>PVKA01000181.1:32528-246344 GCA_004027165.1 Ctenomys sociabilis
AAAAAAAAAAAAAAAAAAAAAAAAAAAAAAAAAAAAAAAAAAAAAAAAAAAAAAAAAAAAAAAAAAAAAAAAAAAAAAAAAAAAAAAAAAAAAAAAAAAAAAAAAAAAAAAAAAAAAAAAAAAAAGAAGATATATATATATTTAGAAATATATAAATATATATATATTTCTAAAAGGGCAAGGAGACTGCTAAAATAAATACAACAAAAACTGCTACATGCCCAAAAGTTAGTACTTAGGAACCAGGTAGTTTGTTCAGATAACTCAAAATTTAATCCAACAAATCTAGTTGAACAAGCAGCTTGCGCCTCTTCAGGGTGTTTCCCCAAGCAAAACCCTTAGTTCTCAAAACCCTTCAATGAAGATTCCATATAAAGATCTTCGGGTTATAAATGTCAACTGTTAATTGAGAAAACTGCTCTCTGTACAAAGTAGCCTGAGAGTTTTGCTGGTTTGAAATGAGAAACACAGCAACCATTGATGCATTCTGGCAAAGAAGTGAACTGTGAAGATATGAAGAGGCACTCCAGCAGGGAATGCCTGGAGTGAAACACTCACAGACCTAGTGAAGAGAAAGTCCTCTCTCTCTCCTAATCAGGAAGAGAAAAGCCAACCACAGCCTTGTGGAAAGGAGCCTGGTCTGAGTATCTCCCCAAAGCTAAAGGTTTCAGACACAGGTGTCTTTCACTCAGCAGAGTTGAAAATGGGAAGATCATTTTCTTTGGGAAATGGACAAACATCACATTTCCCAAAGATGGACAGGCAGGCAGGCGGGCAGGCAGACGGACAGATGGATGGGCGGGCAGATAGGCAGGCAGGCAGCTAG
Source organism: Ctenomys sociabilis (assembly GCA_004027165.1). Lineage (NCBI taxonomy): Eukaryota > Metazoa > Chordata > Mammalia > Rodentia > Ctenomyidae > Ctenomys > Ctenomys sociabilis. The sequence goes on from PVKA01000181.1 coordinate 33,355, forward strand.
CTCAGTCCTCACCTCATAGAGTCTGAAACCTGTGGGGTAGCAAGCACAACCAGCCTTCCAGTCGTCCTGTGCTGTTTCAGAGATGAGCCTAGGACAAGGGCACCTTTGGCGTAGGCATCATTTGTGGTCAGTGTTACAAAGGCCTGATCTTGATACAAAGAAAAAAAAAATACTCATTACAACATCTTACTTGGACAAAACTTTTTCCAAGGACACAATTCAAAAAATAATTCAGCAAAACTAACTCACTGGAGTAGGGTGTGTGTGTGTGTGCAGCAGGGGAACAGAAGTACTGGAGATTGAATCCATGGTCTCATGAAAGCTAGACATGTGTTTTACCACTGAGCTCTATCCCCGGTCTAGCTTGCATGCATTCATGTATTTATTTATTTATACACAGAGTCTTGCTCAGTCGCTCAGGTTGGTCCCAAGTTTGTGATCCTCTAGCTTAGCTTCCCAACTAACCTGGGACTATAGGAGTCCAACATAACAGGTTTGCCCATGCAAAGAGCTTTTCATCTCCACTCCTTTCAGTAAAAAAGCTGTCTTCCCTTCTTAACACCATCCAGTGACCAATCATCATCATGATTATTTTAATTATTTATAAGTTTGGTATAGGATCTCTGTGGCTGGTTCAGCATGGGGCCAGCATGGCATGTGATACAGGGGATCGAACCCAGATCTTTGCACTTGCCAGGCACTTAGACCTCTGAGCTATCTCCCTGGCCCCAATCAATCAATTTAAATTTACAGACCACCTGAGCTCTAACAAACCTGCCTTCTCTTTGAAGAACTGAGCAGTATCTGCGCGTGGCCCCTACGTGGCCCCTTCCCCCAGTACACACACACAGGGGCATCTATCTTCAAGCATCACAGGTTACAAGAACAGAAGGTGTGGCTGCTGAACAAACAGGAACTTCCTACTGAGCAATCCTCACCCTTCAAGCCCTTAAAATTTCTCCAGTCTTTCCCTGGGCCAATTCTAGCCTCCCTCTCCAAGGGGCCTACAGCATTAGCAGGTTGGTGGGCATCCAAACACATAGGGCATTTATAATCAAACTCTGGGGGGGGGGCACTGTTGCCCAGCCAGAGCACTAGGACACTTTGTCATGAAGTCACTCTCTGTCTTGGGTTTCCTCGTTCTTCCTTGTCCATTTTTCAACCTGGAGGCTAGAAGTAGCAGAGGTGCCATTGAGAAGTGAAAGGCAGCTATGGCTCCTCCGGGGACCAAGCACAGCCCCCCCCACCCCAAGGTAGTCCTCTACTAGGCTGCAGGAAGGCTGGCGTTCCCCACCCCCACCTCTTGTCACATTATAAGAATGCTTAGAACAGTGACAACTGTCACTCGACATGCCTTCTGCCTCTGCCGGTCCTTGCTCTTATTTGGAACCCACCACCAGACAGTAACATTTCAAAGTCATTTTTCACCAAAAATACTTAATCTGAGAATGAAGACTTATGTTTAACCCTAAAGCGATTCAGATTCCAGGACACAGTGGAGAACGGTTTAATGTGGGCTGGAGTCAAGGATTTCGGGGAAGCAAGGGCATGGACGATTTTCAAGACTAAATAAGGGGAGAACAAATACTTAGAGCACCAAGGAACACGCAGGACTTCACGAACACTTTGTAAATGAACAGCAGAAGCTCAATGACAGCTGGGTAGGAGTTTAACCTTCCCAAAGGGAGCTGAACTCTGGGTTACACCTGCAAGCTTTTGGCAGTTGAACTGCTGTAATAACGCTATTGGCCTCAACTACAGGGGAGGACCAGGCACCCCCGGCTCCCCAGTTCTGAGCAGATTTCAGGCCCAGACACTTTGCAACAAGTGGGGAGGAGGTCCGGCCCAGGGAGGGGACGGTAGCCCGGCTTCCAGCTCCCTGCAACCCGGCCCCAAAGGCCTAAAAATAGGCTCAGCGTGGCCGCCAGGGCCGGCGAAGGCGTCCCAGGGGCCGGGAGGAGGCCGCGGGTGTCCCCGCCTCGCGACCGCCCCTTCCCGGGGCTACCGCGGGCAAGAGGCCGCGGCGGCTCCCGCGATCCCTCCCGCGATCCTTCCTGTACCCCAGGAAATCCTGGGTCCACACTCCGCTCAGGGGAATCGAGCCGCAGTCGCACCGCGGCCCGCCTGCCGGGGGAGGGGGAGGAGGAGGAGGAAGGGCGAATGGACGGAAGCAGCCGCGGCGGGGATCGGGGTGCGGGGCGCGGGGCGCGGGGCGCGGGGCGTGGGGCGCGGGGCGGTCCTGCCTGGAGCCCCCCTCTGCGTGGAGGCCCGAACACCGCAACTCCGCAGGGCTCCCGGGTCGGGGTCGGGGTCCCGCGGGGCGCGTACCTGCCATGGTGCCCTCCTGGGCGCGGGCGGTCGCCGCAGGCGCAGCGCTGGGGCCCCCAGACCCGGGTAGCCAGAGAGGAGCGAGGCAGCCAGAGGCGGAGCCCGCCGGGCCCCCAGCTCTCTTATAGCCGCCTCGCGGAGGCGCGCACGCTCGCGCTCGCCTCCCCGGCCGCGCGCCCCGCCCTGCTGCGCGCCCCCGCACCTGCGGCCCTGGCTCGCAGCTGGGAGACGAAGGGACGCGGGCGTGGCCTTAAGTCCCAAAGGGGCTAAGGATAAAGGCTTATGAAACAAACCCTAGACCACGGTAGTTTTAATAATTCATTTGCACTGGTTAAATTAAATGTTAATTTTAAGTCTGCTTTTTTTTCTTTCACTTGAGAGTTTCAGGGTCTGAGGAGATGGCTCAGTGGAATAAACGCTTCCTAGCAAGCTCAAGGACCTGACTTCAATCCCCGGTTCCGCCAAAAAAAAGTTTCAAAGTAAACCTTTCAACCACACCCGGGTGTACTCAGAATGATTTTTGTGGCCTTCACTTGAAAGAATGGATATTGGATATAGACTGTTAGAGCTGTCTGTATCAATTAGAGGTTTAAGTGCTTCCTTCTATCCTTATACCAACTCGTGAGGTAGGTGTTGTATGTTTCTTTTACAAGCGCAGAAACTGGAGACCCAGACGAGTGAACTTGAACATAGGTGGAGAAGGTAGCGTCAGAACCATTGCAGAATCGGCCTTCCAGCTCGGAAAACCGCGGTGTGCCACGAAGTCTGGTAATTCTGGTTAGGTAACACAATTGCTTTTGGTTACTGTTTCCCAAGTCTTGAAATGGTCAATTTGTCATTTTTCTAGGAAGTTGAGAAATAGTTCTCTAATTGGCCACACCGAACCCTGCTCATCATCTCTGACGCGCAGTACCTACCCAGCTGGAAGCCTCAGGTCTGCAGTTCTTTGCAAACACGTTGTTTAGTAATGCAGAGTGATTGCTACACAGGGTGATTGCTACGGAAAGGTGACAGCGTCAGCCCCCCCCCCCAGCCCTCCAGAAAAGTCAATGAGAAAGACTAAGCGATACATCTGCGAAGGCGGTACCGCTGTTCTCACACAGATGACAGACAATCTTGATAGTTGGTGAATTTAGGGTTGTTTGACTTCGCAGTGCCGCAAAAGTGATAGACATCCCATTTAAACTGTACTTGAGAGTTTGGTCTTTTCCTGGACCAGCAATGGATGGTGGCACAATGCTCTTTCACGAGACTGGGCAGAAACATTGAGCCTATCGCCCAGGTGGCCACAGGATCATGAGGTCAAACAGCTTAATTGTGCCATGTGTTGAAGCTAGTTTCTCTAAGTCTTGTAGGCCAAGGAGATCTGGAACCCTTAAAGGAGCAATGAGTGAGAGACAGAAAGATGTGCTCCCTAGTCCAAACTGCTTTGTTATACGTGGACAAGAGGACCACCTTTTAGCCAGATCCCTCCTGTCATCTGTGACCCTTAGCTGTCTGCTGTTGTTAACCTAAGTGTCTCAGGCCGGACTGTCCCCATGGATGTGGTGCTAGGACCCAAAAGTCAAAGCCAGGAGGAAAACTAGGGACAAATGGAAAAGTGGGAGAGTTTCTCTTAGGAATATCTGCTCTCTGTTGAGATAAACAGTTCTCTTGTGGGCGTCATATGTTTTTATGTTAAGGCTACCATGTTTAACACTTTGAATTAAAGAGGGACATTTTGAAGTTGCTGTAAACTATTCTTAAATGAGATTATACATAGCGTCTCACTGTCCAATTTTTGTGAAGCTTCTCTGCCTTGAGCTTCAGAGAGATGTGAGAGCAAAGCCTCTTACATTTTAATGTGCTTATAGGATGCCTGGGAATCCTATTAAAATGCAGATTCTGACTAAGAGTTAGAGGTGGATGTCTGTCCCAGGCTGTGGACAGAGTGTGAACAGTAAAGTGTTTGGACACTTTTAGATTGTAAGGCATTGGAGACAGTGAACAGACATGTACAAATGTGTCTGAGACTGTGGTGGGTTCACTTTCTGAAACCTGAGCTAGCTTTTAAGCTAAAGTTGTATTCTACGTGAGTATGCATTGCTGTTAACCATTTAAAGCTATGCTAAATGCATGTGTTCGGCATGGTTGGCCTAAAGTTCATTTTTTAATTGGCTTTGGAATGCATTATGTAATTTTTTTGGCAAGATACTTACCTTCATAATTATGCTTTGTTTAAGACAATGTTGAAATGAGCTCTCATCCCCTGCCGCACACATACTAGTTGATGGTGGAACTGACCCGGAAATGCCTTCCAAAGTAGAGGAAACTTACTGGCCTGAGATTCAAACAATTACCTTCAACAGTCCACGAAACTGATGAACCACATCTGCCCCAGACACAGAAAATAACTAGTTAGCTATCAAAACTTTTTTCTCTTTATTGATATTATATCAAATCTAGACCTAGAATTTGTGACAGTGATCACAAAGCTGTCTAATTCCAACCAAAAACTTGATTTCAGTGAATAAAACACCCAGAGCAGCTCAATTTTCTCTCAAGAGCTAGTTTCAAATTTTGTACACTGCAGGGATTGGATAACTGATTGCACTGCCTTCAGAAATCTTTGTTGAGGACTGAGGACGTAGCTCGGCAGTCTAAGCGCCTGTCTGGCAAGCACAAGGACCTGGGTTGGATCTCTGGTACTGCATGCTGTGCTGAGCCAGCCACTGAAAGCGGGTGTGGTGGCACATTCTTGTAACCAGTGTTGGGGAGGCTGAGACAGGAGGATCAATAAGTCTGAGCTGCATAGTGAGACCCTGTACCAAGTAAATATAAATAAAACTTTTCAAAAATTAAAAAAAAATCTGTGTTGAGATATAGCAACATACTGTAAAATTCAGCCATTTTTTGCTAAATTCAAATAAAAGCATACAATTAAATCTTTTTTAGATATTCACAGGTTGAAAACTTACCCCAAGTTCTTTCTTTCTTCCTTCCTTCCTTCCTTCCTTCCTTCCTTCCTTCCTTCCTCTCTTTCTTTCTTTTCTTTCTCTTCCTTTTTTCCTTCTCACTAGTGAGGACTGAACCTAGGGCCTTTGCACTGAGCCACACACTCCATCTCTTATTTATTTATTTATTTATTTTATTTTCTTTCTTTCTTTCTTTCTTTCTTTCTTTCTTTCTTTCTTTCTTTCTTTCTTTCTTTCTTTCTTTCTTTTTTTTTCTGGTACCAGGGATTGAACTAAGGACCCTGTGTTTGGCAGGCAGGCACTTTTTCTACTGAGTGATCTCCCCAGCCCTTATTTAAGACAGTAAAACATTCTCATAAGCCCCCAAAGACATCTGTGTTTATTTTCGGGCACTTCTCATTTGCTTTTCTTCCCCCTTCTCTTTAGACAACTACTTTTTTTTTTTGGCAGAACTGGCGAATTGAACTCAGGCCCTTGTGCTTTCTGGGGAAGCACTTATTCTACTGAGCCATCTCCCCAGCCCCCCTTTTTTTAGTTTTTTTTTTGACAACTACTAATCTTTTTTCTGTTTCTATGCATTTGTCTCTTGAGGTTTACCCATACATGATCTCTTGTGACTGGTTTCTTTCATGAATGTGTTCAAGAATCTTTCCTGCTTGGTACATGTCAGTGTTCTATTCTTTTTAATTGTCAATAATATTTCATGGTGGATAGTACACATTTTTCTTGGTCACTCATTATGGGTAAGATATACTGATGGATACTGGGCTAGCTTCTACTTCTGGCTGTATGAATAATGTCAAACATTTGTGTTCAAGTTTTTGTGTAATAGGTGTGTTTCTCTTTCTCCTAGATATATATAAAGTATTGCTAGATAATATAGTAAGTCCATATTTAACATTTGTGGAACTTCCAGACTAAAAGCCTATAGCAATTTTCATTCCAGAAACACTATATGGGGGGGGGGTGTCTAGCTTTTTAATTTTTTAGCCAACATTTACATTTGCCTGGCTAGAGCCATCCTAAGGGGTTTGAAGAGACCACTAATTATACTTTTGAATTTCCCTAATGATGTGATTTTGAGCATCTTTTCATGTACCTATTGGCCATTTATATATCATATTTGGAGAAATATTTGTTCAAATCTTTTGCTGATTTTTAACAATTAGCAAAAGTTATCTTATTATTGAGTTGAATGACTTCTTTTCATATTCTAGATACATATATCCCTTATTAGAAGTATGATTTGTGCTGGGCCTAGTGGTGCAGACCTATAATCCCAGCACTCAGGAGGTTGAGGCAGGGGCATCATTGTAAGTTTGAGACTAGCTTGGGCCACAAACTGAGCTGAAGGCCAGCCTGAACTACATAGCGCAACCCTATCCCAGAAAAAAATAAAATAAAGAAGCATGATTTGAAAATATATTTTTCCCCATAGTGTGGGCTAACTTTTCACTTTCTTGATGGTGTTGCTTATAGAACAAAAGTTTACATTTTTATAAAGCCCAATTTATTTTTATTGTGCTGTTTTGTTTGGGCTGTCATATGAAAGAAGCTATTGCCTAACTGAAGGCCATGAGGATTTACTGCTATATTTCTTCCAAGAGTTTTATAATTTTAGTTTTAAATTTGGGTCTATAGTTAATTCTAATTTGTTAAGTTTTTGTATGGTATAAAGTTGGGGTCTAGCTTCCTTCTGTTGCAAATGACCATTAAGTTGTCCCAGCACCATTTGATGAAAACCTGATTCTGTCCCTCATTTAATTGTCTTGGCACCCTTATCAAAAATCAGTTGACCATAAATTTTAACTGAATTCTATTTCTGGACTCAATTCTATTCTATTGGTAGACATATCTGTCCTAAAAGTATTTCTATCCTATCTCAATTTCTGTTAACTTTTTGTAGGTTGAGTATTTTAAATGCTTAAGATTAGAAGTGTTTGGGGTTTCATATATTTATCCATGAGCATGTATTATTTACTAAGACATTCTTTAATTTTTTTCAACAATACTTTGTAGTACATTGTCTTTTAAAACACACACACACACACACACATATATGAAATCCAAAACATATATAATATATATATATATATGAATGTATATATATATATATATATATGAATGTATATATAAACATTTATAAATATTTATATATGGCAGCTGAAGGTATTTGGTGGCTCTTTTTGCCTTTGGGGGTGCTGAATAAATTGTATTTTGCACCTGCATTTTTGGTTACAGCTTCTATATGGAGTTAGGTGTGTAGTATTCCACCTTCAGTGTCATGAAAGTCTCAGGGTTAGGAGAACTTCAGAGTTTAGAATTAGGGTTACTCAATATGGCAAGTTTGAAACTGAGAAATGTGAATATATGTCTAACTTTTTTGTTTGGCTGCTCTGAACACTTTCACTTTCATATGAATTTTATGATCAGTTTCTTCATATGTGCAATAAAACAATGTGGGATTCTGGGAGAGATTGTGTTGAGCTTGTAGATTAATTTGGGACTCTTGTTAATAGAACAGATTAAGACTTTTATCCATGAGCGTGTATTATTTACTAAGACATTCTTTATTTTTTTTTCAATAATACTTTGTAGTACGTTGTCTTTTAAAACACAAAGCAAAACCCAAACAAATTGGATATTAGCGGCTGTCTTAGCTACTTTTCTCTCATTGCTAAGATAATACCAAAAATACCCATTGCTCAAATTTAAGAAAGGAAAAGTTTATTTAGTTCACAATGGAGGTTTCAGTCCATAATCAGCTGCCTCCCAGGCAGGGTAGCATGCGGCAGAGGATCAGCAACTCAGGATGCTGTTTCTGGGCAGAAAACAGCAACCAAAGGAAGACAAGGAGAGAAGGCTCTTTCTGCCCCTGATATATATGCAGGCTACCCACCCTAGGGCCAGTGTAGCACTCACACCCATAATCCCAGCACTGGACCATGTATCAGTCACAAACTCTAGATTCAGCTGCCTTGAAAAAGGCTGGTGCCCTGTGACCACATGAGGTGTTGGGGGAATGTTCAGCTGAAAGCCACAAAAGCTGCATTAACCCCACACACATGATGGCTGGTTTTCAGATGTGTAGGATATTCAAGTCTATACTCAACTCAGATTTATTACTGAGCTCCTACAATATTATTGAGGCAACACTGTTTTGGCCAACCCAAGGTTGGCTTTTATGAAACTACGCTTTGACATTATCATTAGTCCTAGCTAACACCTACCATCAAGCTTCTCACACACACTACCTACCTGAACCTTTTCAAGAACTTAATGAGCTGAACATTCTCTAAGCACCACTTTAGAGGCAGGTACAAAGTTGCCCAGCATTCTGTGGCTAGTAATTTCAGAGCCAGAGTTTGAACCACACAGACTGCCTCTGCAATTTGTACACTTAACCGGTGCTTGGCAATTTGTGAAACCACAAAAGGTAATTTGTGAAAAGTAACAGATACAGTGAAGAAGTAACCACCCCTTCCACGTAGGATGATTTTTGTCCTCTAGCTACCATGTTCACTGCCCTAGTATGGTATTTTCTTAGCTTCTTCTATGGCTTCAAGGATGCCACAAAGAACTCAGTGTTATGACATTCTTGATGTGTTATTGAAGATACTTGCTATGGCATTCCATTTCTTCTTATAGAGGATTCATGGGAAAAATTTCCTACTCATTTTGGAATAAAAAACAATGTTTTCTTCCTTAATACTCAGGTTTTCCTTTTTTAAAGGTCATTGTGAATATTATCGCAATATCTGTTTTCCTCTTTAATGGGTAATTTATAAACTTAGAATTTTTTTTAGCATGCTTATGGATACAATTTAGACATATGTAATGATCACAGTGATCATAAGGCATTTGTGCCTGTACATGATATATCTTTTTTTTTTTTTTTTTTTTTTTTGCCTTTTTAAGACAGGGTCCCACTATGCAGTTCAGGCTGGCCTTAAACTCACTTTGTAGCTCAGGCTGGTCTCGAACTCACAACAATCCTCCTGCCTCAGCCTCCCGAGTGCTGGGATTACAGGCCTGTGCCACTGCACCCAGCAACATGATATATCTTGATTCCTCTTTTGATTCCTATTCCTCTCCCCTTCCTGCAACCCTTATTTACAAAGCTTTGTTTACATTTTATCCTTCTTATCTCATATTTCATTACCCTTCCCTCTTTTCCCCCTCCCCCTTCCCTAGTTCCCCTTTCCTTTTGAACAGTTTCTTCCTAGTTCACAAGGTCTGTTTTGGTTCTTCTTTGCACTTTCAGTTTCTTACACCAGAGTGACTATGCAATATTTACATACGTTTGTCTGATTTATTTAAGAGCATGGTCTCAAGGTATATCTATTTCTGTAGAAATGTCTCAAGAAATATCTTGAGATATATCTGTAGAAATATCTTTCCTAATGGTTGAGCAGTACATTATTATATAAAAATCCTTTTGTCCATTCATTGGTTAATTGGCATTTGATCCTTTTCCAAGATTAAATTTTGTAGCCACTTCAGTAGTTATTTCAACTCTTCACCCTGCAATTACTTTGTTTTCTGCCCATTATTATTTTTGCCTGATTTATTTTCAAAGTTGCTTGGTATCTTTTGGAAGTGGGTGGAGAGAGAGTTTCAAGTGGGAGTAAAACAAAGGAGATGAAATTTCAGCTCAATTTGGGCAGCTCTGGAGATTTTTGTAGTGATTTTCCAACGAAATGAAGATTTCATGAATTATTTATGAATAGTTACGGATTCAGTCAAGGGGCTAACCTAATTAGCTGAAAAATCAAAAAAAGAGACAAAGTGATTACTTGATCTTTCAGGTTTACTTTATTATGCATTCTAGCAATATCATAACAACATGACAGTGGTCACAAAAAAGGATGAAAGGGATCAGTGGGAGGTGAAAGATTATTGGGGAGTAAATTGATGAGAATGATTAAGGATATATATATATAATATATATATACATATATATAACATATTATATGAATTATTTATATATGTTATATATAAATTCCTCCAAATGCACATAACTTCTGTATTACAAATACACACTAAAAAAATATGTAAAGAGGGACGATAAGTTTGTCCAAGATTGGAACACTTCAAATACTTTTCACCTACCAACTTTAGAAGCCATATTTGCAATCTTTGCATTGTTAGCTTCATTCGTTTAAATGAGTTGTAAGACTAAGAATTAAAAGAATCTCAACAGTTACTTTTTCTTAAAAATCACCTTTATTGAAGTAAAATTTATACACAATGAAATTGGACTTTTAGAAGTATGTATTTCAACAAGCAATTAAATCATATAAACATAAGTAAAATCATCCCCAAAACTTGGCTCTTATGACTTTATGGTGAACCCCTTCCCGCTGTCTTGGCCAATGCTCTGATTTATACTGATGCAGATTTGCCTTTTCTAGAATTTCATACAAATATAATATACAGTTGATAGTCTTTTGTGTATGACTTCTCTTGCTTATAATGATCATTTTGAGATTTATACATACTGCTGAATTTCAGCTGTTCATTCTTTTTTATTGTTTCATAGAATTATTTTGCATGCATATATATCATGATGTATTTATCCATTAATCAGTAGGTGGACATTCGAGTTGCTTTTACTTTGGGATTTTATGAGTAAAGCTTCCATGAATATTCAAGTATGGGAAAATTTGTTGAATAAAATAATACACTGGACTTTATAAGAATGGCAATTAACTCTTAAAGCTCATTGCCAAATTCAAATGAGGTCATTAAGAAGTTGCTGTTTTTCTACACAATTGATTATCTATTCATGGTTTACTGATAGAGACAAGGACACAGGTCCCCAAGTGTACTACTGGAGAATTACACTGCTTTGAGGCCTTTGCTGTCTGCTCCTATTTGTGCCCAATACATTATTCTCAGGGCCTCTTTTGAGAAGTAGAAGAAATGATTTGAAGGTCCATTGCAGTCCTGAGTCTTAGTGATCCTGTCAACTATAAGAGCTTAGCATGAAGAGTAGAACAATGAAAGAAGACAACTTAATTGATACAAAGCCTCTAGGTAACAATATGTAATACAGAAAATACTATACCTGCTGGTAGAATGTCCCATTTTATTCTTAAAACAACTTACCAACTCATACAATTGGATGCATGACATTTTTCACAAAACAGTAATTTTATTTGAGACAAATTGTTCATCTTCAGGTTAAAATAAAGTACATATCTGAAGGCTGGATTGTAACAGGTATCCATGTCTCGCTTCACATTGCTAAGTTACACTCTGGCACCCAGGTCTGTGTTCAGTCCCAGACTGAATCTCCAAAATGAGGACTAGGTTGAGGTATAGTTAGTGTACATAATGTTCAGGGCCAAAAAGGCAAGCAAAAAAGCTTTGTTGCTCTTTTACTGACGGTGAAAATGACTTCCTTTAGAATACGCAGAATTGCTTCCACCGCAGCAACCAGTGAAGAAGAGTAGCCACGGCCCTCTGCTGTCCCACGGCCTCAACAAGGGCCACAAGGTGACTAAGAAGGTGAGCAAACCGAGCACAGCCGCCGTCGCGGATGTCTCACCAAACACAGCCGAGTTCGTGCGGGGGACATGATCCGGGAAGTGTGGGGCTTCACCCCCTATGAGCGGCCAGCCACGGAGCTGCTCAAGGCCTCCAAGGACAAGCGTGCCCTCAAGTTCATCAAGTTAAGTTAATTTCTTGATTAAAAATCAAAAACTAAAGTTAGTTATACTATCCAATTCCCACTCTAAAAAATGTGACATTAGTTCATATTTGTGAAGGTAATTATAAGCAGGTAGTTACACATTGCACGAGCAATCATGCAACTGCAGGCAGCGTTGTGTGGTCTACCTGGTGTAAATCCCCGAAGGAGTATACAAAATCTGAAAGGTACAACACAGACAGTGAAAGGGAAAGAAATGCTTCAAAGGGAAGGAACAACTGGGATGAAGTAGAGGAGAAAACAAAAGAAAGAAGGAAAGGAAAAAATATATGTGTATATACACAGGATAGCTTGGGTAACTGCACGAATTTCTAGTGTTCTATTGAAAGGAACAGTTAAGCATGTTTTTCCTTTTTTTAATTTTTTGGACCAATTTTATGTGATTCAACCTTGTTAATCTTAACAAGTAATTTGAATAAAACAATAAGCAATATAATGAAAAAAAAAAAAAAAAAGAAAAGGTTGGCGGCGCACATCTGCACCAAGAGAAAGCATGAGGAGCTGAGCAATGTGCTGGCCGCCATAAGGAAGTCAGCTGCCAAGAAGGAAAACTTTGCAGGGGGGGGGAAATAAGAATATGCAAAATATTGTCCGTGTATTATGGATGATGTAACAAACTCAGGGAAGTTGGAAAACTACTCAAAGTCATTTTGTCAGAGAGCGGAATGACTGAGTGTTCTTAAACTTTGCTGCTTCACTGAAGTTTGAGTAAAATGCAGGAAAAAAAAAAAAAAAACCCATAGAATTTAGGACTTTAGAAATAGTGCCAAGGCAAACTGTAAGTAAGTCAGTAAGTTCCTACCATATGCTTTTTTTTTTTTTTTTTTTTGATACAGAGGAAATGAGTAAATTAATGGGGTATTGTGCATTTAAGGACTCTTAAGCAGAGAAAGAGAAACAGAAAGTAGAAGATGGTTGAATAATAAGTGGGAGTCTGATGGGCAGGCAGACAGAAATGAGGATGGGAGGGAAAAAAGAGAAGAGGGTTTCAAGGTCCTGAAAAAATCTCATCTCAAAGGAAATAAGTTGCTTCACTCCCAATAATTCCAGAGCAACTCCTACAATAGATCATACTACTTACTGCTGGCTGGGGAGAGGGAGCATCTGAACACATTCATGTATTGTAATGTCCTAAGCCCCTGAAAAGTCTCAATCTGTCGGCATTTTCTTGAATAGAGAACAAAAATATTTCACATACAATAAGAGAAAAACAAGTTCCAGTTGAATTAGAAATGATACTTATTTTGGCAGTGAATTAACATCAGGCACAGTAAGGAGTAGGTGATACATGTATGTTCTCCTTCAGTCATTCCCACAGTCCTTTGCAGGAGACATCAGGCAAGCTCTTGCTCTCCTGAGCCATCTCCCCAGCCCTTTGTGCAGGAGATATCATTACTCTATTTTGCTCACAGAAGTGTGAGGTTAAAAAACTGTTCATTTCCTATGTGAATATATGTTTTTTATGGGCCAGTAAGTAAATACCAGATACATTTTTGTCATACATAAATAAATGAAGTTTTGCTTTAAATGATATGAAAGTGTTTTTTAAAAAAGAAGATACTGCTTTTTTAAAATAAAGCAATATTTTTTATGAAGACACAGTTAAAACTCATTACTTTGCACCTAGGGCAATTATAATAACATAATTCCTGGGACCATGAACTAGTTGTCATGGTCTTTATATAGCGCTACTGATAAAGCATTACTTATGCAGAAGAGAAAATTTACTTAGTGCTAGAACTTTTTAAGGGCTATTTAAAGTTTTTTCCCCTACCAAGTATCTATCTTAAAAATTTTAAGAGTAGAACACAAGTGACTTTTTACATTCTTCACAGATCAATATGTTCTTTTAGTACAAAATATCTCTTTGCTTCCTTTTGGTATTGTATTTCTTTTAACTATATCCTTCTGATTTCACTTACTTTGTTAGAATTTCATATTTGGAATATTTGTACAAAGAGAAAGGTTCAGTTCTCAAAAGATTTCAGGCTTTTTTGTTCTGTAGAATGAGAATTTTTTTTAGATTTCAACAGTTTAAACATTTATATCAAAATATTCCCTATGTTTGCCTTCATTGGCAATTATTTACACTATATATATATATATATATATATATATGTATTTATATTTATATTCTGAGAGCAGATTTGCCATTAACAGTAGAAGCTCTAATAGGCAGACTCATTCCATGCAGCATAAGATGACTCTGAGCTACAGATTTTTCTTTGCCAGTTTGCATTGGGAAAACCCTTCCTTCAGCCCAGTATCTTTCTTGAATATCGCAGAGCTGAAAGCTGCCACTGGAATTTGATCCTACACCATGCCACTGCCAAACAGGGCACTTCTGCCAGGCAGTTTGGGCACAGTTCCTCATGAGCAGGTACCTAGCTTGGGCGTGGCCAGAAGTTTAGGAGGAGTGATAGTATCTCACCTCATTGGGCCTATCAAAAAAATCAGCATGTGAACTTCTTGGTACTTGTGTTGGTGTCAGCTGAGGGCAACCCTGGCTGGAAGCAAGTGAATTCTGCCAAAGGTTCACGAACTAGAGCTCCCAGTCACCCTGAAGTGTTGATCATTTAACCACCTGGGGTATTAGGCTAGAAGCTGAACCACCAAGCAAGTGTGGGATCACAAGATGTGGGCTTGGCAAGGGATGTCCCCAAGAAAGGTGCCAAGTATCCTGATGATATGAAGAAGCATGGCTTTTGTTAAAGATACCCCTTCCTTCAATTTGTCTGATAGACCTCCTAAACAAATTGGATCTGAAAGAAGCAGCATTTGTCTAGAACATATGTTTGTGCGCTTTTTGAGATGAAGAGAAAAATGCTTTGCAGGATCATAGTCCAATATCTAAGAGTCCCCAGGGCTGTGTTCTGCTAGAAAGGTCAGCTGGGCATGCTGGCTGCTTCCCACACACCCCTGACAGCACGGTGTGTTCCCAGAGCCTTCTGGGTTGGAGGCTTGTGAATCAAGGTCTTACACAGTTGATATTCTATTAAGACTGGTGGTTCTTGTCCCTCTTTTCTTTTCTTTTTTTAACCTTTTAAAAAAATTATTTTGAAGAGAATAAAATTAAACGATAAAAAAGACTGATGGTTGATGTTTAAGGTTAAGTTTTAAGAAGGAAAAACTGGAAGACAGAGGTTAAAATAGGAATCTGTATCTTCTATATAATCCTATACACTATAGCATCTGATATTTTTCTTGGAGATTTAAAAAAATTTAATTGGTCTCACTATTAATAAACTATTATGGAACTGTCTTAGCTTAAAAAGCTATGAAAATGTTTAAATAATGGGGCAATATTTCAATTCAGAGTTTTGAGTTTTTAAATGACGGCAAGACAGATGTTCAAAATAACAGGATCAGGAGGTGGGGATTTTAGTGAGTCGATTAGATTAGGAGGGTAGATGGAGATCCTATCAATGCAATCAGCACACATGAAATTGGACGAAGGAAGCTTTGGGGACACAGCAAGGAGGCACCATAGCAAGGGACATTGCAATGGTAGCAGAAATACCAAAATGACACCCAGGATTTGGAGGCAGATTTATTTACATCAATAGACACTCATTGGGATCATTCCCAAGATATTAGGCTCTGATCTCTGGTGGTCTAGGGCTTATGTGGGATAAGCAAGCCAGAAGTACAGAGGCAGAATGTCTTGTGAGTTGGGGATTGGTTTATACAGTGTGCCTATGCATCTCAGTGGCCAGCTGGTGTATATTTGTTTCTCTCTCTCTCTCTCTCTCTCTCTCTCTCTCTCTCTCTCTCTCTCTCTCTCTCTCTCTCTCTCTCTCTCTCTCTCTCTCTCTCGGAGAGTAAAAGCAAAGGTGAAAACAAACAGCAGAAACAAAGAAACAGAGTAGCCTACAGCAGTACATATCTTACAGATCTTAAAAAACAAGAATAGCTAATTAGTAATGGTTATTGTATTGTCTATTTTTATTGTCAAATCTGCAATGGGAGCTGCGACAGGAACTATCACCTGGGCCACTAAGAAGCTGAAATACACTGGCTGTGGGGGCACTTTTGGATATAGTTTCCCCAGCAAATCTTTGCTGGTCATATTACATGCAATTTTCTGAGACAAGGTCCAACTAAAAGCAGTGATGTTAGGGTTGTTTGTGATCGTAGCATGGACTATGATTTGGTCCAGATTTTGAGTTACCTCTGCTACAAATGCAGGCTCAGTATCGGTGCTAATGATCAAGGGTCAGGCATATCTAGAGATGATTTTTTAGAGACCCTACAAACTTTTACTGTCTTTTCAGTATGGTTAAGGAATGGGAGGTCAAGGCCAGTGACACAGTTGCAGAGGCCTGAGCTGCTTGAGGAATATGGGTACTAGCACAGCAGCTTGAGCTCGTAGAACATATGGTGGGGCCAGATCTGATGACTGGGGTTGATGTTTCAGTCAGGTCCCTGGAAGGGGAAAAGGCTTCTGGGCTAGATTATTTTGTGTCACTGGTTTCTAAACAGTAAGAGGAAGCAGTTTGCTGTGAAGATCATCCATGCAGGAGAATTTTGGCTGAAATAGGTTTGTCCAAGGTGGCCACAGCATATCTAGCCTGTTGTACTTCATTCCTTCCAGAGCTATTTCTGTCCATAAACAGGGTGTACTCAGCATCTGTTGGGTGTGGTGGTGTTATTATTATTTTTTAAAACTCTAATCAGCTCAAGAATAGTTTGCCAGACAGTTCCAGGCAGTTGTGGTCTGTTGCACCCAGCTCTTTAAGCAGGTATGTGGTGGGATTGAGTGGTTTTATTGCAATAAGAATCAGGTAGGGATTTCTGCATAGGAGTCCAAGGGTAAAGTCCAGGACAGCATGCGGCACCTGGACAGTTAGGTCTTGGAGTAAGGTGAGCTTGGCAGCTTTCTTGAGCAGAAGGACAGTAGCTATCAGAGTGTAGAAGCAAAGGGGGAGGAAGCCCTTAGTGATTGGGTCCAAGTATTTGCATAGATAGGTTACCGGTTGCTCCCAGGGGCTGATAGTCTGACTAAACATCATTGATTTTATAATTTCAAGGATTCAGATTCCATGCAAACCAAGAAGCTCCAAGAAATTTGTGGAGTTTCTTTCTTATAACCAGTTTCTGCTAGATATCATAGCAGGGCATTTATCTTTCCAGTAGGCAGGTTGAGTGCTTTCTTTTTTTATAAAAGAGGAAGCAAATTTTTGAACCCCTAGGAGGCTGAGTGCAGGTCATTTGACTTTTGAGTCCAGAACTGAGGTCTTTTCATTTAAAGGCAAAAAGAGGCTGCCTGACAGGAGTCAATCGAAGACAGAAAAGGATATTCTTTAGGTCCAGGCAGGTGTAGGGAGTGAACTGTAGGTATCAGCAGAAATTTCAGCAGCTGATGACGAAGATGCCAAGCAAGAATTCTTTTTTTCCTTGGAGATGCAGAGAACAGTTTGGTTTTATCTTTAACTCTGTAATCTTAGGAAATCCTCTTTTGAAGTTTCTATTTTTTATTTTATTTTTTTAGCGGAACCGGGGATTGAACTCAGGCCCTTGCACTTGCCAGGGAAGTGCTTATTCTACTGAGCCATCTCCCTAGCCCTCTTTTGAAGTTTTTAAAAACATATAATGAAGAACTGTAGGTTTACTCAGGCTTTCACACCCATTTTATCTCCCTGCAGGGTGTGTTGTGTACAGTGGCATCAGACAGTGGCACAATAGACAAAGGATGGGAGCTCCTCAGGGAGACCATTTAGATGCCCTCCTGGCTGTGACCCTCGCAGGGACTTAGGTGCAACTTAGCTAAGGATGGAGCGAGTGCTCTGTTATGCCATATCTCAGTCACCATGGAACCTCAGGTGAGGGCCCAGTCAGCCACTGTAGTGCTTCCCGGTCTTGGTACAAGACAAAGGAGCCTATTGCTCATGTCATCCATTCAGTGCATCCAGCAGGCACTTAGAGGTTAAACATTTACCCTTCACTTAAGAGTGGTCCTGATTAAGGGGAGTTAACCAACTCCAAGAATATCAGGTCCTGATATCTTGTGGTCTGGGGTTTACATGAGATAAGCAAGCAGGAAAAACAGAGGCAGAATGGCTTGTCAGTTGGGGATTGGCTCATACAATGTGCATCATAGGGACCATGACCAGCTGTTTCTAAGAGATAGGAACAACTGGATCTGGAACAGGAACTATACTATGAGGACATTTTCTGTTACATTTGAGTATGACTAGGTAATTTAGTGACTTAATGGGACCGTGTCACAAAAGAAAAAATGACAAGTATGGGGGATGTAGCATACTATTAGGACATTTTTGTTACATTTGAGTCATGTATGTTTCTTTTTGCATTTCATATACTTTGGCTATTTTTCTACTGGTATTTCGGTGTGTGATGCTGGGATTAAGGGTGCATGGTTAGGAAATAAGTCTGCTGATTGGTCTGACATAGTTCTGGCTAGGATTAAGGGTGCTACACCCTTAAGAGTGCTATATTCACCAGAAAGTCTTGCCTCCTCCCTCTTGATGCTTTTCCTGTCTTGATGCTCCTGTCATGCACCACTCTGTGTTGGAGCCAGCCCACTGTGGATTGTGAGCTAAATAAACCTTCCCTTCTTTAACCTTGGGTATCAAGTATTTTGTCTCAGCAATGAGAAAAGTAACTAAGACAACTAGACTCTGTGTGTGTGTGTGTGAGAGAGAGAGAGAGAGAATGAGAGAGAGAGAGAGAGAGAGAGAGAGAGAGAGAGAGAGAGAGAGAGAGAGAGAGAGAGGATTGAATTTGAGGCCTTTCCACTGAGCTACATCCCTAGCACTTGTTATTTTTTGTTTTGTGACAGGGTTCCATTAAGTCACTAAATTGCCTAGTCTGGACTCTCATTTGTGATGTTCCTGTCGTAGTCTCCTGAGTACTAGGGTTATAGGCATGTACCACGGTGTCTACTTGATTGTTCTTTTTACTATTGGGCATTATTTGTCTAATGTGAGTTACAATTGTGGATGGGAATGTACACTATTTATTTTTATTTTATTTGTATTTTAGGGAAGGGTCTCCAGTGTGCTCAGGTCTCACTACTAAATCAGACTCATACTGACCTACCTGTTTACAGCCTCCCAAGAGCTGGGATTACAGGTGCGTGCCACCACACCCAGTCTCAATTGCTGTATCAATGTGCCCTCGGGATCAAACTCCAGCCTCTGTGCCTGCTTCCAGGGGCTTTAATCCGCTGAGTTATTTGGTTGGCCAAAGTAGAGTGTTTTAACACAGGGTAGGTTTCTTTGCCTCAGAGGTATTCAAAAGATGCGCTTCCTATCTGACAGAGTTCACCCAGCAGCGATGGTGGTGGCGCAGCAAAGCCTCAGAAAAGATGAAAGAGGCTTTTATTGCAGAAATGGGAGCACTGCAAGAAAGGACAAGCGGAAACCCTCAGGCTAAATAGTGGAGGGCAATTATGTTTATAGGTTCCTAAAGAGGGCGGGGCCTTGGGAGTTGAGGTGATGACGTTGTGAGGGCTCATTGGATATCCTCCTGGGAGGTGGGGTAGATCATCTTGGCGCACGCCTGGATAAAGGGTATGCTGGGAAGAAGAACAGGTAGGTAGTTTTGGGCTCATCGCCACCTTGTGGAGATGCCAGTTTTCACATGGGCTGGACCCATCACTCTTTAGGCATGATCATGGATTTTATGGATTAGATCTCTGGATGAAAGGATTTTTCAGGTGACTGGCTATGTTCAGTTTTATAATCCACTGATTGCTTTATTTAGACCAGAAAACTGGGATCTGGTCAACTAGTCAAGCTCCACGTGAAGTAGCCTGCTTAGAATCTCCTTAGAAGGCAGAGCCTGAACATTTGGCAATCACAAGTTTGTTGAGTATCCAGTGACCTGCGCCTTTTTCCCAGGAAGAAAGAAACAGCTGTGGCCTATCACCTTTGAGGATTTTGGCCAGCAGCCTGGTATCTTGGGAATTTCTCCAGACTGCTTTTCAGAGGTATTCAGACCCATGTCGAAGGCAAGGGCTTGAAAGGGAACCAAAAATATTGAAGAATTATGGTCTTGTGTAATCTCACTGCAAGAAACAAAACTAATTTCTGCTCAGCACTTAATGTAAAATGAACTGAAAGCTTGAAAGAAACATGTTTAAAGATAAGTGTATATAATATTTTGCTCAGATTGTACACATCACACATTCCACAAGCAGCTTGAGAATATTTTGCACACTAGAAAGAAGAACACATTTGATATTTTCCTGGAAATGAAAGGAAAGGATAGTTCTGGATTCTTAAAATCCTCAGATGATGATTTTGCATACTTGCAGCTACTTTAAATAAGGAAGGCCTCCTCTGGGACTCTGGACATGGCAAGAAACAGTATGTGGCTGATTGAAATGAATGGCTTAGCCCCAAGGGCCATAAGAGGCTGCCTATTGCTAGGGGGTGTTGTGCAGGTTCCTCCTCTCTCCCAGTTTTAAGAGTAAGACTGCATACTTTAGCACACTTAAAGGCAGAAATTTCCTAGAGCTGAAGCTAGTTTAGCTTATATAGAATATGTTTTCTTTTTTATGAAAGGTTTTATCCTCCCAATTCTTTGATAATTAGCTTTCTGACCTCTATACTCTGTCCTATCAATAGGTCAAATCAAAGAAATGCCTCTCTCTCTCTCTCTCTCTCTTTTTTTTTTTTTTGTATTTTAGGGTGTTCAGGGTCTCACTTCTAGATCAGACTCACAGTGATCTGTCTGTTTACAGCCTCCCATAGCTGGGATTACAGGCATGTGGCACCACTCCCAGTCTCAGTTGCAGTCTTGGCATGCCCCAGGGGAAGGGCTGGCGTGGGGGTGGGGGTGGGGGGGGGAGTGGGTGAGGGGGGATTGAAGCCCAGGCCCCTGAGCTTTAATTTGCTGAGCTTATTGGGCAGGCCCTAAGACATGCTTTTTTGTTTTTTTCTTTCTTTCTTTTATCTCTCTTCTTCTTTCGCTTTCTCCCTCTCCCTTCCTCATCCCTTTCATTTCTTCTTTCCTTGAAGAAAATCTTATGTTTATGGACTATCCAGGTGTAGTTAAAGATGAATTTTAGGTCTAAAAAAAGGTGCCAGATATGGCAAAGTGCATAATTTTTGACTACAAGCCCTGATTTGAAAGTAGGGTCAAAAAAACCAGGAAAGAGGATTTTCATGAGGTTGAACTGGAGTTTCAGGAGGTTATAGATAGAAGTAAAGGCTCTGGGATAATATGAACAAGACCGGCCCTGCTCCGATTCATGCAAGTCAAATAATTGTTGGGCTCACTATATTTGGTCAGCCATGGAGAACACCCTAGGACATGCCACCTGTTTAGCACAAGGCAGAAACAGTCAATCTCTGTCACTTAAAAAATGAAAAGGAGTGGGGGAGATTTTAAATGTCCTTAAAGAAGCAGCATTACTTCTTTTTCACCCGTTACAATACCTTCAAGTTGAATTCGGTAATGACAGGGAGAGAATGTTCAAACAGTTCTATCCCATGCATGGCATTAAAAACGGAACTTGAACATATGCAAACAGCACGTCAACTGCAGTTCTGAGGTGATGGTGGGGCGCAGGCTCCGGGGTGAGAAATAAGCTTATGCTGAGAAACCATCTGGGAAAACTCTTAGACCAATTTGAATTGAACCAAGCTGAGACCTTAAGCATTTCTTCCCAATGAGATCCAAGCGGAACAATGACACAATCAGAAAGCTGATGTTCAGTTGTGGAGATACCCATGTGTCCTCGCCTAACAGCTGTCACAGGAAGTCCAGGCTGCTCTTGAAAGCCAGATAATTAACTGCTGTGTGCTTTGAAGTCCATGGAAAGCTGCTTCCTACTGTGGTACATTTGCAACTTCTACAACTGTCACGTCAAATGTTCAGAGCCTCAACCACTTCCGTCCTGCTAACTCCTTTAGATGTTCAGGTTTCTCAAAGGTATTCAAATCCCTGGTGTTGCCATTTGAGGTCTTTCAAGACCGGTGTTTCAAAAAAGAGACTTCTTTTTTAATCATTAGATTATTAAGTAAGTTTGCAAAACACGTGGTGCTAAGTCATGATGTTTATAGCTTTTTTTTTTTTTTAATTGAGGGAAGCTGTTTTCAAAGTGATGCAATTTAGGAGGGCTGAGATAGAATTGTTAAATCTATATAATTTTCCAGTTAGGTACATCACACTAAGAAACGTGAATGTGAGTTTTTTTTTTTTAAAGTGTAATAAAGATGCTACATTTTACTTTTCTCTGCCTCAAAAGTTTTAAAATAGGTCTTTGAAAAATAACTACCAAAAAGCTTAAGTGTTAATATTTAGGAAAAATATAAACAAGTTTATATACGTTTTCCAGGTAACAGAATAAAGCCCAATTGGATGAATTATTATTTTTTTTTATGTTCCATGTATCTATCTCTCTATAGAAATGTGGTAGCAAAAAGAATTAACATGGTATTTTTAAAGATAATGTTTCACAACATAATTTTGAAGGGGATTACCAGGACTTTGTGAAATTATGTTAGTTAATTCTCTATATATCACACTGTAGTAAGACAATATGCCAGTGTTTTCCTGCTGAGATTATTTGGTTAGGGTTAGTAAAGGGTAATTGCCAGTTTGGGCTTATTTTTGTGCTAAAAATCAATGTCTATTGCCTTGATATAGAAATCCAGGACTTAACGTGGACTGTGGAGATCATTTGCACTTAGCAAATCTTCATAGTTATTTTTCTTTTAAATTTATGTTGTTTTGCCTTTAGGGAGTTGATGGGAAGGCACTGTGTTTTTGTGGATAAAGTTAAAATTGTTTCATTAAATGTTAATGGGCTTAATAGTCCAGTTAAAAAGAGCCAATATATTGGCCTGTATTAAGCACTCAGTGCTGACATGGCTTATGTTCAGGAATTGCATTTGGGCCCGTAGAGTTGAACATCAGAAGTGAGCATAGGTTATGAATGGGTTGTATTCTTTTGCTACAAGGAAATAACCATTCTGTTTATAAATTACTCCAATTTTTAACAAAGCAGCTATTTCAGATTCAACCAATTGGTTTATTTTGGCCCAAAGAAAGATTTGGACATTGATTTGAACATTAAGAGCACAGCATGGCTCACTGAACTCAACAACAGGATGCAACATGAGTTACATAAAATTCCTGATTATGCCTCTTTCTCTACCACCTTTGCTGTAAAGTGAGCTAACAATGTTCTAGGGAAGAATTGGTGATTTTGTAGTGTTTTTGCAACTGTGCAAGACATTTTTGCTGATTAGTCTTCTTGGAAAGGGAATAGTTATGCTATAGTAAGTGTGCATCTTGAAAAATGCTTTCATTCTTGGCTGATGTCAGAGATTTAAAGTTGCGCCATTTCCTCCTGATTAGATGAGAATAAGTACTCTTTTGCAATCTTGGGCAGTTAAAAGTTCATTATGTAGAGAGCAAAGAATACAGACTCAGCTTAGCCAGCAATTCCACATGTCTTCCCTTATTCTTTTTTTCAGGAGTCACTAAATCATGTGGCTTTGGCTACATCTTCATGTAGCCAATCAAACAACAACTCATTTTAAGTTAGCTTTTGGAAATCAAACAACAACTCATTTTGAGTTAGCTCTTGGACATTTGGAAATAAAAATGCCTTATGCTCTCACGGCACAGAGCCATATGCGTGACACGGAGGCAAAGAACACCATGGGTCCTTCCTCTACTTCATGAAATGGTAAAGATTTCACAGGGTGTGGCATGCAAGTTTCAGGCAATTGCATTCAACAAGTGTTTTTGACTACAAACTACATTCTTTTCTACTATTTTCCTTTTTTTTTTTTAAATCAAAAGAAATGTAAAATCTGCACAGACATCTATACTCACCTTTAGTAATAAACAGTCTAGTGTTAGAGGGGATGAATCTGGTCCAACAACTCAGTGTAAATATTATAAACAAAATGCTGACAGAGACGGCTGGGGCGGGCACAGGGAAACACACAAGATGGATCAACGGGCTCTTGTGGAAACTGTTGAACGCTCTTGGTCTTAGTTTCCTCAGCAAATGAGTGGGCCCTAAAAGGCATTTTCTTGTGCTCTTCCATGTTGTGGATCGTAGTGAAGTTCAGTGTCAGCAGTTGTTTTAGTACAACAGGAAAGATCAATTCTCTGGACCCTCCCAGAGGCATGAGTGTTTTTAAAATTCTTATTTTATCTGCTTTGAAGGTATATTATCTCCTTGTACAATGCCTAGGTACTTTGAAAGCTGCTAGATACTTATTGATATTTACTGAAAGATGGTATCTCTTTAGACTCCATGGAAAAATTCTAAGGTTAACTATCTACTTTGCCTCTCTTTGTAGATAAATGAAAGCAAATCAGGAAGTTGATAGAAGGAACATGATATTAAAATGAGCCAAGCAAAATTGCAGAAGTATTCACCAGTCTCTTGCATCCTGTAAAGCCATCTTTAGGAAATACTGATAAAACTTTCCCATTCATGGGCTCGTCATGTTTAGATCTTTGAGAGTACTTACATGCTAACCTAACAATTTTATAAATATCCAGAATCACAAAGACAGGCAGTTGTGGAGACACTATAGAAAAGGAGATGGTAAGGCTGAGGCAGGAGGATTGTTGTGAGTTCGAGACCAGCCTGAGCTACAAAGTGAGCTTAAGGCCAGCATGAACTGCATAGTGAGACCCTGTCTCAAAAAGACCAAAGGAAAAAAAAAAAAAAAAAAAAAAAAAAAAAAAAAAAAAAAAAAAAAAAAAAAAAAAAAAAAAAAAAAAAAAAAAAAAAAAAAAAAGAAAAGAAAAGAAAAGGAGATGGTAATAGCTATCATTTGTTTGTTGCTATTCTCAGACACTGGGCTAGTTTTTACATGGATTGACTTACTTGATTCTCATAGTAGCTCTCCTTGGCTCTCCCCTTAGCCATCCCCTTCACCTCTATCTTCCTAAATCATCGTCAGGCAGGTGCTGGCTCTCCCCGTCTTCCTTCTTGCACACTACTGAGCAAGGTTGCAAACTTCCTTCTCTGCTGGCCGGAAGGTAGTTTTGGTTTGGTCTATACAGGGCCTTGCCAAATCAGAGTTAATTGTCAACATTTAAAAGAACTGTGATAGTTCATATAAAAACCTAGATTTCTGGCTACTTAGAATCAGACAGTAGCATGGCATTGGATGCTTATGTCTCTGTTTGGCTGCTGCTGGGCTATCTGCTTCAGTCCTCTCATGCCTTGCTTTGTCCTGTAAACACTGAAATTTCAAACCCTGCATTAGGACACGAATGAAAGATAACTTGAAATATTATCTCCCTCTCCCACCCAAATCTTGAAGGTTCATGAGAAGGAAGGGAGTTGTAGACATGATATTCTAGAATGGAATCCCAGCTTTGGCCAGTAGAAGGTCCTGGAAGAGGCTTCCAGGTATTGAGTCAGGCAAAGGCCTGTGCCTACTTTCCCTGTGGGTGAAAATAGTCCCAGGCCTTCACATGGGTGGTAACCAGGGTGGCCCACTGTATGGGGCTACAGTTAGGGGAAAGGAAGATGGGAAAGCCCTCCGGAAGTTGGTAACGGGCCACCCAACCTCACTTGCCCTCTTCCCCTCAAGTACTTCATCCCACTGAAAACAGGGGAAATGGGAATCAAATATTGAGTTTCTGTGTCAGTTATTTTTAACTTTATTATGATTATTACTTTGAAAGATAGGACTTCAAAGGAGCTGGCAGGGGCTGACTTCAAAGGCCCCATATAAAAGCCTGTGCATACACCTCAGCTCTGTTGAGCAACTGTGCAAGGCCGTCAGGCAACCCGAGGTCAAAAGAATTTGTAGTCTAGCTTCTTAGAGGAAACCTTTCTATTTAAGAGTGAGATTTTATATCTTCTCCATAACAAGGCTAGCTTTATAAATCTTGCCTATGTTTCTATGGGCACTTGTGAGCTTTCTATGTGGGCAGACTATAGCTATTGCCCAGCTTTTGATAGTGGTGTGGAAGACTGAAGAAATGTACCTTTGTGTCATCTTTATAGGACCTATGTGATCTTTTGAGCATTAGCTACTAGAGGCTCACATGGGTATACACATTTCTTATGTTTGGCTTTACCCTGTGAATAGTATTCACAACACTGCCAAAGCTGTAGTTACACACACTCAGTGTTTAATGGAAATATGTTAGATATTTGGTTACTTAGTGAATTACTTACTGAATATATGCAAGGACCATGTTGCTGAGGTTACCATTTATTAACAGGAGGATGACCTTGTTCTGAAAAGCCCTCTTGCCTGCAGAAAAGTGAGGGCTTCAAAGGCACACTCTATCTCATTTTCTTACCTAATTTGATGATAGCTTGGTAGGCTTTCTTAGTATGTATCATCCACAAATTATATAAATCATAGCATTTACGTATATGATACTCAAGTGATGCAAAGGTTGTACAAGGTATGGTTCCTGCTCTTAGTGAAAGTCATGTACTCTGCTCTATATGAAGCACTAAACTGGAGATATAGATAGATAAGCAGGCAGATAAATATATGATAGATATATGACTGTTTTCTAGTTGTTTAAGAAAGAAGGGAGTCCATTGGGGGCTGCGCCACTTAGCACAGACTCACATTAGTCTTGGACTGTGGGGTGGGAGTGATATAAGAAGAGAATGGCCCAGCGTGTGAGGCTTTCAGA
This sequence comes from Ctenomys sociabilis, assembly GCA_004027165.1. Taxonomy (NCBI): domain Eukaryota; kingdom Metazoa; phylum Chordata; class Mammalia; order Rodentia; family Ctenomyidae; genus Ctenomys; species Ctenomys sociabilis. The sequence continues at coordinate 59,965 of PVKA01000181.1, forward strand.
GTGGCAAAGGTAGGAGTGCAGTTCTAGGGCGATGACATTTGGGCTGGGCTGGGTTGGAGGCAGATTACAGAGCTTCTACTTTACCTATAGCTCATGCCAAGCCACTTTCATGCAGCGGAGGAAAAGGTGTAATGAAAACAATGCCTGGAAAATTAATCTAGAAGTTTAGACTAAAACAAATAGAACAAGTGAAGATGCAAGAGGTGGGAAGGCCAGTTAGGAGGCTCTTGAATAATCCAAGCATAAAGCGAATGCCTAGACGAAGATGACGAAGAAAGGGGAAGCAAGGAAGGGAGGAATTTGGAGAACCATTTTTTTTTTTTTGGGAAAAGATGATGGAATGAAGGCAAATAAAACAGTGTCTGTAGTAAAACCTACTGTAGTTTCTAACCTGGAGCAGATTAACTGCTCTGTTCTGCCTTCCTTCCACCTAGTTCCATGTGCACAGGTCTCCTGTTCCATGAACAAGGAAAGTGCAATCCCTTTTCAAGACCTTCCCAGACTCCTTCATTCTGGGTACTCTCCCCCAGATACATAGCTCCTTGATTTGGATCTCATCCAGCTTCTCTCTACTTACTGGTCACCTTGGCAAATATTGGCATTTTTTAATAAATACACAAATACTAAGATATTACACTCTCCAAAGTTCTTGCAGGTTCTCTGAGGAGAGGTGTATCCTAGCCAGAGAAGAATTATTTGTCCACCCATCCCCTATTTCTCCTTACCTTGCCTGATTTTTCTTCATAGCGCATTCTCAGGTGACAGTGTATTGTATAGTCACATATTTGGTCATTTGTTTGGTTATTTTCTGCTGTTTTTTACTAGGATGTAAAGGACATATGGACAGGGCTTTTATCTCCTTTTTTTTTTTTTTTTTTAATAGCTACATCCTCAGCTTCCAACATAGTGCCCAATACATAATTAATGAATACACGTTCATTAAACAAAATAGGAAAGATGAAGATGCTAATTTGGGGACAAGAGGAGGAAGATAATGAATTAACTTCAATATGGATAATTCTAGAAGGAGCAGGCTTTATGTAGAGGCTGGTAAGAGGCCAAGGCTGGGCACGCAGCTCTATAAGCTTCAGGGTCTACATTTCTTAGAAGCGTCAGGATAGCCCCTTGTAGGATAATCCCTCTGCCTGGGTGGGGACCTCAGTGTTTTTCACTTTACTTTCGGTGTCCATTTCTTGCCCCGTGTGACTTCCCTGCTCTGGGAAACCAGCCTTGTGATAAGGGCTTGCATCACAGAAGCTGCTGAGCTTCAGAACACAACCTGGAAGTCAGATTTTCTCTTTTGAGCTGTCAAACACATAGCTGTTCAGTGTTTTCTGGAAACTCCACGATTATCTGGATAGCCTACTGAAAACTTTTTGAAATATACTTGACATAGTCTGTAATAATCCTAGTGAGCCCAGGAAGAAAAACAAACAAGGCCCACCTGTAGCCCATTTGTTTTCACGCTTTCTGTGGCTCTAATTCCCCCTTTTGCCAAGCGTATATTAGGACCACCTGCCCAGCTGACTTATGAGTTAATGAAGTCACTCATGCACATTCATTCCATTTTCCTAAATAATCTCTTTGAGGGAACGTATCTCTCCCTTTCAAACGCAGCTCTGTCTTTTCTTGATATGAACGCTTCCTAACATTACCACTGACTATATTGAAATGAATATATTACAGAGCATGTTATCTTTATTGCTGCCTGAAGTGATCTGTTGAGACTATAATTGCCAGCTGTGTATCGTAGGCACACACTTCCATTACCAGGTTCTGACGGTGCTATCAGTCCCACGGATGGTGCTCTGCTTGACAAGCCAGCCTTGTCGAATCCCAAACCTGCCTCAAAGGCAAGTGGCATTTCCAGGTCAGATCATTCCAGCCTAAATTCAGTAAGTGTCACAGAAGCCCGGCATGCCCAGACTGCTCTTTGTGCCTACTTCAAAATCTGTCACTCTCTGTTAACCTGAGGTCATGGCTTTTGGTCAAAGGGTCTGTTCTGGATAAAGCAGTCTTATATTTTCTTGGACTGTATGTAAACATTCTCAACAGTTGCTAACCCTAATTTTAATTCTCTACCCACTTGTACTTGTGGAAGGGGCCAGCCACCCTGTAGAAGTGGGTAGGGAGTTTAATATATTTCTGGGCTTTTTTTGTATGAACTGGAGATGTCACTCATTTTTCTCCAGATATCTTTGAATATCACATAGCCTACTAAGGAGAAATTAATTGGGGTGGGGCAGGGAGAGGTAGTTAAAGCAAACCCCCATGCCAGTGTGCAAGTGTATACTGGGCTCACACTTCGCTATGAGCTTCTGTGGAATTCCTGTACGTCAGAGGTCATGCAGTCCAAATCTCCTACTTTACAGATCAGAGGTGAGGTGTACCCTTCCTGAGGTTCCTTAGCTCAGCGGACTAAGCGCTTGCTTAGGTAAGCGTAGGGACCAGGGTTCGATCCCTGCTTCCGCTTGCCGCGCCGGCCCCACCTTCGGGTGCGCTGAGCCGGCGATTGGAGTCCGGGTGTGGTGGCGCGCGCCTGTAATCCCAGCACTAGGGAGGCAGAAAGCAGGAGGATCACTATGAATGTGGGCTACGTAGTGAGACCCTGTGGACAAAAAAAAAAAAAAAAAAAAAGAAAAACTTCTCACAGTTTAGAGCTGTTTTTTTTAAAATTTTCTCAGGTGGTGGATGAGGAAGGTGATATGATTACCTTTGTCCTCACACATGAAGACTGTCCCAATCTTGAAAGAAAAATAGTTGCTGAATAGTTTGCTTGAATTTGATAACAGAGGGAGGAGCGGGGAGGAGGAGTAATTGGGCAGGGTGAAAGATGGTGTGCATGAATGGGTTTGTTAGAAGAAGGATGAATTAGGAGATAGCTGAGGAGGGTGACATAAAAAGGAAGTTGCCCAGAATGTGCTGAGCACACTTTGGTACCTCTGTGGAAAACACTGTGAGCCACTACCTTTGCTACAGTCTAAGTGGCTGGTGTCTCCTTTCAAAGGAAGTTGTCTGCTTAGGATCTAGAAAGGTGTGCTTGTCAAGATGCAAGGGATAAAGCCATTGTTGTTATTATTTTTATGGCAGTAAGGGTCACCACTGGTTGAAAACTCAACACGAACTAAAAACTGCTGTGTATATAGTATATCTTATATAAATTAATTTTTATGAGAACCTTGGAGTCTGGTATTCTTCTCTCCATCTTGGAGATTGATGAAGTTCCTTGGCAGGGTCTTTCTGGCTAATGGCAGATTTGGAACTTGAACCTGGCTGTAGCTGGCTCCAATAGTTGCGTGCCAGAATTTATGTATCTATTTATTTATTTTATTTTAGGGAAGGGCCTACAGAGTGTTCAGGGTCTCACTACTAGATAGACTCGCAGTGATCCATCTGTTTACAGCCTCCCAAGAGCTGGGATTACAGGCATGTGCCACCACGCCCAGTCTCAATCTCAGCGTGCCCCGGGGGCGGGGGCGGCAAGTCAGGCCCAGGAATGGAACCCCCAGCCCCTGAGCCTGCTTGCAGGTGCTTTAATCCACTGAGCTATTTTGCCAGCTCTCAGAGTTTAAACAAGTTTTTATTTAAACTAAATAAGTCATTCAATCTCTACTCACTCCCCATAGATGGTGTCTTTAATATCTCCCTGTTACCCAGTTGCAGTCAGTTCAGGGGAGAACAACATTAAAGAGACAATAGCAAAAAGAGCAGCTGCATCTTTAGCTGTGTGTAAAGTCCTGTCTCGGGGAGGCATTGTTTACCTGTACCAGCCTTTCTAGCTCCTGGGGCACTTCTCTGCTTCCGATGTGCAGTCGCACTTTATGTCCTGTCCTTAAATGAGTTCCTTCCCCTTCTCATGCCCCTTACACATAGCCTATAACACAAAACAAAGCAAAGTAAAACTCTTTTCTTTGGTTTAGTGTTGACAATCATTTTTGATTTTATTAATTAATAGGTAATGATATTAAAATATGATGCTGATGCCCTTTTGAAGTCCAATGAGAAGAAAAAAAAAATTATATGCAGGCCACAATGCAGGAAAAGAAATATGTCTTGAAATGGAATGGGGAGGGGAGGAGGGAGATCAGGGTCAGACAAATGCCATAGGCTGGTGGTGCAGAGTTTACCTGCATGAGGAGGGAGATCAGGGTCAGACAAATGCCATAGGCTGGCGGTGCAGAGTTTACCTGCATGAGGAGGGGTGCTGGGCAGATACCCACCTGCTCAGAAGAAACCTCTGAATCCGTTCCTGGGAGTTGCATGACAGCAGGCATTCTGAGAAAGAGGAATAGGACTCCTTACTCTGGTTGGAACCCTAGAGAAGAGTGGAATCCTGTGGACTGATTAAGAATGTGCGTGCGTGTGCTTGTGTGTGCGTGTGTGTGTGTGTGTGTGTTTGTATGATTGAGTGCAATCCAGCTGAGCCCTGACCCGCACATGACTCTATGGGACTCTATTCGAAGATTAGGCTACTGAGGAAGTAATTATGGTTAAGTGAGCCCTTAAGGGTGGGGCACTAGTCTGATAGGACTGGAGTGCTCATTGGATGAGGGAATGGGAACCCCAGGCTGTCGCCCTCTGTTTCCTTACACACAGGCACGACTTGCAAGGATGCCTTGAGAAGGCATTGGACTCTGAGCCTTGCAGGAACCAATCCAATGACACCTTGAACTTAGATTTCTAGACTTCTCAATTGTGAGAAAATTAACTTCTATTATCTTTGACAATTTGTTACAGCAGCAGGAACAGAATAAGATGTCCAATGTATCTGTCAGTGCAGGCTAGAAGAACTATATATATATATATAGTTCTGGGACATATGCATATATATATCCCAGAGTTGCAGAGTTGGATGTGCAAGAGTGTGGAGGTTCTTTCTCTGAAACTGGAGACCCGAAGAGTCTACGTGAAGGTCTGGACCCCACTGCGATGTCCCATGCGTGTTCCTATCAGAAGCCAAAGAGTCTGTAGTGGAAGGCTGAAGGTGCAGTGCTGTAAGCCAAGCGATGACATCTCAGGTGAGGGCTGAGACTGGAGCTCCTCTGGAAACAGAAGCCAGCCTTCCTTCTTCATTCTCACTTGTTCCATGCAGGAGACATGCCACCCTCGGGGCATTTTTTTGTCTTCAGTAAATCTCAGCTACACTCAGACCTATGCATATCCAGTTTACTGGGCGTTTCTTCCTCAGCCCGACACAACCTGTTAAGATCACAACCATGTGCTTCAGTTACTTTGCATAGAGCACCAATGGATACCTGAGTTTGAGATCTCTGCAATAGCAGCCTGGGCTCCAAGAGTTCAGAGCTCAGCTCCTACACTCCGTCCAGCGACACCGGAAGTTAAACAGAACTGTTTTGTAACCCAGAAAATCACTTCGGAGATGTATGGGCCTCTCTCACAGGCAGAAGAGCTGTCAGGGGCTGAGAGGGGAGGATCCGCAGCGAAGACTTCATTGTGAGAACCAAGGATGCCAGGATGGACTGGAGAAATGCAGATTTCAACGAATGGGTGTGGAGTGGAAGGCAGAGCGAAGGCACATAGGTTCGAGAGTGGTGGTGTGTTTGGAGAGTGGGGTCCATAGAGGTGTGTGTATGCTTGGGTGTGTGGTGGGGTTGAGAGGAGATCAAGCCAGAAAGAGGAGGAGGAATGTATCCCAGCTCTGAACGTCATGCCGACGATCTGGTTTGATTCCAGAGAGAATGAGGAAAGATGTAAGTCTCTGATCTGGTGGAGTTGACAGAAGTAGATGACCATATATATGACCTAACTCATAAGTAGGAACACCAGGGGCCAGTGAGATAGCTCAACAGTCTAAAGCACCTAGGCAAGCTTAGGCAAAGTGCAGGGACTACGGTTCGATCCCCAGCACTTCATGCTGTGCCAGTCCCACTCCCAGGGCAGGCTGAACCAGCCTAAATAAATAAGTAAATGAATAAAGCTGTCTTAAAAAAATAATTAGGAACACCAAGAAGAAAACTAAAGTAGGATAAGGTGGTAGGTGCTGGTCAGGGACAACATGATGTTTTGGTGTAACTCGGAATGAAAGGGGGAGAGTACATCCTGTCAGATTCTAGGACAATACAAGTCTAGATGGAAGGAACAGCAAGCACAAAGGCCTTGAGGCAAGTGCAAGCACAAAGGCCTTGAGGCAAGTGTGCAATTATATTTGAGGAATAACACAGAGGTCAGTCTGGCTGGAGGAAGTCACAGGAAGTCCTGGGGGAAGTGAGGTCAGAGTATTCAAGAGTCAGATATTTTCAGGCGGGGAGCCCAGGAGAGCGTAGAGGCCTGAGCAGGAAGCAGGACTGGAGCAGCAATACTGGAAGGAATGGAGAAGACCCAAGCCAGAGCTGGAGAAATAGGGCTGTAATTGTAGTGTCCGACACAGGCAGGGGGAGGGGCAGATTTTGGACCAATACACAAATAAAACCCCCAGCAGAACTGAGCTTGGGAAAGCCGGGTTTGGCTTTGAAGAAGGATGAGATGAGGCCAAGCTCTGCATTTCTTGTGTTCAGCAGCAGTTATCAGAGGGGCAGAGAGGGATGTTCATCTGCTTCCACAACTCACAAGCCCAGACAGTCTGCATCCGGCTTCCGGGAGAACTCAGGTACTCTTCATCTAAAAAGTACAGAACTGTCACGTAATGGCATAGACCTCTGCCAATGTCCCCCAAACCTCCTAGTCCTCAAATGAACTGGTTTATTCTAGCAAGTAGAGATAAAGACTTGGAACCTGACGTGGGGGTGGGGTGAGGTGGAGTGGGGTGGTGGTTACTGCAGGCTAATAAATGGGCTGGCTCAATAGCATAGCTTTCCTCGGCATCTTTCTTCTTAAAGCTTGAGTGAACAGTCTTAGAACCACAGGGAAAGCCCTGCCTTGAGTGTGATCTCTAGGGATTGCCTTTGACATTCTGCTGTAATTTTCCCAGTTGGTGTTTTTCCCCTTCCTTCTTGTTTGGTTGGGAGGGTTATGAGTCCTTAGGAAAGAATGCTGTGCTTTTCTCTCCTGGCCCCATTGAAGGGCAAACCTTCCAACAAAAAGTCCACTGCAAATGCCTTTGGCGAGAGCGCCCTCTGCCGGTGAGCTTCGCCAAGTCTCAGTTGCCATTTCCTTAGAGCGCTGTAAATTTAGGCTTAGTTATTTCGATTTTTCGAATGGACAAAGAAAAAAAGCAAATAAACAAACCAATCCCCCACACATACCGTTGAAGATAAATTGATGTCGTCCAAGTTTCTAGAACATTCTATAATTTTTACTTGACCATAGCCTTTCAATCTCCTAGCCCCATCTTTGGGGTTACACTTGGCCTTTTACTAAAAGGTAAAACTGGCAATAGTTCACAGCGGAAGTGGTGTGGTTGCAGTTCACCGGTCCACTCTTCTATCTCTGTTTCTTGCTATTTATAAAGTGCCTACCCGATGTGTTGAGTGTTTGAGGCCTAGTGTTGTTCCAGGTCCTTCAGAATCCTAAAGGAATAAGCCCCTGCTTTTGCTGAGCATGGAATATGATGGGGAGATGGGTTGGTAAACAGGAAATTATAACAGCAGGTGACAAAAACTGGGAGGAGAATTGATTGAGCAGTCATGGAGGCATGAATGAGTTTCTTAGGTTACTCAGGACCAAACACGAAAAGGAATAAACACCCCTCCATCATTTCCCAACCCCCACATCTCCTGTGACTGCTCAAGATTGAATGATGAGCAGAGCAGATGTGTAATTTATTTCTGCCGCTAACCCAACAAGGTAATGTTAGATCTCAAAGGACTAGAGAAACCCATGCCATTTTCTCCAAATTTTCCTTCCAAGTTAAGGAAAAGGAAAAATAGATTCTTTTATGATTTGAAAATTTTGAGAAATTCCCTAAATGTTGAGAACTTCAACAAATTAAAATGCTTCTAATTGCAGGATACCAATGCAGAATGGAAAAAGCTCAGCATGGGTTTGGCTAGAAAGTAGAACTTGGATAGAAACACTTTTCTGCCAAACAGAGAAGCTATAATTTAATGAGACATTTCAAAAATCATTCTTCCCAAGTGGGAGACTTCTGCCCCTCCCGAGCTCTTGTGACATTTATTCTTGGGCTCTAACCTGTGATCTTGTACCTCTGAATGCTACTCAGGGTCCTGTTGACTTGTCTTATATTTGTTTTATTTTAGACATCTTATTAATGCAATTTTCTGCACTTTTCTCTATGCCTTGACTCTTTTGTAGAAGAAAAAATACAATTGAACTGTGAGAAAGAAACTCTGATGTGTCTGTGATAAAAAGACACACCCTCTTGCTCTTCGGTGAAATGTAATAAACCAGTACAACTATTGTTGAAATCAGTATGGAGATTTCTCCTCAATTTCTAATTAGAAATTAGAAATTCCACATGGCCCAGGTATCCCTTTCCTAGGTGACTTCCCTAAAGAGTTTGAGACATCATAGTACGTATATACGTATTAATGTTTATAGCAGCACACTTTGTAATAGCTAAAATCCTAGAAGCAGCTTGTGTACTCATCAACAGCTGACTGAGTAGAGAAGATGTGGCATTGAAATATAATGGAATACTATTCATCTAAAAAGAAGGAAAAATTTGAGATATTTGTAGGCAAATGGTTGTACCTGGAAAGTATAATGTTGAGTGGAATAAATCAGATACACAAACTTAAGTACCACATGGTATCTCTCACCCGAGTAAAGCAAAGTGCAAAGAAAGAGAAAAATAAAGGAAGGATGGAAGGAGACAAAGAAACTTCTCGCTCAAAGATAGGAAGAAGTCCAGGGGACAGAGGGCGGGGGGGGGGGGGGGGGGAGGGGGAAATAGGCACAGTGAAGACCCTGCTATGCATGACACCTCGATGAACGTGGACATCCTGTACCATGAACATGCGCTGGGATCGACAGTACGACAAAGAATGAAGGGGGGAGGGGGCCTTGAGGGCGGGTGGGGAGGGATTAAGAGAGAAACGTGCTCGTGGTCCAGCTACCGAGAGAACCCTAAAACGCACACACTTCAAACATGTACTATTGACATACAATAAAATAAGAAAGAAAGCGAGAAAGAGACGAGGGGGCAGGAGGGAAAGGGAGCCTTGGTGAGCCAAACTGGTCTCCTCGTGTCCATCGTGTGGCCACAGACGCGGATGCAACGTGCTGTGCTGCTTGTGGATACGTCTCGCTGGATGTATACACTCCTCTATATAATTCTATTTAATTTTTTTCATTTTTAACTGCACAGGATTCCATTATCATCTGTATAAATTTAAATTTCTTTTGTACTTTTTTCAGTACTGGCTTTAACTCTCAATAGAACAGAAAGAAAACATTTCTCTCCCTTAAAATTGTAATTTCGTGTGTCTTACGACAACTATATCTAGGTTTCCAGATGTGGTCCATTTACTTCCATCGTTCAGGCTGTACCTTGTTCATAACTGTCTTCTACACTTGAGAATTCCTAAGAGGACTTGGGAGAAGTTTCAGCAAAGTCCTTGGACTGTCCCCTGAGAAATCCTGCCTCGGGCATCGTCTCACGGTGGCCATGCAGGCTTAGTGTGGCTTTGAACTTGATAGTTCTGAGCCATTCTCAGTGACTGATTTTGGATGGGGCCACAGGAGTTGTACATTTGTACAGGGAGTGAGCAACTGAGCCTTTTTTGTTTTATGGAAAGCATATAAAACAAAATTTCATGACAAAATACTAAGAGAAAAACAGTAGTTAACACATTACATGTTGTTATCTTTAAAGTAGTTGCTCAGGGTACAAGATATGGGCATAGAAAGTTCTCCAATCAAAATTAGCACAAGCCTTCCTTTTAATGAACCAAGAGACATTGATAGTGTAAATGCTTTGCATTATTCCCTTTTCCCTACTGTTCATTCCCTTTTCACCATCTTAGTTGTTTTTACATTTTGAACAATTTTTTTCCCATTTCTGAAAAGTGCAGAACTTACCCTTTCAGTTTCTCATGAAAGGAAGACTCTATGATGTTTACACAAGTGAGTCTGATTTATTTCACTTATGAGTATGGTCTCTAGTGGCATGTATTTACCTATAAAAAACCCCCTCAAGTTTATCCTTCATGTCTGAGTTGTACTTCATTCTATAAAATTGCCAAACCTTTGCTTTCTGTTCTTCAGTTTATGGGTATTTGGGTTGTTCCAAGATTTAGCTATGACAAATTGTGCTGCTATAAACATGGGTGAACATATATTGCTGAGGTATGATTTTTTTTTCTTTATGCACTTGGTATAGGGTCTACAAAGACTACAGGTCTTACTACATAGATCGTACTCATAGTGATCCTCCTGTTTTCAGCCTCCCAAACACTGGGATTACACGAGCATGTCACCACGCCCAGTCTCAATCACCATCTCAGCTCACCCCAGGGGCAGGGCTGGCACAGCATGCCAGGGATTGAACCCCTGCTGCCGCACTCTGCCTAAGCAGGCACTTTAGTCTGTTGAGCTATCTGGCTGGCCCTCATGGTATGATATTTTTAATTCTTCGGTGAAGATGCCTGGAACGGGAATAGCTGGGTCACATGGAACCTCTAATCCTAGTGTTCTGAGGAATCTCCACACTGATTTCCATAGCGATTGTACCGCTCTATGCTTCCATGAGGTAGAGAAGGGTTCTTTTTTACCCACAGCCCCTCCAGCATTTGGTTTCCATTGATGGCAGCTGTTTTTTTCTGGAGTGAGATGGAATCTCAGTGTTGTTTGAATTTGTATCCCTCTAATCACAAGTGATGCAAATGAGCCTTTTGACTGCATTTCTATTTTGTGGTAGGATTGGAGTTGCTGAACCTAGGACTTATATTACACACAATATTTAAAAAGTAGAGAGGAGCAGACAGAGACAAAGAAAGCAGCTAGATGGGGGGGACATGGTGAAGTTTCTTGACTTCTGTTGACTTTCTTATGCATGGAATATGTGGGTTAAAGTAAGCTATATGTGTGCTCCGGGCCTCAGTTCACACATATTTAAAGTAAAACAGTGTGCGTTTTGGTGGTGCCTCAGGCAGGCAGGCAGAGGATAGGGCTAGGAATCCCCACCTTTGTTTCAACTTGAACAGCTCAGATTTAAGTATTTGATCATGTTTGAAGAAAGGGCTGTCCAGCAGCAAAATGAAATCTAGTAGAAGATACTCTTGAAAATCATTAGACTAGGTGATTTTTAAATTTCCTACCAGTCCTAGAACTCTAGGCCAGAGTAGTGGTCTTTGCTATATTCCTGTCCAGGATCCTTGCTGGGTTCCTTCTTCTGCTGTCATCTGATGACCATGGACATAAAGCCCAACATTGCCAGAGGTCACAGTTGACAGCTTAAGCACCAAGCCAGCCCAAAGGCTACTGAACTTAGGGCCATCCTGGTGGCAACTTCTGATCTCATGATATCTCTGATCCCGTGAAATCTTACCTGGACCACACTGTCTCACAGGGCTTCCAGGGACCTGAACTAATGGTCCCCTCAATCCTTCCCTTCCTCCTTCCCTATCTCCCTCCCTCTATCCGTTCATCCCTCCCTTCCTTCCTTTTTTTCCTTCCTTTTTCTCTTCCCCTCCCTCCATCTTTCCTCCCTCCCCCCTCCCTGCCCCCCTTCTTCCCTCCCCCTCTCCCTCCCTCTCTCTTCTCCATTCTCCCTCCCTCCTCCTTCTCCCTCCCTCCCTCCTCCTTCTCCCTTCCTCCCTCCCTTCCTTCCTTTCCTTCTTTCTTTCTTCTCTTGTGCCATTTACATTTAAGTTTGCTGTGACTTGTGACCAAAAGAAAACTTCTAATGGAATCAGACAGTATTTAAAAGATAATTAACACTGTGGAAATCCATGTGGAGATTCCTTAAAAAATTAAGATTGGACATTCCACCCAACCCAGCTATTTGCCTCCTGGGTATTTTCCCAGAAGAATTGAAAATATCATACCACAGCAATATATGTGCACCCATGTTTACAGTAGCATAAATTTTCATAGCTAAATCTTGGAAAACAACCCAAATTTCCATAAAGTGAGGAATGGATAAAAAAGATGTGTCATTTTAATACAATGGAGTATTACTCAGTTATAAAGAAAGATTAACTTGAGTCTTTTATAGGTAATACAACTAGAGATCATTCTCATAAATGAAATAAATCAGACCCACATGTATAAACATCATATTGTGTTCCTAGTGTGAGAAACTGGAAGTGTAAGTAAAGTCAGAAAGGTACAATAAATATTGTCAAAGGGAGGCAAACTGCTACGAAAAGGAGGAAAGAAAGAAGGGAAAAATACACACCCACAAGGTAGCTAAGATAATTGTCCTACCGACTTCTGAAAAAAAATGACTGTTTATTAAGATGTAGAGGACAAAGTAGAAAATCAAATACTTGAGATAAAAAGGAACTATTTCTATCAATGTAAAATATTATTATTATTATTATTTTTATGTATTTAGTACAGGGTCTACAAGGTCTCACTATGTAGATCGGATTTGTAGTGGTCCTCCTGTTTTCAGCCTCCCAAGCTCTGGGGTTATAGGCATGCCCAGTGTCAATTGCCATCTCAACACACCCTGGGGGCAGGGCCATCATGCAGGCCAGGGAATGAGCCCCAGCCACTGTGCTTTGCCCAAGCAGGGACTTTAGTCTGCTGAGCCATCTGGCCAGCCCATAAAAGCTTAATTTTATGCCATCCCCTGTGTATGGAAAGGACAGTCCTGATTTACTGTCACTGGGACAGTATCCTTTGATTCACTTTACCTCTCACCTCCCTCAGCCCCTTACATTTATAGTCTTAATCTCCCTAACATGCTGGGACCATTTGGACATATGTGGACACAGATAATTTTCCAAATATGATGACAGTAAAACCAGATAATTGCGAAGTTACAAAGCTTAACAAAAGAAACAAGGCCAAGGTCACTTTCATCTATTGCTCAGTGAAAGTTCATATGGGGACAACTTCCAAGGGCACTTTACCAGAACAGTTGTCCCTTGCTACCCTGAATGACTGGTTCCAGGCCTCCACCAAAATCTGCAGATGCTTAAGTGTCTCGCATTTGCTTGTAACTATACTCTGTACATCGTTTAATGTACTCTACATTACTTCTAGACTGCTTGCTATCTAATTTAATAAAAGTGGTACATAAATGCTGTTGTTATGCTCTATTGTTCAGGGAATAATGGCAAGAAAAAGAGTCTGCAAATATGTATTAGGGACACTGAATTTTTTTTCATAAAGATAATACGAATCCATAAATTGGAACTGTGAACAGGCAGGGCTGACTGTATTGCCAAATGGCTTGACGCTGTGATGTCGCTTTGGTTAGCAGTCTTACCTCTATAAATTCATCCTTAGGAAGCAACAAAGGATGTACAGGAAGCTGCACATACAGACGCAGTCCTTGCATCACTGGCTGGAGTAGTGCGCATGCGTGCGTGTGAATGCGCAGCCCCACACTGGATGGGTTAAAGTGTGACCCTTGTACTTCCTAGGTTGAAATCCTAACTCCTAGGACTGCAGGATGGGACTACACAGAGGCTGGGCCTTAAATGAAGAAGTTTTAAGATGAGTTCCTAAGGGTGAGCCCTAATCCAGTATAACAGTGTCCTTATAAGAGGCAACTAGGATTTAGATAAACTCAGGGAAAAGATTGTGGAGGAAAATGCCCCCCCAAGTCGAGGCAGGAGGCCCCAAAATGTAATCAACCTGCTGATGTCTTGAACCTGGACTTCTAGGTGCTAGAATCATAAGGAAGCAGATTTCTGACACTGAAGCCATGCAGTCTGCAGTTATGGCAGCCTTAGCAAATGAACACACACACACACACACACACACACACACACATACAGAGGAAAATGTGGAAAGCTGTTCAAGATACATCATTCCGTAAAGTAGATGATCACATAGTATAAGCCTATGTGTTTGTAAAACACATTGATGTGTGATGCGTATTCCTTCAGTCTAAGAGATGACACGTTCCTTTATCTCTTCAGGAAAGTAAAATTGGTGCTATTGGCAGCTGGCTGGCTGAAGTTCCCAAGGGTAAACACTTTCAGAATATGAACAGTGTCAGACAAGGCCACCCTGCAGTGAGGCTTGGGACACAGTAGAGGCCAAGCCATTCTACAACCACAGAAATGTTTAAACATCCTTTTCTAGTATGAGTTGCCACTCTTGTCTTTCTTTTTACATGAATGACAACTGTCACCCACTTTTTTATTCAGGATATAAATTTAGACTCATGTAAATTTAACAGTTGCAAGAGAATCAGCCCCTCTCAGCTCCCAGAACTGTCTGGACACTGCATCATGTTGTCATAGAAGAGCTTCTTCTGGATTCATAGAACTATTTTAGGATTTCAGGGGGGCAGAGCTTCCTATCTATTCCTAAGCAGCTTGCTTCCTTTCTTCGGTGCCATGCTGAGCCCAGGTATCTTTTGTTGCAGAACAAGGCCAGGTATCTTTTGTTGCAGAACAAGGCCAAGTTAAGGGCCAGACAGATAGCTCAGTGGACTAAAGTACTGGTTAGGCAGAGCATAGTGGCCGGGGTTCGATTCCTTGCCTGCCATGTTGGCCTTGCTCCTGGGGCGCCCTGAGAGGGTGATTGAGACGGCGTGGTATCGCGTGCCTGTAATCCCAGCACTTGGGGGGTGGAAAACAGGAGAATCACTGTGAGTCTGACCTACTAGTGAGACCCTGTATTCAAAACATAAAAAAAAAAAGCCAGGTCTTTGCTTGAGGGTGGGCAAAATCAAGATATGTCTCTGTTCTGGGAAACATGGGCAGGAGCTGTTACTGAGACCTTTGTGAAATTGCTGAGGAGGGCTTCCAAATGCTGGCTGGAGTGGTATGTGTCTGGAGTAGTAAATGGGCTGGCAGAGAGCTCGTGGTACCCAGAAATTCCAGGTCCTTGCTTAGAGACTTCAGGAGCTCTGGAATGTGATGGAATGGGTAGGGATTCCATGCAGGCACTTCAGGGAACCTTCAAGAAGGGAGTGATACCTCTCTCCTCAAGGATCAATAGCTCTTGGTAATTAAACTTAGTTTAAATATTTGCTTGCTGTGAAGTCTGTTAACCGTTGGTGACTGTTGTCAGCATGGTTTGGAAAACTTTTAATTTTTAAAGTGTGCCTCTGGGTCTCAGCGCTGGGTGCATGTGTGTAAATTAAAATACACACAAGCGAACACACGATATCCCAGACTCAAACACATTTTAATTTGATTTAACTAATTAAACAAACAGGAGTGAATCATGCCATTGGGCTTAACAGGGCTGCCAGTGCGAACCGCGGTGTGGGGCGGGAGGGCAGGGGAGTAATAAAGCACATGTTTCCAGCAGAACCGAGACGCCTGAGTGGGAGCAGTTTCACGGTGAATTGATGTGCGCTCAGTGAGTTTCAGAGGAATCGTTGTGAGGCAGCTGGAAGGGTTGGCCTGGGTGGCATGACTCTGACGGAACCCTGGGTCGGGGGCCTCGAGAGTCCTGTGGGAAGGCGACTGAGAGCGTGTGCACGAGGGGGAGGCAAGCAATCACAAGTTACCATGGTGCCGGGCAGGGTTAAAGATTAGTAGAAAGCTTCTCCTGTTGGTGACCCTGGGCGACTATCTGGAGGGTCTGGTACCATCCCCCTCTGAACCACAGCATGGGGCTGTTCCTAGAAAAATACAAAGTATTGTCTCAGAGGACATTTAGGGGCAGAATGAAGCACTAAGGCCCTATCTATGTAGTTCCAGCAAGGAAACATTGTGAGGTTGGGTCCGGGGGCTGTTTAATTGGCTCTGTCTTGTGGTCTCACTACTAGGTGTTAAGCTGTATGCGCTCGCTGTAGGGCCAGGAAATACAAGGCTAGTGTCTGAAGCTAGAAGCCCGCAGCGACACCCACACAGGCCTGCTCTGTGTAAGCTGGGCCCTGCGCTGCAGAACGTCTGAACTGTGCGCTTAACGTGAATGGTGCCTGTCCTAGGCTGTGTGTCCCCAAGGGGCAAAGGGCCTGCTGGGTTTGCAGCAGGGCGAGCCATTGTTTCCCACCTGCTTCGAATCCAAAAAAGACTGCAAGCCCCAAGCTTCTGCCCAGAGTCCTAGGCAAAATCAGATTGTTTCCCCTGGGCCGGCCTGGGAGATGGCTCAGAAGAATAAGTGCTTGCCTGGCAAGCACAAGGGCCTAAGTTCAATCCTTGGTAACAACAACAACAGCAAAGTTGTTCCCCCAGGCCCATTAGCAAAGCACACCAGGTAAACGAGCCCGAGGGCAAACTTGTCTTACATAACTCTGTTTCCATCTCAGCAGTTTATTCTCACGCCTACTTGTGTTTTCTGGCTTATTTTAAAACTAATCTCTGTCTGACCACTTTTGTTGTTTTTATAGAGGCTGCAGTACAAGATTCTGATATGAGTGTTAGGGACATGGCTTAACTCCCCTTTAGATATAGATAAGGTAGAATTACTGTCTTTTATGTATATAATTCAGATTTTTTTTGGACAGAAAAGTTTAGCGAAACTTCTCCACTAGGTGTCACTATTGATCCAACGAAACCCCCGAGCGCCGTTTCTGAATGTTACCTTGGTGACGTAAACACGACCCGCGCTCGTCCTCACCTGCGCGTCCTAAGTCCCCTCCCCGGCGATCTGCATCCAGAGCAGCGTCTCTAGACCAGTTCGGGAGGGGGGAGGGGGAGATCGCAGGATCGGCTCGGGTCACGGAGTCACTTTAGCGACGCAGGCTGCGGCTGGGGCAGAATTCTCCTCGCTTTTGATGAAGAGGGACCCGCGTCTTAGGGGACCGCAGCGGGCTCGCCCCCTTGCGCTTGCTGCCGCCTCGGGCGCGGTCTCCCGGTCTTGCCCAGCCGCAGGTCCAGACCCGACCTGACCTGTCCGTCATCCCCGCGGGCTCCTGCCGGTCCGCAGCAGCCCTCGCGCCTCACTGGACGATGCCTCTCCATCCACAACCCACATCCCGTCCCTGGCGATTCATAAGAATGTGGAATTACCCAGCACTCGGGAGGCCGAGGCAGGAGGATTGTTGTGAGTTCGAGGCCAGACTGAGCTACAAAGTGAGTTTAAGGCCAGCCTGAACTGAGAAAAAAAAAAAAAAAAAAAAAAAAAGTGAAATTATATGGTACACTGCAAGTACGGGCTGAATCCCTCCGTTTTTCCTTTGGCCCTATTTTAGAGATAAAGATGAAGGCCTGCTTTTGTGCGGGCAGGAAAACAGCTGATTTGAGCCACCTGATTCGGAGAGATTGGGGTTCTAAATGAAAACAAATTCTATTACTATTTAAGATTTTTTTTTCCCCTCTCCAAAACATGAGTTAAATTTTTTCAAAAGGAAATGGGGCAAATTTAACTTTTTTTTTTTTTTTTTTTTTTTTTTTTTAATAGCATTTCAAGTTCAAAAGGCTGTCTCAATTGCACTACCTCCTGTTAACTCAGCACTTAGAGATGCAGTAGTATTGTCACTACTGTGCTGCTGGGGCCTAGCGCTCTTCTCTCCCAGACCTGCCAGACTGAAATTTCAACCTGGGGCTTATAGCTCCAAAAATTGTAATAGCCATCAAACGAGTGGTTCTGAGAATGCACACTGGAATCACCTGAGGGCTGTCCAGCTGTCCGCTTGTAAGCGCCACCCTGGACCTCCCTACTCAGAATCTCCCAAGCAATACTGGGTGATCTAACAAGGACACGTACGGTGTGTCCGTGATTCCATGGCTAGTGATGGAAGGTTAGAAAAGAAAGAATAAAGCATGGTGAACGGTAGTGTGACAGGAGGTGCTATTTTAAAAAGGTCGCTTGGGGAAAGTCAATGTGTTCAAGGGGGGGCATTTAAACTCAGAACTTCTAAGCTCTCTAGAGTCTGGTGGGAAGCGTGTTTGAGTGCAGGGCTCAGCAGATGCAAGGGCCCTGAGGCAGGAGGGTGGTGGTGGTGTAGTGCGGGAATATCAAGCTGGCTGCCAACTCAGGCCTCCAGCTGTGGAACTCTGCCTTAGAAAACTGGTGTTGCACCTGCTCTGCCCTCTGCTCTCTTTCTGCCTTGACCACAACAAGATCCCCCAGGAGCTGAGCGCACGAAGTACAGCTCACCTCCGCCCCCACAATCCCCGCGGAGCTGCAGCTGGGGTGGTTAGGGAGGCCGAGGTGTGGAAATGGTTCCTGGTGACTGAGTCACTGCTAATTTGACGATCAATGTGAAATCTGAGGGAAACAGATTTGTTCTCCCCACTGTCTCCACTTCTGTGATTGGCTTGTAATTTCCGCTTAAAATCATTAGAAGAAAACAATACACCCCCATCACGCTCACAAGAGTACCATCCCGAAGTTCTGAGATCTGTTCACGCAGCTTTTCCTTTCTACCATGAAAGCCTTCCCTTGAGTGGTGGCTGTTCGATTTCTTGGTGTGTTCTTAGCGAGCGGTCATACCACATGTGCCCTGAGACGTTAAGGCATTTCTAATAACTGCAGATGAGTTAGGCTAGAAATTTTCTCTTAGGACCCTTAAATGTCTCATTATTATTATTTGGTCAAAACACACCTTTATAGATGTAAGTAAAAATATTGACTCCAGCAGGAATTGAAAGCCTCCTCCAGAAAGTTGAAAGGCAGCGCTGCAGTGGCTGGATGTTAAAGAGTTAATGATTCAGTGGTAAAAGCAGCTGCGTAAGATAGCATCAGTTATAATTTATTTTCCATGTGCGCAGAATGCTTATTTGAACTAAAGCATGGGAAATCTAATGACACGCTATGATGGGTCTCTTGTTTAGCCAGCTGGAAAAGTCAGATGAGCTGGCACCCCCAGCCCCGGAGAGATGCAGGCAGCTTGGCCTGTCTTAGCACACTCCTTGGGGCCACCCTCTGAGTGGTTAAACACGCAGGGAAAGCCTGACTGTGGAGTATAGGTATCCCGTAGGGCCCCTGCGCTCTGCTGTAGAGGAGCAGATGGTGAAACAGGATGCCAAGCGCGATCCTGTATTTGTTAAAGCAAAATCATATGTTTACATATGCACTGAGTAAGGCCTGGAAGACATGCGTGCGACACGCCCTCGGTGGTCCTTCATGGGGGATGGTTTACTTTGTATTTCATCACCTGTACCTCTAAATACCTATATAATAAAAGGTGTACAGTGAGGCTTATATGATTTGATAATATAGGAAAAACTCTAATAGAAGTGTTTTTTTTTTTTTTTAAACAACTTTGTTACTGCTTGGTATAGAGGTCACAGTTTTGTCTCAGCCTCTTTTACTTATTTTTGTAATATTCATCTCTCTGCGGATTCTACTTCAAAACAAACTTTGCTTAACATAATAGGAAACCCGTACTTTGATTCCTGTGTACTTTTTTGTGTTTTTATCGTATCACTCCGATACTACAAGCACCTCCAAAGACAGGATTGAGTTTCTCTGGAGGGGGTTGGGAGTTTGGACCACACTGTCAGCAATATCCCTTTTTGTCCAGTAGAGGGCAGCAGATGACAGAAGGATCCAAGTCGAGAAGGTTAATTTCCTGTGTTGATCGCTTTTTGGGCGACAAGTGAGAAATGGGTGTCACAGCGACTCAGTCATTCAGAGAGCCATATGGTTTATTTGTATCTGTGCAAATTAACAACAGAATGTTTCTCTTTTCTCCAAATGATGGGGTTGCAGAAAATTAACTTCTGCCCTATTGTTAAGAGTTTCCAAAGATGCCAATGACACAGGCCTACACACATACACATAGAACTTTTGTCAGCCCGTGGTCCTTTTATAAGAGTTGTACTCTGCATAGCCTGAAAGGCCCAGTGAACTAAATCTGAGGCGGGGAGCTGATGTCAAGTTGAGCTATAAACACAGATAAACTCCTCTTGCCGTCAGTCGAGGTCCATGAAGCACAGAGACAGATAATGTTGTACAAATTTACGTGAAGTTGAGAGGATGCAAAGGGTTGGTGATTAGTAAAGAAGACTAACAGGAAAACAAATTTGCTTTTGAAGCAGTACTGAAGAAGTAAGGCCTACAGGTTGGACCGGGGACCTGACAGGATTGAAAGCCAGTGTGTCTGATCCAGGCTGCAGAAGCATTCTGTGTGTGCAGCAGAATGCTCCCATTTTTTTTAAACGGAGACTTTCTTCAGATGGGGCGCTCACTCTTTAGTTTGCTGCCATGCCTGCTGTTGTTTCTCATGGCACAGGCACTTTCTACCTTACTTTCACCTCCCTAGCAGCAGAGGATATGCTTTTCAATCTTAATTTCACCTTTTCCTAACTGGATGCCCTTAGAAAAGTCATGTCACTTCTCCGGTCCTCAGTTTCCAGTGTAAAATGGTGACGTAGGAATGTGCCTGGCTGGTCCCTTGGAAAACAGAGGAGACAGAGGCAGTGCTCACGTCTGACACATCTTCATTCCTGCCCCTAATTCTGCACCTCACATGTGAGAGTCACTGGGTGACCATTAGCGCCCTGACAGGAGAAGCAGAGATGTCTCAGGACACAACCCGGATTTCATCTCTGTGAGAACCACAGGTGGCTCCTGTGCTGAGGGATCCTTCATTAACTCCGAACTCTTGACAGGCTACACTGACATTTTTTCAGGCAGTTTTGATTTACTGCCACAGCATTTTGCTGTTGCTGTCCCCAACAGAACAAAATAAAGAACCATGCTAAGGATGCAGAAGTTGTTTATGGAAAGAGTGGGAAAACGTGCCGCATGCCCGCCGGGGCCAGGTTGGCAGAGAAGGATCTTGGACCAAGAGGCGGCTGTGCACATCAGCCACTGAGAGGCCTTCCGACCTGCGGGGGCCCTGGCATTCTGCTCGTTCCAGGGTCATTTTACAGTCACCATGTAAATGGTCTTTTCTCTACCTCTTTCCTTAAGAGCTGTCCAGCACCAAGCAGCTGCCTATAGGGAGGGAGGAGTGTGGGCACCCAGAGGCAGCTCTGGCGACTGAGGCACAGCCACGAGCAGCGACCTCTGCAGCCTGGCAGCCCTCTCTAGAAGACATCTGCCAGGATCTGAACTAATAACGCAGCGAGTGACACCCAGAAAGGACCATCGTGTTAGACTACGTCTCACCCTGAGGTGCCCATCTGTGGGAATGGAACTTGGGATCACTTGTTTTGAAGGCATGGTGGCCCTCCACGTGGTTACACGGTTTGACAGAGTAAAAACAGATAAAAAATTTTTTTGTTTTTTTGGCCTGAGTTTTTCCGAAGTAGTTCAGAAAATGCTTCAACAAAAAAGGGGATACAAAGGAAGGACCATTCTGTATTTGTATATACAGAACAGTTATGATAAATATGCAGCTACTTTCATGTAATTCTATGAGAAGAAAGATTTGCACTAATAGTGTTTGGACAGGATATCCTATCTGCTGCTTGTACTATGGATAACCACTAGGAAGATAACAATGTAAAAAGTATTAATTATTGAAACTGTCCTATAATTCAGCTTTAAAAAAAGATAGGTATACAGCTACATGCTCTTAATCCAATGAATAGAGGCATCTGTTCTAATAGTGTTTGTAAATATAATATCATATCTGTACCTTGTACAACAACAAACCAGTACAAAAACAATATGCAATGTATTAATTATTGAATCTGTTCTACTAATTTGATTTGAAACTGTCTCATTGCTATTTGTTCTTCAATAAAATTATGGAAGAAAAAAAATAAAATTCTTGGTGGCCTCTTTACAAGCCAGCCATCGATGCTTTGGGACAGAAGAGGCCTGCCTGAAAGAGATGGGACTAAGGCCTGGGTTGGAGTGAGAGCCAGGTGGCCTGCAGATGCATAGAGAAAGGAGTTGCTGCTGTCTTCGCTGGAAGTTGAGGGTGGAGATTAGGGCAGCGAGCGGGGTCTGAGGAACATGTGCTGAGAAGCTGGCAGCGGGTTGTGGGGCGGCCAGGCCCAGGTCAGCGCTGTGTGCAGGACTCGCCCCGAGGGTGTCTGCTGCCCTGCGTTCTGTACCTCAGCTTCTTGGCTTATCCTGTCCATGCCTGGGGAGCTGATCGCGTGGGAAGAGGTTTCTGATTCCGCCAAGACAGTTTCTAATTTCCCTCACTAAAACTAAAATTTTGATTCTGATTGAAATCTATATAGCTCATCTTTGGGCAAGAAAGTCTTAGATGACTCCAGAGCTTATTCTTGGGTAAAAATAGGTATCGTAGGCTTACCAAGACATGAGCCCTTATCACTTCAGGAAAAAAAAAAATCAAAGAATAACTTGCTCTACACTGCTGTCTGTTTCCATTTCAGACTTAGGATGGAGTTTGAGCTATTCCCCCTCCCTCTTTTCCTTCTTTTCCTTGCACTTTCTTCTTTTGTCCTTTAATTCCTTCCTTCTGTCGTCTCTCCTCCTTTCCGCTCTATTTGATACTTCTGAAGTGACTGCCTTTCTTACTTTTTTTTTCTTCCTCCATCCTTTGCTCTCATTGCTTATAACGGATTCAGGGGGTGGGGGGGGAGAATCAAATATCTGTTTCACAGCCATCTCATAAACAATACTGGCTCTTTTCTTTCGATACCACTAGGCAATGAAAAGCACTGTAGGAGGACATCTGTGACAGTATAGTGATGAATGCATGACGACCAGGCAGCATAGGCTTGAAACAGGTCCACTGTATTTCTCTGCATTTAGTCACTACCAAGCCAGAATGAGCACCCACCGGTGCTCAGCTGGATCCATGAAACAAAGAGGTTTTCTATTTTGTGATGAAAGGAAAATAATTTGGGAGGGGGGAAGGGACTCTCCCCAAACCTGAAGTTCAGTCTTGTGTTTGTTTCCACCAAACTACTTCAAACCCAGCCTTCTACTTCTGCAGACCTCCATTGTTGCAGAGAAGTATGCAAACCTTTCAGCCTTTGTTCAACCTCTCCAGAAGTTAATTTCAAAATAAAGGCATTCGGAACACTGCTTTTCCAACATGAGATCCCATTACCCTTTCTTACTTTTAAACGACTTGAAGGCTTTCAGTGCGGGTCCTTTTGGCAAAAAACGGCACTTTGTAGTAATCACACGTCCTGTGAAATGAATATTTAGAGATTTATGTTAGCATCTGATAGGATTAAAATATTCCTGTCTACCACAACAGGAGGGATTGACGGCTTAAACGATTGTCCTTTCTCTTGTTGAAGATGTTTCCTGATAAAGAATATGCAAAACATTGCCCAAAGACAGGAAAACAAATGCTCAGCCAGAGCTGGAAAGCTGATGTGTGCAGTTGAGTGGAATGTGCACGGCACAATGCGGAGACTCCATTCACCGTACCCTTATTGTACCTTTGTGTACGTGTTACGATACCTTCCTGGTACTGCTTAACATCAGATGAAGGGGTTTCTCTCCCCTTAGCCTGTAATTTCTAGAAAGTTCTGTCATCTGGGCAGGCAGTGGTTCTGACACTGATTTCATATTTAATGTTCCTCTTTGCTCCTTTCCCCTAGACCCTTAGCTTAATTGCAAAGATTGCTCTGGGCTGATTGTGCATGAAACCCTCCTCCTAACCTGCTGTTCATGCCAAGCCAACAACAACAAATCAAAACACAGAACTGAAGTTGTCTGAAGCCTTCCCTCCACCTGGTTTCTGGTGGCTGTGTCCCCAGCTGGGATCGCTTGTGTGAGTTCTTCTACTTGGCTCTTCTTGGATGTCAGACACTGCTGGGACTGCATGACCAAGCCTTCTGCTGTGCTGTGCGCTCATTTTTTGTGTGTGTCTATGTGTGGGAGTACTGGAAATTGAACTACGGACC
Organism: Ctenomys sociabilis; assembly: GCA_004027165.1. Taxonomy (NCBI): domain Eukaryota; kingdom Metazoa; phylum Chordata; class Mammalia; order Rodentia; family Ctenomyidae; genus Ctenomys; species Ctenomys sociabilis. Next base: position 83,643 of record PVKA01000181.1, read on the forward strand.
TTGTGCTTTCCAGGTTGGCATTTATACCACTGAGCTATCTCCCCAGGCCCTGTAGGTTCATTGTTAAGGAGGATTATCTTGGGACTAAGCAACCAGTCAGGGCGGAACTGCAATGAATTCACGTCCAGGTCATGTAGCACCAAGGCTCTGAATTTGGATTTGGACTTGCATTCTTTCAGCTCTGAGTCCCCCAATCCCAAATCTCTCCCATTTTCTACTGCCTGCTTCCCTTTCCCCACCAGGGTGACAAAGCATCAGGAATTCCCAAGTGTGCTGCACTGGGTGCCCAGAGGCAGGACAGGCCCTCTCTTGGTGGGCAGATGCATTGGTTTAAGCATGTTGTGGGCAGTTTCACTAGAACCACAACCAGTAACCAAGTACGTGAATGCAGTGTCCCTCATGGGACCTTCAGAACTGTGCTGGACGCCAGTGTACCTTCTGCATGGCCAGGGCCCCTTGGACTGATGTCTCCTTCCACCCCCAACTTACATTCTTGCTCCTGCAAAGTCCTTTCACACTCCTCACTCAGAATAAATACCTTAAAACAGAAGCTATTTATGTTGTGTGTCTTTTCCATCTTACTAAGAACAAAACTCCAAAAATTCTTGCAGTGGGCCACAAAACCCTACCAGGGCCCCTCCCTGTGCCAGCTCCCTCTCTTCTCCTTCCTGTTCCTTCTATTCTCCCTGTTTCCTCTAGGGCTCTTCCCTTAGACCCATGGCAGCTCCTTCCGCTTTCACAGTCTGTGCTTGGGCTGGTCCCCCTGCCCGGGCCAGCTTCCCTTGTCGCTGGTAGCAGCCACTGTCCTCATCTGCTTGAGGTGTTTGCTGAAATGGGGCCTTCTCAGGCCTTCCCTGACCTGGTAGTGAAAATCACAAGTTCCTGACCCCTTCGGATTCTTCTTGCTGCTGTCCATAGCCATTTTTGTCCTCTAACATCCTGTGTGCTGAGCTCATTTCTTTACTGTTTTCATTTGCGTGTCACAGTATGTGAGCACCACACGGGCAGACATTAATTTTTCTGTTTTGTTTGGTGATGCATTGCTGCATAGTGGCCGGTGAGTGCCCACATAAATATGTATTTGTAAATATAAAGTTGGACCTATGCATTTAATCAGCTGCGCATAGAAAAGAGAGAGAAAAAACTGACTGCACTGAACATGTGCCAACACTTTTTTTTTTTTTTTTTTTTTGTCTTTTTGAGACAGGGTCTCACTATGCAGTTCAGGCTGGCCTTAAGCTCACTTTGTAGCTCAGGCTGGTCTCGAACTCACAACAATCCTCCTGCCTCAGCCTCCCGAGTGCTGGGATTACAGGCATGCGCCACCATGCCCGGCTGCCAACACTTTTACTGTCATTAATCTTTAAACGGATAGGTATAGTAACTATTTAGATAACATTTACATTGAATAATATATTATAAATAATCTTGAGATGATAAAAGGCAAAAGGATGGGATATGTAGAGTATGTGAAAATACTGTGCTATTTTATATAAAGGCATGAACATCTGCAGAGTCTGGTATCCTTGGGAGTTCTGGAATCAATTCCTGATGAATGCTGAAGGATGACTATATTTCCAAACATTTATTGCACTTTTATTAAAATTACTGAGTGGCGCTTGGCCCAGAAATTCCACTTCTCGGAATTTGTTCTATGATCTACATGGGTGCAAGGTGACATGAATACTGAAAGTTACTGAATATCCCAAGGGATTAAGTGTCCCTTGAAAGGACTTTTAATTTTTGTTGTTAATCTGGGGCTTGAATTCAAATCCTTACACTTCCTAGAGAATGTCTCACCACCAAGCTCCTAAAATAAGGGGTTGGTCCAAGTTACGGATCAAATCTAACTAAAAACTTGATTTGAGCTCCACTACTAGGATGTAGGGCTGCTGACCTTGAAGAGCAAATCAGTTATATTTAGAACAAAGTACATTTTCCTTGTACCTCTGAGAAAAAAAATGGAATATACACTTTAGCTTTTTGGTTACAGTTTTTCCATTGCTCCTGAATCGCTGAATGAGGCTGTAAGTTGAGTATAAAGAGATGTTTGGTTCCCACAGGCTAACAGTGCTCCTGAGAATTAAGATCAGATGCTTTCCTCTTCACCAAGAGGTGCCGAGCAGCTGCCAGCCTAGTCAGTGCTGCTGCCCCTGCCTGCTTATTCTAAAGATCAAGGAGCAAGCTCAGGGCCAGGGGCTCTGTCTGCAGCTGAGTGAGGGCTGGGGGGGGCCTTCCCCAGCTGGCCGGTGTTCCCCCTCCTGGAAGTTCACTGCAGCATCACGCCAGGGTGGAGACTACAGTGGAGGAGAGCGTGATGGTGCTCCCGAGTGACAGTGCTCCCAGGCCAGGAGGGAATGTAAGCATGAATAGCCCTCTGCCTCTGGAGATTTCTGCAAGCAGAAGCCCATCAGAGATCATCTACTGCAGAGAGGCAAGAAGGGACAGAGAGAGGTATGTGGGATAAAGGAGGCAGCCCCATGTTCTTTGGGGAAATGGAAGATTAGTTTCCAGGCTACTGTGTGCATTCATTTTTTTTTTTTTTTAAGGGTCCTTGTTACATAGTCCAGGCTATGAGATGGAAATCTTTTCCATGAGTCTGGAGGAAGACCAGTGGAAGATGGGGTAGGAGAGACTGTGCCAGAGCTAGAATGTAAGAGACCATTGAGAACCACTGATGCTATTGCTTGAAGGGAGATAAATGTTGTGACAGATGCCTGCAATGCTTTTGGCAAGGAACGGGGTTCCATTTGGTATGCTGCATTTCAAGGTTAAACTCTTCTATGTCACATAGATGTGGCATGTTCTTGGCTCAGTGCTGAATCATGGGGTTTGGGATTAATATAATTGTGGAAGGCATTGAGTCAGGACACAATTGCACAACAGTTCGGTCAGTGACATTTGACATAAATTCCTTACCCATAAAAATTGCTCCAAAACACCAGGAAAGGATTCCAGAAAAATAGTAGGACAAGAGAGAGGTCATCGAAGTTTATGCACATGTTTACATGTTGTACTCATTTTTCCATACATGATTAATTTCATTTTTGGGGTGTGTTGAGTAAATAAAAGTTGTGAAATTGATACAAAGTGATTCTGTGTGTACAGACGGTGACTTGAAAGGGGGACTCTCACCCCATCATCTTGGCAGAAGTGAATTAGATGTGGAGAGGGGTGTTCTGATGGAGTGGGACACAAGGGCTGGAGGCCATCCACATGAACATCTGCCGCCATCCTGGGGCCCTGGTACTAAAAGGATGAGAGGGAGAAATTATGAAATGGTAATATAAACAGTCAAGGTACAATGTCTGCCTTCCTTTGGGAGCAGTCTCTGTCATTGAGAATTGTACTCCAAGGAGTCTACTGGATCTAAAAAACATTTCCACTGGCTTTGTCTTGATGTCTGTTATCCATTCAAGCTGCTCGGTGTGAGGTCGGGCTGGAGGCGTTGCAGTGGGGGTGTCTCCCAAGGAAGGGCTCATTTGTGTGTCAGCCTCTCTTGGCTCACACACATTGCACTTTCACTAAATTGTAAGATGGAAGCTTGATGTTTGTCGATGTAAAACCTGGGTGGTATGAGATTTCAGGAAGTTACTCTGTTGCACAGAAGCTGACATTTTAGGTTGTTGGTGAACATTATGGTTCTGGAGACTACATATTTGTTTTTGGAGAGTCATGTGTGGAAAGGGTAGCATGCCCACTGGGGGCCCTGGGGAAAAGGAAGCTGAGAAGGAGGCCAAGACAAAGCCTCCAGCTGCCCTAAGGTGAGGCTGGCTCATCTGGCCGTGTGGACAAACACTCCGCTGATCATTTTGAACACCATCTAAAACCACAAAGGTCAGAAGTAGAAGATATTGGTTATCTTTTGCCTACATAACATTCTTTTTCTCATTTGGGGGAACTCTTCCTTCGCGTCAGGGTTCTTTGGGCTGAGCCATCCTCAGCTCTGAGAGAAGTCATTTGAAGTAGGTGTGAGTTAGGGAACTCCCTGGCCACAGTGATTGCTGTAGGTACCAGGAAAGACTCCATTAGAGCAGCCATGCTGAATCCCTGGCTTTGAGTAGGCTTTACTAAGAGGGAGGGTGCTGGTTTCCAGACGGACTGGAAAAAAGGTGGCACTGGCTGAAGCTATGGGGTCCCCTTGTTCACCTGTAGGTGGCACTAGCCAGACCTGTGTAAAATGCACACAGGAAGCCAGGAAACTGGGTCCTGACAAAGCCTTTGAAACCCAGCCTTGAAGCTGATGTGAGCTTAACCGTTTTGAACAAGGCTTTCTCTCACAGAGGTTTCTTATCCGTTATTGTACAGTGTTATGAGAAGATCACAACAAAATAATTTCAGATGTAGGAAGAAATCAGGAAAAAATCAAGTACACAAATTAATTCTCATAAAGGTGAAAGACCGGGAACAAAAATTACAGGTAAAATAGATGACGTCACATTGAGATGTAAAGAATTAAATATTAAGCGTGTAATAGGTAAAAAAAAGAAAAAGAAAAAGAAAAATAAAAAATATAAAAGGCAAACTCATAGACAAAAGTTTAGAATGTAAAAAAGTAAAGGGGATTAAGAATTGTGAAAAGGAATGGAAAATAATAAAGACAAAACTTGAGTGTTAAAATTTTTAAAATTGTTGAGCAGAAATGTCTTAAAAAGAAAAATGAAGGCCGGCATGATAGCTCAGAGGTCTAAGCACCTGCTTAGGCAAATGCAGGGATTGAGGTTTGATCCCTGGCACCCTGACATGCTGGGCCCATGCCATGCTGGCCCTGCTGGTGTGGTGAGCTGACTACTGCGACTGGGTGTGACGGCGCGTGCCTGTAATCCCAGCGCTCAGGAGGCTGAACACAGGAGGATCACTGTGAGTCTGAGCTGCATAGACCCTAAGCTAAATACATTGATAAATGAATAAACAAACAAATAAATGAATGAATAAATGACTACATGAATAAAAATAAAATAGAAACAAAAATCTTAAATATTAGAGAGGAAAGGAGGGGGAATCAGAGAAAATCAGTGAGAATTCACATATTTCAAGATGATGGTGGATGAAAACATTCCATTAATTTAAAAAAAAAAAATTGTTCTGTGGAACACTGAGCCAGCAAGGGAGAAAGGCTTTGGCTGGAGCCAATGCTTGTAAATACGCTTCCCTCTAGCACCAGCACATAGGAGCGGGGCTTGTCCACTTCTCTATTGACCGGCCTGAAAGTTTAGCACATTATGTACAGAACTAATAGCGCATAGTTATAGTCAATATGACAAATGGCAGGGGAAAAAAGTTACTGGATAAATTTTTCCAAACTCTTTCCTTGTAAAGAAGAAATATGTGGAGATTATATCAGAAAAAAAAATCCTGTTGTTACTGCCACACACCAAAAGAGTTTAGGATTCCATTTGAGTTTTTGTGGTTATGGGACAGCTGATTGTAGCTTCTGAGATTCACTTCTTGACATACAGTATGAGAACAGAAGAGAGATTCCATATTCAATAGAAATAAAAATTTATACAATATTTTAACATAATCAGCGTTGTCCCTGAGGTTCAAATGTAAAAAGAATTCAGTTCCAACTGAAAAACAACTAGTATAGACAACATTTAAAACTCTTAACAAGTTTAGAAGTGGTAAAGGGTCTACTTTTATGTTTTCTAGTTCAGTAGATGAAAACCCAACTCCAGGTTGAAATCCCTGAGCAATGTGAAATATGAAATTTCACTGGTTATTTTCTTTTCATATTTAATCTGTCTGGCAAGTGTAAGTACAAATGCTATTCATTTATTTTTATTTATTATTTTATTATTATTTTTTGCGGTACTAGGGATTGAACTTTGAGTAGGCCTTACTGAGAGGGAGGGTGCTGCTGGTTTCCAGAGGCAAGTACTTAATCCACTAAGCTATCTCCCTGACCTTAAAAACTAGTTATTTTGAATAACGTATTTTTCTTTTCTTGCATATGCTACAAAATTAATCTTGCTATGCCCAATATGAAGATTTTTAAAAATGTTTTATTTATTTATTTATTTGGTAGAGGGTCTCGCTATGCAGCTTGGATTCATAGGGATTCTTCTGTTTCAGTCTCTCCAGCACTGGGATTATAGGTATGCTGAAGCATGCCTGGCTTCAGGGCCAGCATAGTGCACCTGGGTTTCCAGGGCCGGCATTGCATGTGGTACTAGGGATTGAACCCGGGTCCTTGTGTTTGCCAGGCAGGCACTTAGACTGCTGAGCTATCTCCCCATACCGTATTACACAGTCTCATAATCTGTATTTTATGAAATCCATTCTGAGTAATAGCTAATTTTATGTATTAACTAGGCTAGATCACAGTACCCAGATATTTGGTCAAATATATCTAAATTTTTCTATGAAGGTATTTCTTAGATGAGATTAACATTTACTTTAGTGGAGTTTGAGGAAAGTGGGTTACTCTCCATGTGAGTGTGTCTCATTAAATCATTGAAAGCAAGGGCCAGGGATATAGCTCAGGGGTGTAAGCACTTGCCTGGCAAGTGCAAGGTCCTGAGTTCAATCCCTGGTACTACAAAAAAAAAAAAAAATCATTGAAAGCTTTAAGGAAAAAAAAATGGATCTACCCCAAAGAAAGAAATTTTCTTAGTTGTATTGCTTTTGTAATTGGACTACTACATTAATTCTTCCTGAAGTGTCTAGACTGCTGGCCTGTCCCCCAGATTTTGGACTTAGAAGCCTCCATAGTTGTGTGCACCAATTATTGAAAATAAATCTACCCGTATACCTACCCATCTTGTTGATTTTATTTTTCTGGAGAGACCTGACATGCTATGCAAATTCTTTCAGTGGCAGAGAATTGAGGAAATTCATTTTACATTGCGTCTGATTTAGAAAACCAACTCTGTGATATCAGTAGAGTACAATATCGAAGTGCCACGTCTAGTACCATAGGAACATAAGTAGCTTCCATTAAAATTTCTTTAATGCAAAATACTGAATTGATCATTTTAAAGAATGCGACATCTTCACTGGTTGCTAATCTTTGAAGCTGTGTAAAACAAAGTCACGCCTTCTATGCTCAGCCCAGCAATACCATATGCTTTACAAAAAACTTCAAGTACCTAATGTTTTTCTGACAACTTCAGAAAACTTCAGTCATTAGTTTAATAACATAAATCATTATCTAAAACTTTTGCTAGTATGCATCAATTTTCATATTGCTGAGTTGAAAAGATAATTATAAGAGAAAATTTCATTTATCACATGCACATTAAAGGTTGTTTGAACTTATTGTATTTGAAATTCTCTTCCACAATCCTTTGCCACTGAGTAAATGGGATTTTTTTTTTTTTTTTTTTTTTTTTTTGTCTTTTAAAAACTTTTTCTGACACAGCGTCTCATGAGGCAGGTCAGGCTGGCCTTGAGCTCACTTTCTAGGCCACAAGGCCTCGAACTTGCACTCCTCCTCCTGCCTCAGCCTCCTGAGTGCTGGTCTTATCAGCATGTACAGCCATGCCTGGCTGAGATTTCACTGGATTAATTAAGACCAAATCATCTTTGTTTTTCATTGACTGAATGCACATGAAATTATGTTTAATCTTAGGTTTCTTAACTAATATTTACCAAAAGCAAGTGGGTCATTTAGTGATAGTTTCAGAAATAAACCAGCAATAAGACTATGATTCCCTTTGAGCTGTTAGAAGAGAGAAGCACAAATGACCTAAGATCAGACCCATACACTCATGCACATGCGCGCGCACATATACTTAAAGTATAGAGCTTGCTATGGAAACCAGTGCACCCAATTGTGCAGTCTGAGAGGTCCTCTTCTGGGCTGTGTGCAAGCAAGGGAATCAGCATGGCATCAGTGTGATTCAGCTGAGGCTGCAGGCATGGGAATCAGGGCTGGGGGTTGGTGGTATAAGACCCAGCTCGAGTCTAACAGTTCAAATATCAGGAGTTACTGTTCCCAAGGCAGGAGATGGACGGGTTAGCTCAAGTGGACAGAGGAAATCCATCCTTTCCCTGTCTTTTTGTTCCACTCAGACCCTCAAGATGATCTGCACCCACACTGAAGAGGGACTAAGTTTACTATGTAAATGTTTTTTCTCACGGTCACACCCAGAAATAATGCCCTTCGAGCTCTACGAGCACCTATAACTTCACTTGATGTCATATTTTAAAGTTATTCACATTAATGCAACTCTTGGCTCTATGACTGCATAGCCAATTCCTATAATAAATCTCTTCATCTGTACTTTTCTCTCTGTGCTAGGATTATCAGCATGCTGATAATCCCGAGTGCTAGGATTTTCTCTCCATGCATTGGGTTTTGTTTTTTTGGAGCACCCTTACCAATATGCTCATGGGTAGGTAAATTTTTAAGTACATCTCATATTATTCTATATTACTTTGAGATAAATACTTGTGTAATAAAAATATAAAATCTGGATAGAAGCAAGAGGCATAGTATTTAGAGCAGGATAATAAAGAAGAGTGAAAATTTGGGGAAGGTATATACTCATATATTGTTTTTCTCAAGAAGTGTCTTAGGAAGGTAAGATAGAAGTAGAGGAGGAGGAAAGAGCTCTGGGTGACAGCAGCTTTGAAAGCAGCTCTGTAGGAGGAGAGGAACTGCTGCTCCATTTTTTGGTTGGCAGTGCCTTCGTGTTTCTGAGCCAGGGCAGACAGTGGGGAGGGGTGAAGCATCTTGCCACCTTCTTTTCAACCATCGGGTTTGCCGAGCTCCAGCGCCAACACCCTCATGGGTTACTGACTGCATTTCTCAGTCCGATTCTCAGGCCTTCACCCCTAGTGGCAGTGTCTCCCAGGTTTTCCCTGCATTAGCCGTTCGAGTTTTCACTGTTTCAATATGCTCTCCTGTCCCTTATGAAAACTTGTCTTTCAACATATGAATATTTTTGTACACATTGTTTCTACCAGTTTTGTGTGCCCTTTTGCTTTGGCATTTGTGTTAGTCTAGTGAGGCTATGCTGTAATAAATACCCAAAGTCACAGGGGTTAATTTCTGATGAAGATTTCAGTGGTATGGTTTAGGGGAGTCCCCTAAACCATACCTCCCCAATGAAACAAAACAAAAGACAGTCTAGCTTGGATTCAACATCAGCTGGCTGCTTATTCCTTCAAGCTTTCAGAGACTTTTGGTGTTTATGCATGATAGTTAATGTTTTAGTTACACTTAGTGAGAGGAATAGGGAAAAATGTGTTCAGTCCATCCTTTTAGAAGTGGAAGCTGCCTTCTTTTTCATATAGATAATTGCATCTCTATTCCTGTGGGGTTTTATGTTACTTATTTTTATCTTTACAAAGAATATCATGCTGAAAATATGCTTTAGGGGAGGTCTTTTTCATGTTTCCTATCACTGAGAGCCATCATACATAACTTGGCCCTGTATAGGTCATAAATCTCAGCTGATATATCTACATATCTATATCTATATATCTCTCTATATATAATGGTATGATATAATAAAGTAATATAATATAGATTATGGTACGATATAATAAAGTAATATATTATATATATTCAGTCTTCTGTGGCTACAGATTGTGATGTTTCCAGGGTTTTGCTACCATAACAGTGATGTGAAGCCTTTGAACATGTACATGTCCAAGAGTGTGTCTTTTTTTTTTTTCTTTTTGCATTTTAGGGAAGGGTCTACAGGGTGCTCAGGGTCTCACTATTAGATCAGACTTATGGTGTCCACCTGTTTACAGCCTCCCAAGAGCTGGGATTACAGGCGTGTGCCACCATGCCCGGTCTCAGTTGCCAGCTGAGTGCGCCCCAGGGGCAGGGCTGGCATGCAGGCCTGAGGATTGAACCCCTTGTCCCTGCTAGCAGTCACTTTAATCCACTGAGCTATTTGACCAGCCCTCAAGAGTGTGTCTTGATATGTACTTAGCAACAGAACTGCTAGGCTACAGGGTATGTGCATCTCCAAATAGGATAGATAACGTTAAAATTTTTTGAGGAATTTAACTTACTGTCCACTCCCTGTCAGTAAGGTGTACCATGAAAATTCTCTAGATAGAAGGCTGGGTTACTTATGGAGCATCCCTCATTTCTCTCTCTCCTCTCTCAGGAATTATTTATTGTCAATTGTGTCTGATGACTAATATCTGAAAACTGCTCCTTCATGGGCAGTCAGGTGCTGCATAATGGTATTTCTGTCCATGGAAGATGATACATGGTGATGGTCCAAGGATTAGGTGGCCTTGCAATAGCCATAGCCATCTGAGCTTGCATAAGTACAGCGTGGGATGTTCTCCCAGTGCCGAAATCAAAATGATGCATTTCTCAGCATGTACTCTATCTTTAAGTGATTCATGATTGTATTTTTTTTTTTTTTTGGTTTTGTTTTGTTTTTGTTTCTGGTACAAGGGTCAGTCTGATTCTTGATTCTCCATCTTATTTGTAAAAAGTCTTGTTAAAAAATAGTTCTAACATATACTTTTTCTGTTTTAATTTTGTTGCTTTTCAATTTATAAAACCACTACATCTTTCTGTCTTGATTAATTTTGTTAAAGTTTGTACATGTTGTTAATTTTTCTAAGTACCCATTTTTTGGCCTTGTTAATCCTGTCTTTTTTTGGTTATCATTTTGTCTTCTTTCTTTCTTTCTTTCTTTCTTTCTTTCTTTCTTTCTTTCTTTCTTTCTTTCTTTCTTTCTTTCCTTCTCTCTCTCTCTCTCCCTCTCTCTTCTCTCTCTCTCTCCCTCCCTCCTTCCCTCCCTCCCTCCCTTCCTCCCTTCTTCCCTTTCTCCCTTCCTTCCTTCTTTGGTACAGGGTCTCACTATGTAGCTTGGATTCATAGTGATCCTCCTGTCTCAGCCTCCACAGCTCTGTGCTTACAGGCATGCACCACCATGACTGGTTTCGGTGGCCAGCAGGATGTGCCCTGGCCCAGCATGGCATGAGGTACTGGGGATCGAACCTGGGTCCTTAATCTTGCCAGGCAGCCTCTTAGACTGTTGAGACCTCTGAGCTATCACCCCAGCTCCTCTTGTATTTTCTTAACTTTATTCTGTTATTCTTTATTTAAATTCTTTTGATGGGGAATTCATTAGTTTTGGGACTTTATGTACTATTAATATTTACACTCAAAGTGATAAACTTTCCTCAGATTACTGTTTTTGCTTCATCACAAAATTTTTCATTCATAGCTTTAAAATTTTTAAACTACTCTTAGTCATTTTAATATCTTGGCCCACTTTTTAACTGATCAGTAATTTACTAGGGTGTTTAAATTTTTTTCAGACAAGTGGTAATTTAAAAATTATATGTGTATTTTTAATGTCTGATTTAATTGCCTGTTTATGCTGGAAAATTCCTGAGAAGTTCTGTATAGTCTAATTTGCATTAAATTCTTACAAATAGCTATCAATACTCATAAAATATGCATTGTTTTAATTATCAGCAGAATTCAATATTTGTTAATTATGTTGAACATTGTTGTTCATATCATTTTTTTTTCCATTTTAAACTGTCAGAAATTGATAGCGTTGTGTTGAAGTGTTTCATTACACTAAGTGCTTATCTCTCTTTCCTGGTAGCTCTAATGAAATATTTTTTATGTACTATAAGGTAATTTTATTAGGTAATTATGTGTTTAAAATTACTTTACCTTCTCGGATAAATGAGTTAGTGAATCAAATTATCTGTCCTAATAATACTTTTAACTTTAACATTTCCTCCATACATTAGTGATATAGCTACAACAACTAATTTTGTTTTTTTCCTAATATTTAATTCTCTATTATTGTACTTTGATTCTTACATTTTTTTCTGTTTTAAATGTTTTATTTTTTATTTTGTTGTTATTATTATTATTTTTTTTTGTGGTACCAAGGATTGAACTCAGGACCCTATGCTTGCCAGACAGGCACTTATTCTACTGAGCTATGTTCCCAGCCCCTGTTTTAAATCTTTTATAAACAACACAGTTTAATTTTTTAAATAAAATCTAAACTAAGTTTTAACTTTTAAAGTTGAGTGCATACTCTCTTATGCTAATGATTGGTATCTTTGGACCAGTTTTAAATATCTCAACTCATTATTTCTGTTTCACGCTCTCAATTCTATTTCTTTTTACCCACTTTACCTCCTGCCCTTTTTAAAATCGCTATGGCATGTGATCACAGTACGGATCTGGGACTTTTTGTGCTGATCTACAGCGAGCTAACTGTCTTACATTAAATGTTCATAAAACTGCTACTCCCCTCACGGCGGAGGTCTTTATGTGCAGATTGTGTCCGTCCATCCAGATCGAGTACTGTGAAAAGTTCCTGTCCACTCTGGAGGAACACCTTTGTCTTATTAAGAGCTGATGAAAGCTTATGGTTCGGTTTGTCGGACTGATGTGTTCTCATATCCTGTATGAACATTTGTTTTTGAAAACACATGCAGTTCCTAAATTTTTATCTATGGGTTATTTTGAATGCCTGGCTTGACAGGAGTAAGAGCTTGCCATCGAGTAATTTTCCTCTTTATTTTGGTGAAGCTTTCTTTTTTTTTTTTTTGTTTCTTCTATCTCTTTCTCTCCCTCTCTGATCGTAATCAAATAAACCAAATTATGTGATTTCTTTTCTTCCCAGAGTACGCGCAGCTCGTCTTGCCTGTATGTGTTCCTTTAAGAATTTCATCCCATTTTCTCTCAGGGACTACGCATGGCGCAATTTCTCAAGCATTATGTGCCTAAGGATGTATTTGTTAAGTCCTTAGAACTGATGGATAGTTAGTCGGCATAAAAATTCCACATTCTAAGTTCTCCAGGAATCAGAAACTCAACTCACATAGTCGTGTAGTCAGTTTGGCTTTTGAATAATTCGATCTCTTTTCCTTTGATGTGTTTCTTTCTTTCTTTTTGCTAGACTTTAGAATTTTCTTTTAATCTGTATCTTTTAAAATAAATTTCTTTCCTCAGACTTTAGTGTAATGTGGTATAGGATTTTCTTCCTTTCTCCTCTCCTTTAGTCTTAGGCCTTTTATCTTTTTTAAGAATCTGCAATACTTCTTTAAGTAGTTGGTCTGCTTTTGTTTTCTGGTCTTTCTGGGATTGTTATCATGTGTGCCTTAATTTTTTTTGTTTCTGATTTATTTGTCCATCGACTTTCCCTATTTTCAGGTCTTTGCCTGCCCTTCTCAATGGTGTTCTTATATAAAAGGGTCCTATCTTTGTGATTTTGATTTTAAGTATCATAATTTTATCTTAAATTATTCTTGGCTCTGTTAAATGTATTACTATTGTCACTATTATTATTTTAATGTATTTAGTAGAGGGTCTAGAGGGTCTCACTATGCAGATCGGGCTTGTAGTGATCCTCCTGTTTTCAGCCTCCCAAGCACTGAGATTACAGGTGCATGCCACAATGCCCAGTCTCAATTGCCTTCTCAGTGTGCCCTGGGGGAAGGGCCAGCATATTAAATGTATTTTTAATTGTATTAATATATTCTTTCCTTTTACAAAATGTGTTCATTAAACTGACTTAAAATTATTGGCTTATGGGGGCTGGGGATATAGCTCAGTGACATAAGCACCGGCCTGGCAAGCGCAAGTTCCTGAGTTTGATCCCTGGTACTATATATATATATATATATATATATATATATATATATATATATATATATATATGTATATTTCTGTTTCTAATAGAATCTAAAGTCCAGTTGTTCATGTTCCTTAATTGTGTTGCTTTTTGACTCTGTGAGTTCTTGTTTATCCTGGGGAGATTCTATTCAGTCAGGCAATGACATAACAGAGAGAGGGCCAGACCTCTGTCTCTGTTGGCACAGTCATAAGCCCAGGCTGGAGATGCCTAGCAGGTGATAATCAGCCAGTTACTCTCATCCTCAGAAAAGTCATCTCAGGCTCCTGCCTGTATCATCTTGCCTGTTGCAGGAACAAAATATCTGACATGTGTAATTTAGAGGTTTATTTTAGCTCCTTTCAGGTTATAGTCATCCAGTTTAAAACTGAAATATCATGGTGGAAGGGCATGGCAGAGGAAAGCTCCTTCCTTCAGGGTGGCTATGGGCCAAGAATAGGGGAAGAGCCAATGAAAGGGGCCAGAGACCAGATCTAGTGTACAAACTTCTGCCCGTGAATCAACCAGGTACACGGGGAAGTGCGCCTTACTAACTGCCTAGGCATCTATCAACTGGCAATTAAGATTACCCATTACACTGCTCCTTCGAAAAGAGCAGAGTTGACGATCTTCCTTGAATATAGCAACTCTCTGAAATCATTAAGTTAAATCTTATACTTATTTATTTATTTATTTTTTAAATTTAATTTAATTTTTTTTTCTTTTTGAGACAGGGTGTCACTATGCAGTCCAGGCTGGCCTTAAGCTCACTTTGTAGCTCAGGCTGGTCTCAAACTCACAACAATCCTCCTGCCTCAGCCTCCCGAGTGCTGGGATTACAGGCCTGCGCCACCATGCCCGGCCATTATACTTATTTAAAATGGACATTGAGCATTTCGTTTTCTTCTAGGTTTTAGGTCATTTGGACTAAAGGTCTGAGTTGCTGTAGGTTGGGGGTGTGTACTGTGTCTTTTTGTTTTATCTTCTCTAGATTTTATGGATCGGCTTCTACTGGTGGACAAGGCGAGTTCCTCCCTCGCACATCAATTCAAAGCATCCTTCTGCCATCATCCCAGTGATTTCTCTGCCTTTGCCAGCATCTTTTGTTGAACCCTCGGTGAGGGCCAACACACGGTGCTTGTTCACCTTCTCAGAAGGAACTGGAAAGGGACCACCCACCATTCTTACTATTTCAAGAAAGCAACAGTTTTTAAACACAAATTTGCATAATTTTGTTTGATGATTTTATTTTTACAAAAGATATTTAGCATATGAATGTGAAGATATAAAATATCAGCCAAGCTGTGTTCTGTTTCTAGTCTTTAGCAACATTGTGTGCAAGCACGTTTTGCTCTTAGGCCTCTTGCACCTTCAGTTATTTTGATTATACTTCTCTTGCTTCATTTTTTTGTTTATTTTTATGGTTTTTTTGAGCTTATTTTTTAATGCATTATATGAACTAAAAATATATATATATGCCAAAATTTACTGAATCTGTGTTATCACAGAATGTTTGGATTATTTTTAGTTTTTACTGCGAGAGATGAGTATAACCTTTATAAACATATCTGTAAAAATTTCTTGGTCTAAGTTTGTTCCTAAGAATGAGCTTACAAGGTCCAGGGACATAAACACTTTATGGCTCTTGATAAGTATTACCAAATTGCCCTTCAAAGAATGATGCTATTCTTTGAATGGTTTTCTATGCACTTATTCTGATGTATACTTAATTGCATATGCACAAACTTGTACATCACTTAAGACAAATCTTCTTCTGTCTTTTTACACTACTGATTACATTTTTTAACGATACATTAAATTAAAATGGTGATAGACCATCTCATTTTTTTTTAAAACTACTATTGCTTCCAAATAGCCCTGTAAAATCCTCTTAATTCTAATTCTAATTTAAGTAATTAGGAATATAAATATAAATTAAGACAATGGGTGACGTTTACTCTCTCTGATTTTAACAGTATAGACAGTATGTGTTAGTCACATATTTGGAAGATTTAGGTGTCTAACAAAGATACAAAATCTCTTTTGAAATCAGTGTTGACTTCTATAAATTGTCCAAAAGCCTAGCTTTTTCCTCTCACTTTTTTTGGCAGAACCAGGGATTGAACTCAGGCCTTTGTGCTTGCCAGGGAAGCACTCATTCTGCTGAGCCATCTCCCTGGCCCTCTTTTTCCTCTAAGTCTCGTGTTTCCAACAGCTATTGGACTTCTTGTCAACTCCCACCTAGTGCTCAAACTTAATTTAGTCTAATCTAGAAACTTATTTTACAGTCTGGGAGCCAAGTGGCATTTCATACTTGCTATTATCTTTAAACAAAGACTTTAATGTTTTACATTTTAATAGTGTGACATAGTTTACAAGATTCTTTTTTTTTTTTTAAACAAAACAAAGCAAAACAAGATTCCTGATGTAATATAACATGTGCCAAGCAGTACTTTGGATATTATACCTTTTCTCCTTGCATTCACCATTGCTCCTCAGGCCCAGATGGGCTCTAGGACAGCGTGGCCTTGGCTCCATTAGTGGACTGGGTTTCTATCTGCTTCACCAGTATTAGTCCCTATTTGGGGCCTGCATTTACTGTGGAAGGTCACAGAGATGCAAGCATGCAGGTCAAGCCAAATAAACATTATGTGCTTAACAGATTAAAAGGTCTTTTAATGTTTCCCCGGGCCCTAGGTAGTCATTGAATCCAGTTTCACAGTGCTGAGTGGGCTCTAATCCTACTCACCATGGAAAGCACAGAGTCCCGGGGGGTGTCTGTGAATGAGTAGCTCTGTGAAGAGGGTGAATGAAAAATTAAGCCTATGCATTATCTTCATAAAAAATCTGCAGATTGTTTATAGTTCACTCACCGTCACCCTCCATATTATAGTAAGGTTTAGGAAAATGTTACCCCTTAGAGGAGAACCCTGGAGAGCACATTTCCTAGAATGTCTTGACAGTAGAGTTCTAAGTCAGATTCTGTTTATGAGAGTACTTACTTGAGTGATTGCAGGTGGAATATCAGAAGAAGGGAGTGTTTTTCTCCAGCAGGTGATAATTCTGTGTGTGTTAAGATTCCTAGAGGCCTTCCATAGCTTCTGGATGATTTGACAGTCTCTTCTGCCTTTATTTCCTTCCTAGTTTAGGTACTACTGAAAGCAGAACCCAAGGCAAGGACATGGTACAAAGAACACATGGAGGAAGTGATCTATAGGAACAGATGGCTTTGTAGGGCCATTAACTTCATCCCTAGGGATACTGTTGTCCCTTATCCCCAGGCCTCCTGAGATAGGAAAGCCGAGGTGCCCTTACTGCCTTAAATAAAGAGAAGGAACAGTGATGAATACAAAGAGGTGGCTAGTGGGAAGCACAACAAGGTTGTATTTTTTCTAGACACAGTGCATACTATTTACCAGGTCAGACTGCTTGAGTTTGAGATCTAGCTGCATTTTGTAGCATTTATACTTCTAGCCTGTTTTCATGTCTTCTTCTTTGATAATTGTATCATTACTTTTCTCTCATTGCTGGGGACAAAATACCCAATACCCCAAATAAAAGAAGGAAAGATTTGTTTATCTCACAGTTTGTGGAGGTTTTAGTCCATACTCAGCTGACTCCAAGGAAGAGTGGCACATGGCAGAGGGCAGCAGTTCATAGCAGTAGAAGGCAGCAAAACAACATGAGCAAAAGGGAGGAGTAGGAGCAATAATGGCTACAGACAGCGAGCCTGTCTCCCTTATGTTACATTCAGGCTATCTGCCCGAGGCTAGGAGTAGTACTCACACCCCATAATCCCAGGACTAGATCATGAATTAATCACAAAGTCTAGATGTCTGCCCCTGCCAGCATGAAGCTTTGGTGGGATAACTAGACACAAACCATAAGAATTATTATGGAATGAATGTCGTTTGCTTACCTTAAATCTGTCTACTCTACATTCTTCCATTCACTCTAGATCCCTGACTTCCTATAGCAAGTCAACAACTTCTCATCCCTTGTAGATGCTAGAGTGTGGCCAACACTTTTGATAGCTGTCCATTCCCAATCACATTCCGAGCTGTGATCACTCCGCATTGGCCCTGTTGTTTCAGGAAGTCTGCTGCCTCACTCTTGTTCTTACTGCACAGACATGTAGTGTAGACACTTTGGGGAATGAAGAGCAGTCCATGGAATAATGGGTGATTTCCATGAGTTTAGATGCATGTTTGGGTATAATCCTACAAAGACAGTTTACCACATTAGCAACTCGAATTCTAGGAGCAGTTGAGAGAGAGAGAGAGTGAGAGTGAGAGAGAGATAGAGAAAGAGGGAGAGAGAGGTAGGTAGGTAGGGAGGGAGGGAGAGAGAGGGAGAGAGAGAGAGAGAGAGAGAGAGAGAGAGAGAGAGAGAGAGAGAGGCTTTGTGTGGATAGAAACCCTTTGGAAAAGCCCCAGGGGGAGGTCAGGTGTGAGCAGAGCCCTGAAGGATGGGTAGTTGGATTTGAGGGAGCCATTTTGATCAGTGTCTATGAAGGAATTTTTTACAGGCTCAGATTTTGAAGCAAATGCCATTTTAAAATGTCATCTTATTCTTCTCAGTAACCCAGTTACCCAGTGTGTTTATTGAGGCTCGCAGGTCCTGATGCTATCTCAAGGTGGAGGCTACTTGCCAATGAGGAGGCAGCTGGCACATAGCAGAATGCCTGGAGAGGTCTGGAGAGCTACACGGGCAAGGGTTGCTCGGTTTCCAAATGCTTAGCAACTCTGGGTAAGGGAAAACATGCAGCGAGTCCTACGAAGAGGGAAAGCCGGTGGTTCACTCACTGGAGCTGCCAGATGTACTATTGTCCATGCACTATCCAGCCCAACCATTTAGTCACACGTGCTGGGTCTTGCTTACAGAATTCTTATTTTATTTATTTATTTGTTTGTTTTTGTACAGGGTCTCTCTACACGATTTAGACGCATAGTGATCCTCCTGTTTTCATCCTCCCCAGCTCTGGGAATATAGGCGCGTGCCACCATGCCAGAACTCTGTCGCTGGCTGTGTACCCAGGGGCAGGGCCCGGGTGGCATGTGGTACTGGGGATCGAACTCCAGTCCCTGTGTTTGCCTAAGCATGCGCTTAGTCTGCTGGGTTATCTTGCCTGCCCTGCTTACAGAATCCTTATGCTAGTTCTATTGTCTGAGGCTGTGCAGCTTTTGGGTGGACTTACACCTAAGTAGAGTGGTGCCTCCCCCTTTATCACTGGGGAAAACCTGAAGCCATTTGCTTTTTCTTGGGCTGTGATGATGGAGGTAGAGATCTGAGAATGGCTGAGAAGGTCTCAAGTTTTCCTTCATTTATTCATGTTTGTTAGTCTCTGTTGTCTCTTCAGAGGGAAAGCGGTCCAGCTTCAGTTTAGAGATGTTAAAAGTCTTATAATCTCCTTAGGAAGGCCTTGCCCTTTTGGTCTCAGACCTGCTAATGCTGCCTTTAGCTGGAAACCAGGTGTATATAATCTTAGATTAGTTGAGTCTGGGCTTTCTTTATGAACTATGCTTAATGACACCTGTCTCATAGTTTTGCTGAGAGATTAAATATAGTCATGATATAAAGCACTTAACACAGACCTCCAGCAATGTCATTTCTCTTCCAGTGTAGCTTGACAGGAATGTCACTTTTCTTCCAATGTAGCTTCAAATGTCAAACTGTGATATCTGATAGTAAAGCCTTAACAACTCAATTTAAATTTAATGAAAAGTAGGGCATTTATGTATCATTTTAAAAAAAGACAGTATAAATAAAAATCTATAGATTTAAGCTGAAGAATTTTGAAGGTGGAATTGTAGTCTTATTTCCTAATTGCAGTTGTTTCTAGTGACTATTTTATTCACTTTATGTGGAAAAATGTCATACAGAAGAAGTGGTATAAAAGCATCTGATGAAATGCAGCTAATTAAAGATATAATTTGGTACAGACTGTGTACCCACCATATTTTGGCACATAAAATATTTACTCTGATAGACTGAAGCTGTTACTCTGAACTGGGTCTGAGTTGTTATTGAGACTGAGTGTTTTTAATCTAGCAAACAATAATGACTTCATCACTTCTGACTTTGTGTGTCTGGTTTCTGCCTGGAATGAGATTTTATTACTGTGCATTCAGCTTTGGGTAAGAGTGCTTGATCGACTATTGTTCCTAAGATCTTGTTTTTGAAGCGAACATTAAATACTTCTTAATTTATATTCATATTCAAAGCTTTAAATCCATGGAAACCATAGGCAAGACTCCTAATTATGACTTTCTCTCATATTTTCCATTTATGTGAAAGACATAAACTTATACAGCACGAAATGTAGATCAGCTTCAGTTTCTCAAAATAGCTTAATATTTTGGTCTCTGTCTCTCCCTGATTTCTGATATATTCGAATTAGAAAAAAAAAAAAAGTATGGGTTTTCTGATGTTTTAAGCAGGTTTAATTGGAAGGAAAAAAATTCAAGCTGGCCAGTGTTTTGAGAGAGCACCACTGGGTCTTATTTGAATTTCAAGTGTACCTAGTTAAATGCACTTCAGTGTAGTTCTTGGCTCCAGGTATGACTAGAATTTTAGAAACTCTGCTTCTGTTCAAGATTTGTTTCCTTTACCAAGTCTCTGTGTGGCTTTTCTGTGCTTTTGACTTGTACTTTCAGGAGCACAGGACCAGGGTTTACTGATCTTCTCTATAGCTCACCTGCCTAGCGTACTGACCATCCTGCCCAGTGTGAGGGTCCAGGCCACAAGCCTGGGGCTCAGCACAGATCCTGGAGTCAGGTGGGGTGGTGCTCAGATCCTGCATGCCCCACAGGCTGGGCATTTTAGACTTTGACCATGTGGGTTTGAATACTTGTTTTAGTATATTTTTGAGCTGTATGACCATGAATAGTTCATTTAGATATTCTTCTGTTTTCTTTTTCTTTCCCTTCAGTCAAAATGGGAGTGACTAAAATGGCATTTAAGTCTTAGGATTTATTTAAAGAGCAAGTAATATAATCCATGTGAAATATTTAACACATAGTAGCAAAGTGATAAGCATTAATAAATACTTGCATATATTTGATGAAAATAGTTGTTGGAAAATTGGGGATAGAAGTAATGCTAATATTGTGATTTCTTTTTTTGTCTGAGTAACACTTCTGAGTGAGGTGGTGACCAGCCGTCCTAGTTGTCTGGGTTTGCCTGAGTCTAGTGTTGCCAGGTCCAAAATTCTGGAAATCTTATATTTAAGCAAACTGGCCACAGTTGGTTAGCTGTATGTTTTATGCACATGTATTCCTCATCTTTTTCTTCCTTTCTGTGTTGAACATTGTCAAGGGGTGACATCAGAGGATGCTACATACTAGTGTCCTTAGGTTATCATAGTACGTGTGTCTGTGACACAATGAAACACATTTACTGAGCTCTGAGGTAGAACCCTCACCTTACTTTTCCTGAAATAAGTGTTCTGAACTCAAAATGTAGCTCTGGAAAAAAAAATATATATATATATATATATATATATATATATATATATATATATATATTTTCTTTTTGGCAGAACCAGGGATTGAACTCAGCCCACTGAACTTGCCAGGGAAGTGCTTATTTCACTGAGCCATCTCCCTGGCCCCTTCTGAAAATATTTTGTACAGCAAATTCTGAGAAAATTCTGCTCAATTTTATTCTTAAGATAGTTATGTTTCATTGTCGAAGGAATTGTTATAATGGTTTCCAAAGCAGTTTCTTAATTGGATATAGCCATAGTAAACCTAGACCTAGACCTTGAAAGAAATCACATGTTCCAATTTTTTTGTATATAGATTTGTAGGTAACATTTAAGATAGACAGCTTAAACATTTTAAAATTTAATAAATCAGTGTATAAAATAAATTATAAAAATTTAATAAATGTCAATTACTTTAAAATTTGTACAAGTAGTAAAATATCAAAGCAGGGAAATTTTATTATATTAGGTTATAAATATTAAGTTATTTATGCATATTTAAAATATTTAAATATGTAATGGATTTGAAATATATATAAATTCCTATGTTTAAACCGTTTTGTATTTGAACTTTTTCTTTTTTAAGAGAAGATAGGAATTGAAATGGAAATCCTGATTTCTGTCCTTTACAGTGGAAATTTAGCCCATGAGTAAATTATTTTTGCCAATACACTTTACAGTTCAATAAAGATCACACAAATGACTGAAAAAAATAATCAATGAATAATAGAAAGTCATTTTGGAATTATTCAGTGTTAAAGAATGAAACAAATTTGAATTTGTAAGTAAAGACCTAGTTTCCAATTTGAAATTTAAAAAATGTAAATCATTAAAGCATTTTGAGATACAGTGTGTAGTACATAAAATATGAATAATAATAACCTTCCCCAAGAAGTCTCATAGACTTGTGGTGATCAAATACAGACATGCATATGCGGGAAAATTTTCCAGAAACATGCAGATGTTACTTTTCAGATGCTTGCTACCTCCTGTGAGGTTAAGATGTTCAAAATTCACCCTTCTCATCTCCCTCCCCCTCCCTATCTGCCCCTTAAAACTTAATTACCTCTTAAAGTTTAAGCTTTGCAAAGCAGGGGTTTTAAAAACAAGAAATTGGAGACTTTATGTAAGAAACTAGAATTCTTGCAAATTATTTTATGTATGAAATGATAGATATGGATTTTTCTTTGTCTCATGAGTACTCTTTTAAGGCTTTAATCCACAATGTAAAATGAATCAATAGCACACTTCACTGATACCATGGCAATAATAATGCATTTGGGACATTAAGTGTCACATTTCCCTCACATATTTCAAAAATTGTTTTACATTTTTCTGGTTTAACCTCTCCTGACACCAGTGAACTTAAGGCTTGTAATTGAAGGCTAAGTGAGCGAAAAGGCAGTTCAAGTGATAATATATCCATTTCAATCCTGATATTCTGGACGGAGACCTTTTATGCTAAGTTCATGTGAGAGTAAATTTTTATGACAAAATTATAACCCTCAGATAGACATT
Organism: Ctenomys sociabilis; assembly: GCA_004027165.1. NCBI lineage: Eukaryota > Metazoa > Chordata > Mammalia > Rodentia > Ctenomyidae > Ctenomys > Ctenomys sociabilis. Next base: position 106,221 of record PVKA01000181.1, read on the forward strand.
ACTCAGGCAGTCTGAGATCTGTCCTGGTATAATGGATTTTGTGACAATGAAATGCAAGAAAGTCTCCCAAAAGCTTTGCCTAAGAAAATTCTGACAGTAGCCTATATGCTGCCTAAATTCTCAAGATGCTATTATGACTCATTACAGAAAAATGCCTGGGTATTTTAATCATAAAATACAATTGAGTTAAAAAGGAGAAAGGTATAATCTTGGAAATATTGCTTTGTATCCATATTAGCCTCACTATTTAGAAAATGTTGCTCTTAATGTATTTTTGTACAATCAAACTCTCCAGTTTGGAAGGGCTTATGTATTTGTTTCCTCTAATTTGAATTCCACCCATGAATTTCTACATGTTATCAGTTGAATGAAAAGGAACCATTTGAACTTCATAAACTCTTTTACAAGGTTTTTCTTCCCTAGGTGGTAGAATACTGTTTCTTTGCCAATTTCAATGGGCTAATTTTTTGAGATAATTGCATAAATTTGTGATATTGTACGACATGCAGTTAAAAATCTCAGGGCCGGCCAGATAGCTCATTGGATTAAAGCACCTGCTTAGGCAGACACAGGGACTGGGTTCAATCCCTGGTATGCCACACTGGCCCTGCCCCTGGGGCCTGCTGAGACACTGATTGGGAGGCTGAAAACAGGAGACTCACCGTGAGTCCAGTCTGTGTAGTGAGACCCTGGAGACCCTGTACTAAACACATCAAAACCAAAAATCCCACATTGGCAGATGTGGTGGCACACACCTGTGGTCCCAGCACTCTGGGAAGCTGAGCCAGGAGGATCACAAGTTTGAGCTAGGCCCGGACAGTGTAGCCATTTGGGCAATGTCTCTCTCACACCCACAACAGCAAGTGAGAGACCAAGAGATGGATGAAATGGGGAGGGGAAGGAGGAGAAACAGAAGTAAAAACAACTAAGGGGGGTAAGAGAACTAAGAAGTACTGCGTACATGTATCAGTGCCCATCACGAAATATAGTTACTGTGTCCTGCAAATATATATTAATAAAATTAAAATTATTAATAAAATTACTAAATTTTGAAAAGGAATTATTATTATTATTATTATTATTATTATTATTATTATTAACAGGGCCTCACTCTGAAGATTAGGCTGGCCTTGTGCTCACTTTTGTAGAACCCAGGCTGGTCTCAAACTCACAGGAATCCTCCTGTCTCTACCAGCTGGAATTACAAGTGTGCACCACCATGCCTGGTTGGGGAAAAATAATCATTAAAGTTAAAGAAGAAAGAGTCAAATTGGCAGCATTTAATAATTTTGTAGAATTCAGAATTTTTAACTTTCTTGCTTTTAATCATCAAAACTGTCTTATATTATCTATCTCCCTGATGGGTATTTTCTATTTTTTTCTGAAGATCATTAAAAAGCAAAAAAGGAATCAATGATAACAAAAAAATAAGGAAAAGCAAAGCAGATTAGACAAACTAAGATGCCCAATTTGGAATTAATTTTTGTTATTACATGTGAAAATATTCTTTCAAATAACATTTGGATTTGTATTTAAATGTGCTTAAAGCAAAGAAATAGACCTATTCAATGGAATAGATTACAAGATGTAGATTAAACTGAAAACACACTTAGTCATCTTATCTTCAATAAAGGGGCCAAACATGTTTACTGGAAGAAAGGTAGCCTCTTTAACAAATGGTGGTGGAAAAACTGGCTCTCTACATGCCGAAAACTAACACTTGACCGGGGTCTATCACCATGCACTAAGCTAAAGTCAAAATGGATTAAAGATCTAAACATTAAAACAGAAACACTAAATCTTCTGGAAGAGAAAGTAGGTGGAAATCTTGAAGACACAGGGGAATGCAAACATTTCATGAACAAAAATCAAACTGCATGGGAAATTATTGAGAGAATTAACAATTGGACCTGCTCTTATTGAGAAGAGCACGTCGAAAGAAATCACTAACAGAGTGAAAAGACAACCCACAAATTTGTAAAAAAATCTTAACTAATAAGCACTCAGACATAGGTCTTCTTTCTAGAATTTATAAAGAACTACAAAACGTTAGGGCCCCCAAATTTAAAGACCCAATCCAGAAATGGGCATCCGAGATGAACACACACTTCTCAGAGGAAGAAATACAAGAGACAAAAAAAAAAAAAAAAAAAAAAAAAAAAAAAAAAAAAAAAAAAAAAGAAAAAAAGGAAAAAATGCTCCACATAACTAACCATTCAGGAAATGCAAATTAAAACAATGTTGAGCTACTATTGCACCCCAGAAAGAATGACTATCATAAAGAAATCAACCAACAACAGTCTCTGAGCATCTCACTGCTGTGAAGATGGTGCCACAGAAAGACAAGAAGCTTAAGACATCAACCTGGAAGTTTAATTTGGGCCTCGCTCATCTAGTAGAAGATGGAATTTTTGATTCTGGAAATTTTGAACAGTTTCTGAAGGAGAAGGTTAAAGTCAATGGAAAAACTGGAAACCTTGGGAATATTGTTCACATTGAATGGTTCAAGAATAGGATCACAGTTGTTTCTGAGAAACAGTTCCCTATTTGAAATATTTTACCAAGAAATATTTTAAAAATAATAACTTTTGTGATTTGCTTTGCATGGTTGCATCTGACAAAGAGACTTCTGGACTCTGACACTTCCAAATTAATCAAGATGAAGATGGATCAGAGTCTGAGGGCTAGGTGGTTGTCACTCACAGGGCTTTTTTTGTTTTTTCATAAAACAAATGAAGTACGTTGAGAAAGAAACCTCTAGAAATGGGCTTTTAGTTTATTGGTGAATAAGAATATTGCATTCTTATAAAAGAAAAAGAAAGAAATCAACTAACAACAAATGTTGGAGAGGCTGCGAGGAAAAAGGTATCCTTCCCCAATTGCTGGTGGGAATGTAGACTGGTGCAACCATTATGGAAATCAGTGTGAGACTCTTCAAAAAACTAGGCTGGAGAGTTGGCTCAGTGGAATAAGCACTTCCCTGGCAAGCACAAAGGCCTGAGTTCAATCTCCAGTTCCGCCAAAAAAAAAAAAAAAAAAGGACAAAAAACTAGGAGTGGAAATCCCATTTAAGCCAGCTATCCCCCTTCTGGGAATTTTCCCAAAAGAATTGCAAACATCATATCACAGTGATACATGTGTTCCTCTATTTATAGCAGCATAATTTGTGATAGCCAAATCTTGGAAATAACCAAAATGCCCATCACTTGAGGAATGGATGAAAAAGATTTGGTATTTTTATACAATGGAGTATTACTCAGCTATAAATGAAAATAAACTCAAAGCCTTCATAGGTAAGTGGATGCAACTTGAAGCTATATTCATAAGTGAAATAAACCAGACACATATGTGTAAATATCATATTGTCTCCCTAGTGTAAGAACTGAAAAGAAGAAATAAAAATTGAAAGGCATAATACAGTTAAATGGAAAGAGAAAATTTAAGGATTAAACAATGAAGAGAGAGAAAGGAGATAGGTTAGGAAGGAAATATGGTAGGGGCAAAACCATACATTTGTATAAGTGACATAGTTAAGGCAATGGTCCTAGGAATTTCCATCGCATTTTTGAAACTAGCAGTTAATGGGTAGAATTTTCATCCTGACTAACTATATGCTGATATATATCTGTGAACTAAACAACTACATTGTGGGCAGCAATGTGTAATACTAAAACCATGCTTACATACTTATCATTTTGGTCTTCTAAATGCGTGCTGCTTCTAAAGTCATATCAATTACTGCTATACTCTCTTTAAGATTAATGTTTGTAAAAAAAAGGTAATAAAAGTAAATGAGAGATGAGAAAAAACAAAATGTCATAGGATTGTCTTGCTACAATGTTGTACATAGGTTGAGTTCTAAATCTATGTGTAAAAAATGTATACTTGTTTGTTTTCACATTCCATGGTAGTTGAAGAGTAGTAGTCCTATTTGTGTCTATGGTATGTGATATTCAGATAGTGATGTTAAGTTTAGCTGCCTCTGTTATAGGATGATAACGTCATTAAGCATTTCTTCTGGATGTTTGACAACTAAAGTTTGCAGACCAAATACTAGATAGCTAGATGTGCTAAAAAGATAGCCAATATTTTGGCCTTAGCCCTTTCAGGTCAGTGAGGACTCAGGGCATAAGAGAACCTCTGCTGTGACATCCTGTTATTCAGTGGTGTACCAAATTTTCTGATCAAGGAGATTATGGGGTCACAGAGGAAAGTGATCGATGATGCATAGTGTGCCTAAGGAGAGTCACCTAGAGAGAAAAAAAAATCTCTCTGGCTATCACAGAGAGCAAATTGGTCAAGCAATGGCTGTGACTCATCCAGATGCCTGACACTGACAAAAGATCCACGAGTTGCTGCACATGGTTCCAGGGTAAATCCTGAGAGGATTTGACTGACCTTGTCAGATAGCAAAAGTTACATTTTTAGTCATATAGGTCTTGCTTTAACTTGTTCTTAACCATCCGGCAGAAAAGTATAACCATGAGATGTAAAAAGCAAAGCTGTATTAGCTCAAGTCAACAACTTCTGACAATTTCCAGTTGTGCTGATAACTCATTACTATTATGGACTATTGGACTATATTGGGTTGTTTTACTGAATTTGAGTATCTACAATCTTTGGCCTGGCATCAAATATGAAAAGATCCTTTAAAGACTTCTCCAAGTACAGCTTCTCTCACTGCAATGGAGCACCCATCTTGACAAAGCAAAACAAAAAGGGGATTAAATAAAGGACTATTTTGCAGTGAAAAATTGTATGTATATACAAGATAGGACAGATATAAAGCTACTTTCCCTTAGTTCATTGAGAAAGGTCTGTACTAATATTGTTGGGTCAAGATTACATGTATGCATCTTGTCCTCTTGAATAACTACTACAAAAACAATAATATGCAATGTATTAATGCTTGTAATTGTCCTACGAACCTGTTTTGAAACTGTTTCATTGTTATTTTATCTTTTTTTCCTCACTAAAATGAATTAAAAAATGTGCTTAAGTTTTTGGGAGTCAGTTACCCTCCTTCTATAAGAAGCAAATGAAAACTTTGTACCCAGGAAAATGTGCATATTCAGGAGCTTTACATTGTGTATGTTGAGTATTGTATATATCATGTTGAATCTCATCATAGCAAAGCTGGGTAAAGAACCACATATGAAGGTAGCAACTGCACTGGTTGTGTAGATGCCATCTGATGTTCACTCACAGAGAAAATCTGTGAGTCATTTCTGCCTCAAATATTAAGCAAAGTGGAAATCAGCAGGTTGCCTTGGTAATTATGTATTACCTCAAATTTTAGCAAAAATCTAAGGGTGAGGAAGCACGACAAGGTGTGACTTGCCTGTTACATCTGTTAGGGTTAGGCTTGGTTGGGAAGAACCGTGATTCAAGTTAACAGCAGCTTAGATAAGGAGGACATTAATTTTCTCTTTCTTTCTTACTTTCTTTGTTTTTCTCTCCCTTCCTCCTTCTTTCCTTCTTTTTCTCTACATTCTTTTTCTTTACTTTTCCTTTCTTTCTCTCTTTTTATATATATGCAGTATGTATGTAGTACAAGGTCTACAGGGTCTCACTATGTAGATCAGACTCAAGTGATTCTTTTGTTTTCAGCCTCCCAAGCACTGGGATTACAGGCATGTACTACCATGCCCAGTCTCAGGCCCTGACTCAGTGCTCCCCAGGGGTGGGGCTGGCAGAGCATGCCAGGAATCAAACCCTGGCTGTTGTGCTCTGCCTAAGCAGGAGCTTTAGTCCACTGAGCTATCTGGCTGGCTCTCTCTCTCTCCCTTCCTTCCTTCCTTCCTCTCTCACCCCCCACATTACAACTTTCTGCTGAAAATCAAATCTGCCTTGTGAAGGCTAGGCATGTACTCCCCTAAACTGTAATCCCAGTCCCTACTCCATCACATTCAAATCCTAAGGTAGATGGCCCATACCTTGATTAACATCTCTGCTTGGTGAAGTCCTAATGCATCAAGCTCCTCCTATCATTTTCTTTGCTTTGTTCTCCAAATCATTGTACAGTTCAAAATGATAGACCACAGCTGTATCACAGCTGAAAGAAAAGAAGATAGGCAAGACAAAGGGATGAAGGACATGTTTCAGGAATCTTTAAAGTAAATATCTTACCCTTTGCCACAGAATGCTTCTCACAACTCAGGGATTGCAACAGTGCATTGACCACCACTGTTTACAAGAAAATTTGGAAGACACAGGTCATATCACTAGTTCAAAATTGGGGGATTTATTATTAGGTGGAATAGTGTGATGAAAGAAGGACAGCAAAACAGTAAAAGAGATTTTTGGAGAACTGCATGCAGTCTGTAAGGCTGTCAGCCAGTGTCTGGACTCCATTGCTTCCTGTGGACACTGCAATAAGTAGGCCTTCAACTAAGATTACTCACTGCTGCTGCTTTGCACGATGTTCCCTCATGGAAATTCCACATTAGTTGAGCACTGCAATACTTTATTATAGGTTTTGGGGATCAAGGCATATTCCTGTGTTAAAAACATCTTATTTATGCTCTTATATATTAAATATTGAAGGTTAGTTAATAATAGTGAAAATCACTTGGTAGGATCAAGAGAAGTCCTATATTCTTATTGCATCCCATGTCCAGGAAAGGATACTGTGTTAGTTAGTTTTTGGTAGAGGAACGTATGTAATATAAAATTTGTGTGTATGTATGCATATATGTATATGTGTGATTATACAGAGGGTTTACTAGGTCGTCCTACAGGATAGGAATCTGAAGAGTATAGCTGCTTATGAGATCAGAGGAGGACTATAAAATAGCTGTCTGTGTGCTAGAGGGCTGGTAATTCAAAGGTCAAAGGCCTTGAACTCTCTGCAGAGTCTGGGGGAACTCAGTGTCAGAAAGCTGAAAGGTCTGTGTTGGAAGGATGAAAAGAGTCTGCGGGAAGCCTGAAGGAACTGGAGAGGAATGTCTAAAGATGATGGTGGAGCTCTTCTGTCCTTAGTCATTCCAGGCTGTAAGTCTATTGGCTGATGTCAACACTTCCAAGGAGGCTTTCCCTCCTCAGTTTGCAGTCTACGTGTTATTCGTGCATAGACACATAGAGCTTTTGCAGACCGCTAAGTGGTCCTTACCTGAGTGAAGTTGGCATATCAGAGTGAATGAGCATGGCCACCATCATCTTTTTGGATGGCCAAAATAATTTAAAAATATTTCATGAGGCTTAGAAGATTAGGAAAGAAAATGAGAACAGGGTGACTTCAAACATCTTTTGTGAGGATAAGGAGGCTAGGGAAGAATATGAGAACAGATGAAACAGGTATGTTCTAGGTAACATATTCCAAATTTCTCCAGGGATTACTTACTTGCTTTTTTATCTAAAGAAAATCTCAGTACTGGAAGAAACAAGAAAAGAAAAAAGAGAAAAGAAAAGATATGAAAGAGAGAAGAAATGAATATGGGGAATAGATGTTAATGTTACATGATTAATGGAAATGCTTATCCATGGGGCTAGTAATTCAGTTAGCTCTTTTGTGGTTGTAGAAGGTGTTCAGCATATGGGATATGAAGAAAATCCTTCTGAAATGACATTTAAAAATCATTTTTGTACGGGGCTGGTGAGGTAGCTCAGCAGTCTAAAATACCTGCCTAGGCAAGTTCAGGTAGGCGCCCGGGACTGTGGTTCAATCCCTGGCACCATGCTCCAGTCCTGCCCTCAGGGCAGGCTAAGCCGGCCCTGCCTCCCAAAAAATCATTTTGTAGTTATAATGCTTCCTGGAAATTCACTTATTTGCATTAGTCAAAACAGCCAAAGATGCTTCATTTTCTTGTAGCTTAAAGATGTGTGTCACAGACCGAAGGCCATTGCCATCAAATAACAAAGTTTCCAGATAAAACAACATTTGCAGAGTGAAGTTGATAGAAAAATTGGAAAAGGAATGATAACTCAGATGATGTTTTGTAGGATATACTATCAAGAACACTACAGAGATAGAGATTATAATTTTAATACAAAGCCATTTTTACTGATAAAAAAGAAGTGACAATGGAAGAATCGCAGCATGACTACCCCAAAGTTTTCATAAAAATGAAATTTTATTTTTAAACCTTAGTGTAGGTATTTTTATCACATATTTATGAATTATTTCTGTAATTTATATGAGTAAAGAGATAAAAATATCCTGGGATGGCCTGCAAAACATATTTAATTAGGATAAGGAGTAGCCTTATCTTGAAAAGATTGTTGACTTTTGGTCATTCAGAGAATTTTTCTCTGATTAAGAAAAGAAATATTAAGCTGTCTAACAGCTCAAGGAAGTGGTATGTAAAACTTCTGTGTCTTTTATGAGCTGGATTAATGGATGGACATGGGGTAATATTCAAGAACTGAGATTATCTCACTCGCCTCCTCCACCTAAATCCCCAATGGAATTAAGAGATATTTGTGTGAGCTTTGGGGTTAGTGCCCATTTAAGTTCTTTCTCAGCGGAGTGAGTCGGTGTGAGTGCATAATTCCCACATGACACATTTAATGGAATACATTATCTTCCTATAGTCTGAGACCATTTGAGAATACTGAATACCTAGGTATGGATACCATATCTTTTCTGAGATAATATAACCTCAGTCAGTTTTGTCTTTCACTTTCTTGTTCTCCAAGGAACTCTATGCCCATCCTTCTCTTTCTGGCCAGCCTGTGGTGGGCATCAGTTTTCTGGCTTTCTAGAACATCGGTACTCCCTCATCATCCCTCGGTCAAGTGACCAGTGTTCACAGAGCTGTGGCATCAGTGTTGGAGAGAGTATTTTCCAACAGCATCTTAGGCAACAGAACCACAGACAGAATATAGGAACAAGGTACTGTGGTTGCCCTTGGTCATAATGACTTTGATCTTCAACTTGAAATATATTTCCTGGTTCCCTTTGTGTGCATCAGCAGGACCAGGGTCACAGCTGTGTCTGTAGCTGCCAAGAGATGTTTTGGCAGATTGTTTCCTTTAATCATAGCAGGTGACATCAGACTAGTTTGAATTTAATTAGAGTATGTCAGTGAGAACTGGATTGGCTGCTCAAATAAAGTACTATTATTCTTCTCTTCAAACAATGTTTACTTTTATCAGAAAAAAGTATGTAGGGGCCGGCCAGATATCTCAGTGGACTAAAGCACCTGCTTAGGCAAAGTGCAGCGGCTGGAGTTTGATCCCCGGCATGCTGTGCTGGCCCTACCCCTGGGTGCACTGAGATGGAGGCTGAGACTGGTGTGCTGGTGCATCCCTGAATCCCAGTGCTTCGGAGGCTGAAAACAGAAGAATCACTATGAGTCTGATCTGTGTAATGAGACCCTGTACTAAATACATTAAAAAAAAGGTATGTGGGCAACAGGTATTTAACAACTGAAGATATTGTTTCTTATTAGCAGACTTAAAAATATCCATCTTAATTATGAATACTAATAGAGAAATGCAGAAAATATAGTTTATAAGAAATAGAAGATGCAGTTAGAAGTCTTTGGAATGCATTTAATTTTTTCATTGTATCAGCACACAATATGATGAAACCATGAGATAAAAACCAGGTTCTACAGAAGCTAAAGGATTTCATTTCTTTCCTGTATCCTGCAGTATATCTCCTTTCAAAATACTCAGATACTTAAAAAAGTGCTTTCTGAATGAATCAAACTTTACTTATAGCAAAGACAAGAATTTAAAGATTTTACTTAAAACTACTCTGTTAAGGTATTACTCGGGGTAACTGAAAGAAAAAAAAAAGCAGGATTTAAATGAAGCACAGCAGGACCTGTTCAGGTGGTGTGGGAGCTGCATCCAGGGATACCTGGAGCCTGACTTTCTGGGGAAAGGCACACGCACAGGTAACAGGTCTGGTGCCTTCCAAGTGGAGCGTGATTCTTCAGGATGTGTGCTTCAGGACGTACTTGGCAATGAACTTGACAGCCAGCATTGTCTCCTTGCAGGTTGGCTTGATCAGGGATTCGGGAAGGAGGAAACCAAATTTGCCTTTGTCACGGAGCTCAAAGGCAAATGTGTGTCTAATGCCCAGGTCATAAACCCAGTCTAAAGAAGAGCCTGTTGTTCGATCTGCAAAACATAGGCAATTGATAGTTTATTACAGAAAAATGCTCACATTTTCATGGAAATGGAACTCACTGGTGTAAAATTAGCAGCAAGAAATTATTTGTACAGTTAATTGCAGTAATGAATGAGAGTAGCAGTCTAAGTGATACAGAGCACATAGTAAAACATAATCGTGAATCTGTAATCTGCTGTATATTTTAAATACATGCTGCACTTAAAAAATCACATTTGGTTGGGTCAGGTACTAAACTGACTTTATTTCCTGGACACACATTGCTTCAGAGAGAACAAGTGCAGGCAGGGGAGGAAACTAGCCATGGGCCCATCACATGGGTCATTAAAAGCCACCTCGGCAAACTACTCACAAGGCATCCCAAACTACATTCTTTCTAATAGTGTAAGTATCTGCATATTCATGTCATGAGGGTAGATTTTTGCATTAAAAGGACTAAAAAGTTTGAATTAGCGATTTTTAAAGGCATATTTAATCCTTTAATCCAGACTTCCCAAGTCAATTTTTATGGGAAAATTTTAATGGGAAATTCCATTAAAAATATTATTTAGCATTGAGATTTGAAAATATATAGGTAAATCTAGAGTATATATATATATATATATATATATATATATATACATATATATATGCATAAATCTTACATTTAGAAGTTATAGTATATGTAAGTGCATATATATAATATAAATGCTTTTATGTATATTTTACTTTATGTAGTAAATGTTTTTTACATAAAATCATTTATGTTCTAGAACAATTAGTGATGTTAACTGATCCTAATTAGTTTATGTTTGAAGATAATTCAAAGTTGCTATTAAAAAAGAGGGAGAAAGAGAATATTTTAGTGGAAAGAGGTAGAGTCGGCTCTTGTACGTTTCATCCCAGTATCCCCTGCCTCCTGCTACGACCTCAGCAAGGATCAAGGTTCTGACAACACCCTCCACAGTACTTATCAGCTCAGACTTTCTAGAAAGTTCCTTTTTAAAAAAATCTGCATGTTTAATTGAACTTTGTGATTTTATTTTTTGTTTAGAAGAAGTTTAAGAAAATGGAAATGGGCAACAGCAAGTGAAGACTTATTTTAGCACTGAGTAGAATATTTTTGTTCTATTCTGCAGTTCGGAGTCTTCTGTTATTTCTTTTCTTTTTTTTTTTTTTTTTCTCTGTACCAGGGATTGAACTTGGGACCTTGCACTTGTTTGGAGGATTTCTCTTAGCCACTGTTTAAGGGTAGGTGTGCATGTAACAAATTCTCTCAACTATTTTTTTTTTCTGACAGTGTCTTTTCCCTTGTGTTCTTGCTGGATTTAGAATATGGTTTGATAGGATTTCAGCACTTGAAATAATGCCCTTTCTTTTGTCCTCCATGGTTTTAAATGAGAAATTTGCTGTTTGAGTCGTTTTTCCATCTAGATACTTTTCCTCTGGTTATTTTCAGAACTTTTTTTTTGGTCTATCATTTTCAGAAGTCTACTTACAAATTTTCCCAATCTGAATTTCTTTGCATTTATTCTGTTTGGAGTTTACTGAGTGACTTGAATGTGCTGTTTATGTCATTGTCAGATTTCTTCAAATAAGTTTTGCAGACTTGCTCTCTTTTGTTCTCCCCTTCTGTACCTCTCTAATATATTTATTAATATTGTATTTTCTGTTATTGTCTTATCAGTCCTTAGGGGTCTGTTGACTTTTTTCAATTTGTCTTCTCTTTAGAGTGGGTGAATTCTATGGCTTCGTCTTTAAATCTGTGAATTCTTCCCTTGGTCACACTGATTCTGCTTCTGAGCTTCCCCCTGTCCTTTGACTCCTCTGCTTGTTGGATTATTGTCCTTGGTCCCTTTAACATCTTACTTTATTCTCATATTTTACTCTAATATCTTTCTTTGGTTATATTTTTGATTTGTCTCCAATCTCTACTTGCTTCTTACAGGATATTTTATGATCGTGATTTTTAAATTCTCAGATGATTCCAACAATGAAATTATCTCAGTGTTGGCATCTGTTGGCTGTCCTTTTGCATTCCAGTTGTGATTTTTCTTGTATTTAGAAGAACAAGCACTTGTTGGTTGTGTTGTGGACATTTTGGCTGTTACAGCTTAAATATTAACTTCAATTTCCTGTTCTAGCAGCTAGTCACTCTGTATTGGTTTCAGATGTAGGCCCTGACCTACTTTGTATCTTGTGGTTCTGATAAAAATATAGTTTTAAGAACTTATATATTTGCTATCTTAGCCTGATTGATTTGCCTATGGCTGCTGGGTTCCTATTGATCACACAGGTCCAAAGGTGGTTGCTTAGCTGGGCCATTTCATGCCTCCAAGTGGCCACTGAAAGCCTTCAGCCTGTAGAGATGGCACTTACAGGTGAGAAAGTCAGAAGGCAGAGGAAGGACAGCAGAAAAAACCCCAGGAAGAATCTATATATTGTGCCCCATCTGTGCTGTTGAAACACATCCACTTGTATTTATTTATCATTTATTTATATTTTGAGACAGAGTCTTGTTATGTGGTTTAGGCTGATCTTGTACTCTGTGTAGTCCATGCTGGCCTCAAACTGGCTGAGATCATCCTGCCTCAGCCTCCTGAGTGCTGGGATTACAGAGGTGTGCCACCCCACCGAGACATGTTTGCTTTTAGAGGCCACCACCAGAGACAAAGTGGAAGAAGATAGTAAGAAGAGCTAGGAAAGTTTAAAGTCAGGGAAGCTAACGGAAAGTGCAAAAGAAAGAAGGGATTTCAGCAGGGCCAAAAGTGCAAGGAATTTGTGGAGTATGGAGCTCAGATAGATGAACTAGTTTTAGGATGATTCACATTTTTAGCTGGTTGGGCATGAGTTCATTGGAAAGAAGGTGTGTAAAGATTTCAGTAGAGAGTAAGGGAGATAGCTCAGTGATGTAAGTGCCTGCCTGGCAAGCACAAGGTCCTGGTACACACAAATAGGAGTTAATAAAGAAGGAGACAAATGACGTAGAAACTGTGGGTAATATAATAACTCAGTGTACTGCACACATTTACTAAACATGGCCAGGTTTTAGCTGTACCACGTCTCCATTTTTGGTTCAGAAAACTGCCTTTATTTTTAATGTTAAAAATGTGACTAATCTACTTTGAGATATTTACATTATGTAACATTTCTCACTAACAGGGCTGATAGAACATATACATATTTTGTGCTTTTTCATAACTAAGTGATGCTATAGAATATAATGTATTTCCTTTTCTGACACCACTCCTTGCATCTTTTAGGCCTTCCATTTGTAAATAAAACCTGTTTAAGGTATACAATGAAGGCAGCATTGAAAATTTTCTTCCCAAAGGGATGCATTATTATGCAACTTAATTTGATGGACATGATACTTAGCCATTCATCTAGCTCTTTGGGTAATTATTAAGATATAAGTACATTTATCAGTTGTAATAATCCCTGGGCTAAATATTAGACACCCTTCTAAATGGTTTATGCATATTAAGTCAATTTATTAATTTATTAACTTATAATGTTAAGTCATTAATAGAAGTTAATTACACTGTAAGGACCAACTGTCATTTTAAAGAAGAAATTCAGGTACTATTAGGCAATTTGTTGAAAGGCACATAGTAGGTGGTTAAGTCAGCGTTCAGGCCCAGAATATATGTCCTCAGAGATCATGCTGTGAGCCACTGTATGTTACTGCCCATCTTCTGCCAATCTGTACCTTACTAATACAATTTTTCCTCTTAATTCATAATTTATTTTATGTTGACAGAATATTTCTAGTATATGGAAAAATACTTCCTACTCCTTTCAAGGTACAGTCTTAGGTGCAAGGAACTTATTGTAATGCAATAAAAAAAAAGTCTAAATGCAACTATACTGAAGTAGGAGACTGATTTCAGATCAAATAAATCAATACGATGTAATTCTGGTGATGTAGTATGTACTGTATTTACTCTTTCCTGATACAATATTTTCTAGAAATTATGTCACTTTGAGTAGGATGACTGAAACGTACTAAATATAATAACCTGTGCTTATATAGCAACATTAAGTGAAAATTAAGCAAGAGCAGAATCTAGGGATATGCGAATATAAATTAAGATATTTCTTCTGGGGCCGTCTGACTAGCTCAGTGGACTAAAGTGCCTGCTTTGGCAGAGCGCAGTGGCAGGGGTTCCATCCCCCGCGTGCCATGGTGGCCCCACCCCTGGGGCGCACTGGAACTGTGATTGAGACTAGGCACGGTGGCACACACCTGTAATCCCAGTGCTTGGGAGGCTGAAAGCAGGAGAATCACTACGAGTCCGATCTACCTAGTAAGACCCTGTACACCCTGTATGTCCTATGCTAAATTCATTAAAAAAAAAATTCCTGCACCCTTCTATTCCCCTTTAATATATTCTCAGTGTCTCTTAGAAAGTAGAGGATTTGAGTCTTGAGCTGTAAGTTTTAACTTTTCTCCTCTTGCCATTCTATAGCACGTAGAGGATGGGAAAGAGTCCTTGGTAGAGAACCAGGAGCAGACAGAGGACTTTTCTATGGGGGAAAAGCAGCAAGAAAAGCTTTTTGTTTTTTGAGACAGGGTCTTGCTATGCAGCTCAGCCTGGCCTTAAGCTCCCTCTGTAGCCCTGGCTGGTTTCAGACTTGCAGGAATCTTTGTGTCTCAGGCTCCTGAGTGCTGGAGCCACCATGCTCAGCTAAGAAAAGCATTTTACGTATTCGGTCCAGCGTCTCACTGTGCAGCTTGAACTTATAGTGATCCTCCCCAGTGCTGGGATTACAGGCGTGAGCCACCATGCCCAGTCTCATCAACTAGCTCACCCAGAGGTGGGGCCGGCCTGGCCTGTGCTGCTGGGGACTGAACCCAGGTCCCTGTGCTTGCCTAAACATGTGCTTAATCAGCTGAGCTATCTCACCGGCCATAAGAAAAGCATTTTAAAACAAACTTCTTAGTTCATATGACTCATATATAGATAGTATTAATAATCCAGGCTGCATGGTTCCTATCGGTACAAATAGCTGTTTTTGCTCACTAGGTACTGTGTTTAGTTACTTCTAACATGGTTGAATTGGATGTTCAAAATGTAAACATTTTTTAAATCTTTCAACATTATTCTTTAAATTTTGTGCTATGTAAGTATTACTGTTTTGGGGCAAAGTACTTGGCATTTTGTTTTGTCTGTGGTCTAGAATGCTGACTTTTGTTCTTGTGCTGCTATTGTGGTGATAAAATCTTCCTGTATTTCAGTTTCACAGTCTATAGATAAGGAGTTCGGCCTAGATCAGTAGTTCTCTACCCTACTCCACCCCAGATGGAAGAAATCACCAACTCTGAAAGTGGGTCCTGGTCACCTGTGCATTTTAAAATCTCAGGCATGAGGACCACGAATTAGATCATTTTGTGAGCTTCCATCTTCTAGATTTGAACATTTGTGATTCATCAATTACCTGATATATTTGCTTCTAGGGTTCAAATTACAAATTCATATGTAATTTTTCCCCTGAGCATCCAAGATCTCTGCATAACTTGCATTTAAAGGCATGCTCCCATGGTCCCTTGGTTCTGGTCCTTGTCAAATCAAAGAGTCAACAAAAGAGCAACATGGCCTTTCCTCAACTTCTGGGTCTTCTTGGGTGACAATCAGGATGTTGGAATGACTAAATTTTAATCATGAAGTGCCTTTATTTTCTGTTCTTACCAAGTCAACCACTGCATTACTTTCTGCTTCTCTTGAATGTTACATTAATATTCCATCAGATGTTTTATTAGAGCAATTATTCTAGAAATTTTGGCTGTTTATCAAGCCACTGCAGCCTTATATGAAGGAGATGATTCTACACAAGTTTTATTTTCTTTAAAAAGTTTTAATTTTTTGGGGATTAGGAATTAAACTCAGAACCTTGTGCTTGCCAGGCAGGCACAGTACTGCTGAGTTATATCCTAGCCCACCCAATTTTAGTACAATATAGTAAAAGTTAATATACTACACAGCTGTGAAGACTAGATTACTGCTGTCATCCCAATTTGAAAGTGGCATGCGATGGGATGGAGCCATGGTACACTGGCTAGCTGCTTTCTCCTGTTAGAATTCACCTTCACTGAGAGCATTACTGTCACTCAATTCTACATGCCAGGGTATTTGGCAGGCATTCTAAAATTTTCGTCCACTAGGAGATGGTGGTATAGTGCTGCACATACCTCTGTAGTGTTTGTGCTACCACCACATTCACACATGTAGACAAGAGTCTAATTCAGTTAAAATAGCTAAAAAAATAAGCGCAGATGGTGTATCACTTCACTCTCATTAGTTCCTTTAAAGGTAAAATGTTGTTATTGGTGGAGACAGGGAAAAGGAAGGATGTTATAGCTTGAGTGTAACTGTTCCCACAAAGCCTCATGTGGTCATGTGTGGGGCCTTTTTAGAGGTGGCTGGATCTGCAGTGTGTGATGCTGGACTTAATTCATAGTGCAATGCTAGGATGAAGGGAAGTAGGATTAAGGGTGTGAGTGCTACTTGCCCTCAGTACCCCGGGTAAGACAGAAGGCATAGGAAGAGCTGGGTCATCCCGTTTTGCTCTGCTACCTTCTTCCCGTTGTGAATTGTTTTTCCTCTGCAGTGCCCCTAGGCTATGCCAGCTCTGCAAACTGAGTTGAATAAACCCTTCCTCCTTCAGCGTGTGGATGTCAGAGATTTTGTCTCAGTAAGAGAAAAAAGTAACTAAAATGAAAGAGAATGAATTAAAGCGTAGCTTTGTATTTAATAATACAAATTTAATAATTATATTTATTATTGATTTAATAATTTGTTAACCTATAATCATAAAAGTATATCATAATTTGTTTCTAGGAAAATCTTATGACCCCCCCAAAACTGGCACAATTTATTTCCTAAATTTACACATGATTCAGAATTTCCTGTGCAAACTGAAGTGCTAATCCTAATTTAAAAATTTGTTGTTTTTCTTCAATGTTTACAAACAAAGAATTCAGAAAAAGGTCACAGTAAATGACAAGAAAAACTTACAAATTATTGATGCTATTGGACCATAAATATAGCTGGTTTCATATCGAGTTGATATAACATCAGTGCCAATCTTTGCAACTTTATTCTGAAAAGATAGGAAAGTTATAGTGGAATAATAAAATACTTACATTAATTCAATTTACGAGGCATTGAAAATCCATCTTACAGGTTATTTGCCATTTGAATATCAAAAATAATAGGAAGGATTAAATGAGAAACATTTTCAGTAAGATATATCAGGGACCGTAAGACTTCTACATGTGAAATCAATTTCCTGCAGTAGCACCAGATGTCATTCTTTCTTTTACTTTCTGTTAAACTATGCATTCTTTTTTTGGCAATTTTTTCTGAGGTGCAGTTTAGATATTTGTCTCTTCCAGAGTTAAGTCCCCTGGTTCCCCCTTCCTTTGTGTATAACTGTCTTGTGCCATTACTGCAAGAAGTTTCACCCGCAGGTTTTCTATGCAGTTACATTAAAAAAATTCCTTCTCTATGTACTTTTGTCACATAGAAATTAAAAATCATGACTTGAGCTCCAAATAAAACTTAATTAGTCCTTTTCCTCAGTATTAAGATATGGAATTCTCCAACATGACACAAATTAACAAATAATGGACTGAAAACATAACGGGGATGGCATAATAAACCACAGATTTTTCCTCTACATACCAGGTCCTCATGGTTGGCTGGCAGCTTAGTTGTGTATCCGTAGGGAAACAGCAGCATCTGGGAGTACGAATGGAAGGCGATGTAAGCTTTGATGGATTTCAGGTGGCTTCGAATAAAGGCAGTGACAGCTTTTGTCTCTTTCTCAGATTCTGGTGCAGAGCCTCTATAGATGTTGCTGCATGGATTATTATTGTTTAGAGAAGCTGCAGAAAACACAAGAGGAGGATATTACAATCTGCTCTCAGTCAGTATAGCCTCTGCCTCTTCTGATGTGGATTCCCCAAATACCCTAAACATTTGAACCTCTCATGTTTATAGAGCTACCTCAATGTCTCTTGAGACATAGTCTAAGTGTACGTATATGTCGGATTGTAAAATTTAGTCCATGAGGCTATTCTTAAACATGTCTACTTCCTCCACCACCACCTTCCCAATGGCCATAAGAAAAACACACCACTGTAATCCCAGCACTCGGGAGGCTGAGGCAGGAGGATTGTTGTGAGTTTGAGACCAGCCTAAGCTACAAAATGAGCTTAAGGCCAGCCTGAACTGCATGGTGAGACCCTGTCTCAAAAAGACAAAAAAAAAAAAAAAAAAAAAAAAAAAAAAAAAAAAAAAAAAAAAAAAAAAAAAAAAAAAAAAAAAAAAAAAAGAAAAGAAAAGAAAAAGAAAAACACCAAAAGCATCCCAGGGCTTAGAGCCCATAGACACCATTTCAATTCTGTTCTAGCTCTAACTTTCTGGGGACAAGGTTAAAGACCTTTGATAAGCCTTAATTTTTTTCAATGTATGTTAATAGGAGGCTTTTCATTAGCAATACCTACAACCATTATCATTATGTTACAATTAAACACTGAAGTGATATTTTTAACTGAAATAAATGAAGAAGACATACACGAATTGGGATAGTGGTGATTTTTGCCCAAAAGAATAATGATGAAGTTTTATTTGGATAGCAACAACATCATCTGATAAAGAAGGTTTCTTATTTTTGCCTTTCTATTAAATATTTTCACTTTTGGCCCATCCTACTAGATGTTTCTTTTCATTAAGAATCTAAAGAATTACTTGAATTTCCATTTTATCCACTGGTATTTCTCAACTTTTATCAGAGCAGGAACAGAAGGGACCTGTGGTCTCTTCAGTTTATCTGAATTTTTGTGTATCTGGACTTCAACGGTTTTTTTTCAGAGAGCTAGATATGTTCAGTGAGAGATGGTTTGATAAACAACTAACTGCCCCCTAAAAAAGCCTCACCCATCTCTCCATGGTAGTGATGTTTATTTTCCCTTTAATAGATGAGTAAGTTAATGTTCTTTTCAGAGAATACTTATTTTTTTACTAAAATAAGTAGATGGCTTAAGTGAGTTTTTTATTTATTTATTTATTTTATTTTTTATTTTATTAGTGACTTTTTTATTAATTAAAAACATTTAATGATGCACCTCACAAGTATAAATACTGCATGATTTCTCTTATATGAGAATCTTTCAAGCGTTCTGTATATATATTCAGTTTCTAAATGCTCAAGTAATTTTCCTTGAGACCAGATCTACCACTCACAGTTCCATGAGACATCAAAGTTCCTGTTGAGGTCTGTGCCGATGCAGCTGGAGTTTGGGTTCCTGGAGCGATTTTTTCTCCACAGTCGATTCTGTCAGATTGTCACACAGAAGTGTTTATATCAGATCAGTTTGTACTTTTCAAGTAGTTTGATCGTCTAGATTCTCTTTTCAGATATCTATTATGGCTTTCCTTGAAATTTACCTAGTTAAGACAAGTGCTTTTACTGTAAAGAAATGTATCATTTTCTCATAATTTGTAATTAGAAAGGGATGCCCATATTCTTAGGACTTGATGAAATGATTCAATTAGTTTTAAAAACTGTTGCATAGTTTTTAGTATTACAGAACTGTCTTGTTCTGGAATTATGTGTAAATTAAATTATAACTTGATTACATTTTCTATCATTTATAAGAGCATAGGCTTTAGAAAGAAACTGATGATGTTACAGTACCTCTCTGAAAGTTCATTATAAATCTTTTTCAACAACAGAGCAATGAAACACCCTGTCAAAAGACTGTGGCCTGCATTTATTTATGCTTTGATATTATGAATCTCTCTTAATGATGGAATAAAATGACTTTTTCTTTGAAGTCAGTGTGTTTCTAAAGCTCTCTAAATGGTTTTCTTAGGTAAAATATGCTTTTTGTTCATTTCATATAATCACACATTTCCTTTCAATGACCACTTTATTTCATTTCTCCATGTTACTACCTTCAGCATATTATTTCAAGAATTTGAACAATAAAAAATTATAGTTGACTTACTTTGAAATTATTTTATTTATTTATTTATTTAGGTGGAACTGGGTATTGAACTCAGGCCCTTTGCTTGCCAGGCAAGTGCTTATTCCACTGAGCCATCTCCCCAGCCCCTTCTTTGAAATTAAAAAAAAAATTAAATGTCCAGATTTCTGAATTGGAATTAAATCATTACCAAAATCGTATATTTTATACAGAACTATAAATGTCCAGTAAAGCCAATAACTAATATATTACTTAAATGCAAATAGGAAAATTTAGAGCAGTACCTGGGTCCATGACCAAATATATCCATCCACATTGAACACAGGAAGAACATAAAAATTCATTTGGTCCAAAAGTTTGGTCATGATTTTGTTTTTTCCGTAACTTTTTGCTGCCTGTAAATATAAGTTAAAAATATAAGTTAAAAAAGTCAATGTGTTGGTATGAAACTTAGTTACCCCGTGGTAAGATGTGGTTCTAATAGTCTTGCTTTTTTCTATTTTTTTGGTGCAGGGTCTCACTATGCATGCAGCCCACATTCATAGTGATCTTCCTGCTTTTTGTCTCCCACGTGCTGGGATTACTACGCCCAGATTGCATCGCCTGCTCAGCGCACCCGAAGGTGAGGCTGGCGCGGATCGAACACTGGTCCCTGCGCTTACCTAAGCAAGAGCTTAGTCCGCTGAGCTATACCGCCGGCCCTTCTAATAGTCTTGACTACCATTCTTCGTGTCATTTGCCTGCACGTCAGGGATTTTAAAAATGCTTTTCTTAAGCCTCACAAAATGAATGAGACCCATCAAGATGATAGAAAGACTACTCATGTACACTAGTGACACTAATTGAGGTATATTCTTAAATGGATCAATTAATTATTGAAATTTAAAGTATCAAAAATGTAACAGGAAAGATAATTTCGTTGGAAGCATAGATGCTACAGAGAACATTCATAATGTTTCTTGTTTAGCCTGGTTATTTCTCCTTAAGCCCTTTATATAAAACAGATTGAATTTATAAGTGTAGGGATATGGAAATATTGGGGAAGTATTTAACATGTTTATAAATAGGATTAAAGAAATAATTTTATTTTATTTTCTGGTGTTGGGGATTGAACTGATGCTTCATGCGTACTAAGTAAATGGCTCTAGCAATGAGCTACGTATACCCTGAACCAAGAAAAAATTGCTTTAATGAAAATCTTTTTAAAATCTTTTTAATTTTAATTTTTTTATTTTAAGAGGGTACAAATTAGAATTAAGTCAAAAATTACAAGTGATGCAGAATTTCACTTAACAAAGTAATATGAATTTCTCAGTATTTGTTATAATACACGGTGCTGTCTTCCAACCAATCCTCTCCTCAAGAATTTAGAGGTTGAACGGTCCCATCAACTTTTTTCTCATATCTCACTCAAATTTTTCTAATTATTTGGACTTTCTGTGGCTACAAAAATCTCTCTGTCAAGCTTAGAAAATTTCTAATGAATATTTGTTTACTGGAGTTTCGAAAGTTCTTTGTAGTACTATAGTGTGTGTTCCTTCATGGTCGTTAGCTGGAGAACAAGCGGAGCTGCAGGGCTGAGTCAATTCATCTGCTAGTCCCAGTGAACAAATTGATGGCCAGACACCTACCGCTACGCATACGTGTTATGTGCAAAAGCTGGCGAGGGGGAGTTAAAAGTCTTAGGAGTCAAATAGTATTAGCAGTAGAGTGTGAGGGATGTAAAAAGCATCTAAAGTGACTTTGCTGTCAAAAATTGAATTATTTCTCACTTGGAAAGGAAGTTTCAACATTAAAAATTCCAAGTTCATGAACTGACATTGCAGTCTGTGAAATGAAGGTCATGTTTTGAGCTCACTCAAGCTAAGTCAAACTTGCAGGTTATAATACGAATTTAATTTCAGATTTTGCATACTTAACTCCAAGAAAAACGTCCATATTGTAGCACAAAAAGTTTCCTTTAGGTTCATAAATTCTCAGCTGGAGTTCAAGCAGTTTGGCTGAAGGTACAATTTTATAAAAATCACAACAATGAATAAAATCTGGAGCATTTGTACCCTTAACAGCACCAAATAAGGGCTATTCTAGTTAAGTGGACCTGTGCTCATTTGGAAAGGGGTGTCTCCTCTTAGTACAGTGCAAGAGAATTCACAGTCATAGGAGAATCATAAGTGTTCTGAGTCACTTGCCTGATAGACAAACCACTGGCAGAATGCTGGGGAAATCCATTCTTGTGCATGAATGCCACAGTCCATAAAAATAGCCTTTCGTTTTTCATCTTTTCCAATCTAGTTAAAAATAAACTTGAGATATTATTTTGCACGAACTCACACATGGATCCCTTGTCATTCCATAGCTCATTCATATTCTCAGAGCAATTCTTCCCTGTTGCTGAATAAGAGCTGTGTTTGCAGGTTGTTCTCAGGGAAGATGGGGTCCTGATCCTTTAGTGTCTCTATATAATTCATAATCTGGTACATCGTATTTTTCACAAATTTTCCTAGTGTCAGAGCTGCATTTCAGATTTCTTTTTTCAAAGTATGATTTATTGTTTTTCTTACTTTACTGATAACATCTGATGTTTTGAGATATAAAGTTACTTCTATTTCCTTTTATTTTTCTGGTTTGGGGCAGGGGGTTGTTTAGCCTGAGGTAGAGATTTTGTATAGTGTTTGGAATGGGGAGGAGGAACAGTAGTAGACATTTGATAGTCTGTCATTTTGAAGAGTTCATTATAATTTTGGAGTGGTTGGACAGGCACTAGATGCATGGGAAAGGATTGGCTTCCCAGTAATTCATGCTGCAGGGTGGAAAATAATGTAGCAGCAGCCAAAAAGCAATGGCCAGCTCTGTGATTGGAGGAAATCCCACATCTGCACAGAATTGAAATGCCGTAGGTACTGCTCTGGGGACCTCTGAGTCTAGGATATTGCACTTTTTCTTCATGACATTATTTTATTATTTTTACTGAATTTTAATGGGTGGAAAAGGAGTTTATGCATCAGAGGTAACAAGGCTATGGAATAAGATATTTGTCATAGTTTATCGGTGCAATCACGGACCAATGTTCTTGGTTCTGCTAAAAATTGGCTGTTATTTTTATTCATTTCCTGAAGTTTACAGTAAATATTCTTCAGAAGATTAGACTTTCATTTTTCTCAAACTTAGCTGAGTTGCAAAACAAAGTAATCCTTAAATTAATGCTTTTGAATAACAGTAAGAACCAGTAGATCTTGAATTATTTTTACCTTGAGAATATATAGTGGATTATCTTCAACAGTTGACCCAATTTTGATCCGAGAGACCATTTCAGGATATTTAGTCACCATTGTTTGAGTCCAAGCTACAATCTGAAAAGAGCAAAATCAATGGTGAGGAAATCCAACAAAGAAAAACCAGAACCAAGAAATGATGAAAATAACATTTTAAAAAGAATTTTATGCTGTACCTTGTCCCAGTTATTGTATTTTGCATAACTGTGCCTACCAGAGATGGCCTCTTTAACGTCAAACTGTTTCTCAATCTCTTCTTGTAGATCATGTATCAGGATTCTATTTGACAGAAGAATGAGGAAGTACATGTATTAGCACGAGAAGAAAATACGCAGCGATCTTTCCTTTGCAAAGAAAGTTTTCTTCATTCTCTATTTTTATTCAAATTTGTTCTTCTTCTTTGCTATTCTTCTCCAGAAATTTCCTCTGGATGTGTCTTTTGTGTGGCTTCTGAATTCCCTTTTATCTAGAGGTTCTGATAGGGTTGTCTCTACTTGCCAGTGGCTGACAAGCACTTAAAATGGGCTTTGTCTGAAGATAGAGAAGGCTGAACACTGAAAATATATTCTAAATTTTGAAGTGTTTGTATAAAAATTATGAAAATTATCTGTAGGTTTTATGTGGATTGTATGTTGAAATAATGATATCTCAAATATATTCGGTGAAATAAAATTTACAACTGAAATCATTTTTACCCAATGATTTTTATCTTTTAAAGGCTACTAGGATACTTAAAATTGCACATCTTGCTTACTGTTGTAGGATTTCTCTGTAGCACGCATGTGCGCACACACACACACACGCACACACACACACACTCACTCACAGACATACAACGCAGCCTGCAATGGACATTTTAGGCATCAGTTTAAAAATCATTTCTTCTTATTTCGTAGCTTGAGAGCACTAGTGATAATATTACTAAACAGGTAGTTAGCATTTACCATGTGCCAAGCATTGATCTTTATGTGTTTTAACTCATTGTATCTGCGCAAGAGATTATGATCTTCATGTGCGATGTAAAGTGTTTAAATAAATTGCCTATATTTACCAAAGCTAGAAAATAGCTGGAGGGTGTGGTGGTTGGGGAGGGGTGTAAGAAGAGGCGAGAAAATCATCTGGAGGCGAATGCTGGAGGTCACCATGATGTCAAGTGAACTAACTTAGACACACAAGCTCAAATATCTCCTGGTTTCTCTCTATGAAAGAGAGATGGACAGTATGCACAGTAGATAGCAGTATGTACAAAGTATGAAATAAAAGACAGATAATAGGAATAAAGAGAGAAAATGGATTATAATCAAGTATGGAGAATGTATCTAAAAGTGTACCTTGATTTAGCACTATTATCTTACTATTAGTTTAGTTTCCATTCTTTATATATGGTAATCAAACTTACAAGTCTTTATAAAGTAAATAAATAAATCTAGTGCTGGAAATTTAGGGAAGGGTAGAGGAAAATGGAGAAAAGAAGTGTGTTATATACACTGAATGTAATCATTACTGTACACATGTACAATACAAGTAAAAAGAAAAACAAGGCTCTGTCTTCACTACCTGCCAATTTTTACATCTTTCAGTCACTCTATCTTATGCCGCATCTTCCAGGAGTCCCTGGACTCTAAGGCTTGGCTGCCTGGTGCAGCTTGACTCTCCAGCTCTGGCTCTCCCTGAATTCTAGGCAAGCGTCTACAGCTGCCTACCCTACATTTTCTTAAACTGCTTTAGATTAATTAATATGAGTCAGCTACTGACATTATTTAATCTTAATTTTGCCAGGATTATTATTATTTGATAGATGAGGAAATTATTGCTCCAGAAAGTTTACATATACATAGTTTATATGTGATAGATTTGGGAATTTGAATTTAACATATTTAACTTTAAGATTTGTGTTTCAAAAATGCTATCTTCACCATACAGACACTTCTTTCTTATATTTTATTTGCTTTGAAATTTTCTATTCAGATCTGTTAATATGTTTTTCAATTCTTATGTAAGAACAAGCCATATTTAAATAGAAAGTATAATTTTGAATATTCTCCTTATTCTTAGTTTTTAATTTTTTTGTTCTGTTAAGATAATTTTGGAAATCATTAGAATCATAAGAAAACTAGGCTGTTAGGGCCTGTAAGATAGCTCAGCAGACTGTGCACCCGTTTAGGCAAGCACAGGGGCCAGAATTCAATCCTGGATGCTCCGTGCCTCCGGTACATGGAGCTGGCCACGGAGACCAGGCGTGGTGGCACATGCCTGTAATCCCAGCACTGGGGAGGCTGAAAACAAGGGGATCATTATGAATCCAAGCTGCACAGTGAGACCCTGTCCAAATACATAAAAGAAAAACTGGGCTTTTGATGGGAATTGTATTAATGAAAAGTTTGAGATGAATTTTATTGTCAATATGGAACCATAATATAGTTGCTTCTTTTTAATTCTTTAGTAACATTTTATACATGTGAATTGCTTATTCATATATTTTAAAATTAATCTGATGAATGGTTTTTTCTCCCAAAATTTTAAATTGGTTACTATTTCTATTTAAAACAAACTACTTTGGTTATGTTTATCTACTGGTCGGTTTATTATCTTAAAAGTCATCTTTTTACATTTACAACATTTTTATATTGTCTTCAGGGTTTATATGCAGTTATTACTCTTGTTATTACTTTCTCCAATTTAGTTTCTTCTGCACATAGCTTTTTCGTTCTGCAAATTTCTATTTTCTCCCAATTTTTCCTTGCTCTATTACATTGGTCAAATGCCGAATGATGCAAAATAATGCTAGTGAAAAAGACATTCCTGTTTTCGATAGGCCCACTTGTTTTTCAGAACTAAGTATGGTTGAATGCCACTTAAGAATAATATAGCAGCATCTATTTATGTGATGTGATTATTAACTGTCCACTGAGATAAAGTTATAATGAAGTCTATTACTAGGTTCCTAAATAGATTGAATATTATGTTGCAGACAGGCTATTTACAAATAGCCTGACAACGAGCTGCTCTTTTTCTTGTGCGTAGAGTTCTAAAATGTTTGATTGATCTAGAGTAAATGCACTGGATGACTTGCTGAAAGTGAGTGATGGTACTACTCTTGGTGGACATTAGCTGATAGAAAAATGACACAATAAGGGAAATTACCTGGACAGAGGGATAAGCCAGCACACAACAGGGCTGAGTAGTCCCTTGACGGTGGTCTGTACACCCTGAAATGCTTTTTTAAACTTCCACAGTCCTTGAGAATATCATTCTCTTAAGGCACAGTATGAAAAACATATTGGTATGATTCATGTCATTCTTTATGCAAAGGTGCACTCTGTTTTGTAGTTCAGAGCACTGTGGCCCATGATGGAAATAGTTCAATGAAAATGTTTTAAAGTAAAGAGTATTTGAAGTTGTTTATATAGGCAATTTCCTTATTTGGATTATGTCATTTCCCCATTGACTCCATATAAATAAAAGTATCACTCTACTGTTGGTTATGAAATATATGTGTATTTTTCTTTTGATAGCAATGACTCTTGAGTGCAAGATGGTGCTATTTTTAAACATTCATTCTAGTCCTTTTGTAGCCTAAGTATTTACCTAAGTGGGAAGCAGTAAGCTGTACTCAAACATTCTTGAGTTTCAGCCCCAGTTCTGCCTCTTGATCCAGAATGTGGGCAGCTTAAGTGTCTCTCTGAGCTTCAGTTTTCTCACCTTTACCAGGAAGAACAAATATACCACCAATGATTATGATAAAGATAAAATGGAGAGAAATATGAGAGGAGCTTGGCAAGCCTTAGGCATCCAGTGAACTTCAGACTATTGGAGCTGACTTACAATACTAACTACCACTTTGTGGAATTGACATTTTAAACTCAAAGTTAATGGTATGCTCTTGTTTGATTCTGAAGTATTCAATTTCTTATGAAAATAAATGGTAAAAGTGCAGAGAGTTCTTTTCTACTTGGTTTCTTCTTACAGATCGACTGACTGATCTGAGTTCTGATGCAGAAAAGAAATGCGGCACACTCCTAATTAGAGTTTATTTAACACATGGGACCAAGTACTGCTCATGAATATTGATTCCCATTAACAATGCTGACGAGCACATTTTTATGCACATTACATGTAACTCGCTGTGCGCTTTACTTTTGACCTATGAATCTGGGATTTCTGAGAAGGTAAATGTGTGACAGCCATTTGGGAATCAGGCGGGGCACGTTGCACTAAAACTCAGAGGAAGCCTGAGGGGATTTGAAGTGGTATTTTGGGTGGTCGCTACAGATATAATTAAAGGCTTTAAGGGAGAACACAGCTTTGGACCCACCACATCCACAGAAAGTAGAGGAATCAGGCAAAAAAGGAGTTTTGTGATTTCAGAGGCTGATTCATCATATAAGGCAACATTAAACAGTTATGGGAAGCTTGAATCTAAGAATATTTTTAGACTTACATCAGTTTAGGTCTTGTGAGAGCAGCAGCAGAAGGAAAAGCATGTGAGCTAAAATATGACCCTTCCACAACTGCAGCTGCAGAGGACATCAGAAGGGGGCCAGATTGTTGCTGATAGGGAATAGAAATTAAGCCTAAGGCTGGAAATTAAGAACTAGGGCCAGATGTTATCTTCATGAGCCCCGCCACTAACCAGAAGCCAGGCTAAGCACAGGAAACCAAATTACTTTCCACCAAATATTATTTTAGTGCTCCAAAACTTGCTTACTTTGTTAGAAATATTCCCTAAAATGCGGGTGAAAAGATAAACAATTACCATTGGAATTTAGTAATACAAATGGCTGATGTTCATTGAGATTTTCTTATGTGCTAGGCACTCTGCTAAGCTCTGGGTTCACATTTTATCATGCCAGTGCTGTCCTGTCAACAGTGGTAACTGGGAACCATTATGAACCCCGTTTGTATGAAGGTTAAATCTGTTTCCAAATTGTCACAACTGTTATACTACAGGAGATGGGATTTTGAACTTGAGGTATCTATCTCCAGTACTCTAGCTGGAACCACTACACAAGAGTGTCTTCACCACAGGATGGAATCCTTGGGGGTTGTCAAAGGATCCATACTCCCCCAGTCTTCAGAGGCTTGTGCAAGGCTTACCTAATTGTCCAGTAGGGTTGGATTTTACTGACACTTACTTTACACCAGGATAGGAGTCGTTCAGAAAGTAGGGCTTTGGTTTCCACAAAATTCAATTTCATAACTCCCTACTTGGGTTACTGTGCATCAAATTACACTTAGACAATTTCCCAACTGTGTGCCACCATGTGTTAGATAATAAAGTTTAAGGCACTAATTCATTCACTCTGACGGAAAAGGAGCATCTGGTGTGAGCCTCTGGTTATTATTACACTATTTGTGTGTGTGTGTGTGTGTGTGCGCGTGTGTGTGTGTGTTTTAGTGGGTGTTATATCTGTGGTATTTGTGTGTATGTGCAGTCATATAAGCACAAGTATGAGTGGCCTTTCCTCTAATTGAATCAATAAGTAAAGGAACCAGTTATTGAGGGATTTTATGGTCTCAATCTCCATGATCCCCCCATGAAATAGTTGCTATTATAATCAAAACTTTACAAATGAGGTAAATGAGGTGGTGAGAAGTTACACAGATTGACAGTGTGAGATACCTAAAGTTTTAATGTCCCTAGTTACAGACAACCTTGCTTGCGAATTCATTTCCAGACCTACTGTACTCCTGTTTCCTACCATGACCAGTACATTTTCAAGATTCATAGCAGGCCTCATCTACATGTTATATTCTTGGGGAAATGTGTAAAAATGTGGAGCAGAAGGAAAATAAATGGATGACACATTAGATGAGTCATTAGAATGATTATTTGATTGAGACACTTATTTGATAAGACTGTGTACGTACTTAGAATATGAATTTGTGTTTGGCTGAACATTATTAGCTAATCAGACATCGATCTGAGTGTTGTTTATCGCTGTGGTAGTTTTGTATGTATCTATTTTGTATTCTCTGCTATAATCTGATGTGAGTCTTAATATGATTTTACTTAAAAATACCATTTGAAATTTATTATTAAAATTTATTTTATAAATTACCTTTTATTAGTAACTTTATTTTCTAATTTTAACTTCTGATCAAAGAAAGGGCCATATTAAGAGATATCTAAATGTAAAAATATTTAGTGAAATCACTGGAGTTTCAAATGGTCAACTCTAACTATGGCATCTGATCCTCAAATCTTGGCACAATGGCTGTGGTTTCTTTCACCATTTGCTCACCAGACTGTGCGTACTGTTTGTGTCCTGGATGTGGCTTTTTGTAATTTTGTAAAGTATAAGTAAAAAGGAAGTAAGGATGATACTTTAAAATCAAATATGGCTTCGTAATTTCATTTTCTGAATTAAAAAAAAATCACACACAGATGCTTTAAACTAAATAGTATTTATATGCGTTGTCTAACGAAGGATGTCTAAGTAAATCATTTTGTCAAACCAGCATCTTAATATGGTTTTCTTCACCCTGGCGCTTGGCTCAACCAGATGTTTCTGTTCTTAGAACCCTCTTCTGTTACTGACTGACACCAAGTAACACATATAATTAATATGCAAATAAAATTATCTATATAATTAGTGCTTGGAGACAAGATTTTAAATAGTTCTTGTCTGCACAGATCACTTTACATATTTTTATTTTTGAGGAAGGTAACTATGTAATTATGTGGCTTTCCCACAACTGTGGTTAATTTGGGCCAATTTCTAGAAATCATGTCTGAATTAGATAAAACTAATTTTTAGAGGTAGTTTTTTTTAACACTTTGCTTCTTGATGTAGCTAGCAGGAAGCTATCTTGGCCCACGAAAATGTGAGAAAACAAACAAACCACGAGGGTCTAGGCTAGAGTCACAGTCATTTCAGGCCAGCCAAGGTTTAGAAGAATGAAGAGGGTAAAGGATACATGTGGGTCATTTGATGAAGCGGAGGATATCAGACACCTGCCTAGATATTGTCCAGTGATTCACTCTACTATTCATTGTCGTATCAAGAACTAGTGACTTGTCTACAGTACAAAGATGCAAGGAGAACATGATGCATGTTATCCTGCTCTTCAAGCCATGTTGTATAAAGGGTAGAAGCGTGATTTCTTTTAGACAAAAAAAAAACTAATTTGAAGATAACATGCAGTGCAGCAAATATTGTTGAATTCCTATTACTTTCTTGAGTGAAATTTTATATCAGTTCTAATTTTTTAAATTACTGTCTTGTATTCTTTAAAAAATAAAAAATAAAAAACAAGATGGTATCGGAATCAACTGTAAACATATTCTAGAATATACTGCAAGTTTCTGACATCCTGGAGGCATACTTATGAAGTGTCTACTTCTAATTTAATGGTGCAACATATAAAAACATAAAAATCAGTGGTTTGTGCTGAGGTAGATTAATTTTGAGTTATATTTATATTTTACCCAATCTGTTAACTTCTCCATCTATATCACCATCCTCTGTAACAATAGCAGAAGCCAAAGCAGGGAACAATAATCATCACAAATGATAGCCTGCTACATTTTAAACACAAGCCAAATACTTTTTGTTTACTTGTCTTATGTATATCTTTTCTTAATTTATATTTATCTGTGGTATTGTAGTATATCATAATCAGGTCATGAGTAACAGTCAGCCTTGCTCTGTTACATAATTACACACATAAATAGAATCTTTCTTAGTCTGTAGATGGCTTTTGAATTAACTCTTCAATGCCCAGTGATCCATGAAGTGTTTTCTCTTTAAAGTCTTGTTCCTGGAATTTTTCTAGCCAGCATCTATGAATTTCATGCACAAACTCAAAAAACTTTCGGCCTTTGGCATATATGGCTTAGAGCAGTATGTTAGGTGAAGAGGCATCAAGGAGTGAATTACAAAGGAAGTAACTAGTGCTTAGCTTTGTTTTGACAGTACGAGTCTCAATAAAGGAAAATCCTGGAATGGCAAGGCCTGGAGAAAGTGCTACTGAACCTTTCAGTATATCAAACAGTGAATGTTTGACAGTGCAGTATAAAGACACATTTCTTTTTTCAAAGTTTGCATTGATTTGAGATATTCATGGTTAAAGTCTTTTATGATTGATGGTTTCAGGGGCCAGACTGTACATGGCCCATGGATGGTGCTCAATAAACTGTAATTTAAAAAGCATTCTCTGTAGGTCTACACTGATTCATTTTTGCATCTTTATCTCTTTGAAATCTTTCTCTTCTTTAGGTCTTGTTCTATGGCTTTGCTGTTGTTTACTCGGAGGAAACAGTTCTTTCATGAAGAACTATTTATTTATCACATAGTTTACATTACAATATCCCTGATTTTTAGAGGTGAATTTTCTTTTTGGATCTCCTTTTATGTCAGGAGAATTCAAATACAAGAACAATCTTTAGAGCATCAGCTCCAGGCTGATTGCATCTCAGTGGGGAAGCTGTATGGTTAATCTATCTGAGTCCACCCATGAGGGATCTGTACTTAGGAGGAGCTGGTTTTGGAAATAACCGATGTAGGTAATTGTCATTTTTGCAGATCAGACTAAGTGCAAGATAGAAGATGAACTGCCTATGACCTTATCACCTTGAGAAACAGGCGTCAGTAGTCTGTTTGGAAGTAAGTATGAACTGTACATTGCACACAGGGCTCCAGTTTTTGTGGAGCTCAATTTAAACATAGTTCCACTATAGTACTTCAAAATCTCAAGGCCTTCAAAATTTTGAGTATCTAACACATCTGAATATTCAAAAACGACTTACTCGTACTGCATGTTGTTTTGATCCAAGGCAGACTGGAGAGATTGGGATTCTTTCTCACTAACTCGGAAATCCACCGTCATGTTAGCAGCTACACGGTGTGTGGCATCTGGATACCAGAAGTCAAGCTGCAGAGATGAATTCACTGTTATGTGATTACCAATAAGTATGTACCAAGAAATGACCAGGTGCTCTACACCATGAAAGGACTTTAGGATTCAATGTAACTAAGGTGCGGTATGGGCCCCTTTCTTAATGAATGAACCTGTTTTTTTTTTTTTTTTTTTGGTCTGCGTATGCAGCTGAGAGCTGTTGAATATTAAGGAGTGGGACAGAAAGTATTTGTAGTGATTACTGTTTCAGAACATTGTATCTATCGATGTAAAAAGGAGGGGTGGCCCTTTTGATTAATCCCTCTGTTTCTCTTATTTTGGAGTTTAATAGGATTATTCATACTTGATTTAGTCAGAGTGTCTGTTGTTAAATTGAGAATTTATGTTAAATATCTGTTCCCCTCCCCATCAGGCCTCAAAACCAAATAGCTGTGTAAATACCTGAAGCTCCTGGAAGGTTTGCACACAACTAGAAGGCCCAGCTTCCCTATATTTCTAAAGCAATAGAGCCTTGCACAAGTCACTAAAACTCTGAGTTTGAGTTCTCTTTTCTAAAAAATTGGGCTAACAGGACCCCCTGGAGAGGGTATCGAAGATTCTGAAATAAGTGTAAGGTCTGGGACATGCAGGGGTTTAGTAAGTGCCAATTTCCTTCTCTCTCTGTTCTCTGAGCTGAGATTTCCAGAAATTTAGTGAATGGGCCTATAAGAACAATATTCAGGTTAAAATAGGTTTGAAAGGATTCCAATTCTTATGGTTGTTCAAGATCATGCTAAATTGAGAAAACAAAGGAAGTGTTTGTTCCAGTCTGTGAGATGTAAACATGATGCTCGATTTCTGTCCATCATACTAAGATTTTTTTATTTTTTATTTTTATTTTTTGTATTTTAGGGTAGGGTCTTCAGGGTAGTTCAGGGTCTAACTACTAGATCGGACTCATAGTGATCCTCCTGTTTACAGCCTCCCAAGTGCTGGGATTACAGGCATGTGTCAACATTTCAAGTCTCAATTGTCATCTCAGTGCATCCTGGGCACAGGACCAGCACGGCAGGCCCAGGGATTGAACTCCTGGCCCCTGCACCTGCTTGCAGGTGCTTTAATCTACTGAGCTATTGGGCTGGCCCTATCACACTAAGATTGTGAGCATATTTGTATCTGTTCACCTGCCTCTTAGTTAAATCTTACTGTAACTAGGTGAATCTGTTATGGGACATCATGAAGATTCTATGAACCAACAAGTTCAAGATGGCTGTTTGCTTAGGTCAGAAAGTTACAGAATGAGTTCGAGTTGGACTCTTGAGAGATGCAGTGTCATTTATAGGCAATTTAGGTTGGCTGTGATATTAAAATAGCAATTTTTCCAGCAAGGTACATCATGAGAAGTAGGATTCTAGAGCTCAGTGAACTGTTACGAACATTGATTGAACACCAGACACAGAACTGTCTATCACAGTTAAAGAATCTAATGAAGGAGTTATGGAAAGAAGAAGTTTTGTGTGGAGATGGAGGTATACATACATACTTCCTACATGTTAACCGACACCTGAGCAAAGAACAATGTTTCAGGAAAACAAGGAAAAAGCCAACGTGGTACATGAGTGTCATGAACAGAGAATGTGGCTCGTGCACAGAGAAGCTCTCCTGCTGGAGACACTGGCAGAACTGTCATGAAAAATAAAACTTAGGCAGGTGAAAAGAGAAACACTCTTGATGACAAAAGAACATAAGGTGTCTAGGAAGCTCAAAGACCAAAAGAATATAGGAACAAGAGAATAAACAGTGAGACAGACCGACAGATCACAAAGAACTTTGAATAGCAACAGAAAACACAGAAAATGCTTCTCTGGCGATTATAATGGCAAGGACAGCTTCTGAGAGCTGAATCAAACCTGCTTGATCTATAAGAATATTAGAGAGTAGTGTGATGATAATTAGATACTAGAGCCAGTAATATGCTCAATGGCACAGCACCTTCTTAGCAAGCAAAAGGCCTTGAATTTGGTTTCTGGCACAACAGACAAACAAACAAACAAACCCATAGGATAATTAGCTACATTTCACACAAGAAGAAATTGGGAACTTTGAGGTTGCCTACACTGCAGAGCTGGTGTACAGCTGGGAGTTGAGCTTTAGCACGTGGCCCTGCAGAATGGTTTTTTTGCAGACAAGGCTGCCTGTCAATAAAAAACTTGAAATCGAGAGATGTGATTGGTGAATTTTAGAGAAGCAATCAAGTTACCATGCAGAAAAGACTAGACACTGAATGCTGATTAAAGCACTTTTGAGATCATCCCAGGAAGAGGTACAAAGAACACAGACAGTGGCAATGGAGAGGAAAATGTGGATATGGGAAATATTTGGGAACTAGAAGAAATAGAACTCTTGACTGTTTTAATGCAGAGATAATATGCGACTGGAATTAATGCTAGCTTTGTTTGTGTTTCAATCAGATACAAAAACCAAGATTTACATCTTTGTAACTTAATTTACATCTTTGAACTTGTGTTAAATGAGTTAAATTATGACCATGACATTGCAAAGCTGTTGGAAAATCTGAGAGGATGAAGGGAAGATGGTGGGCACGATGACACCATGTACAGGAGCAGCTACACAAATGATAAAGTGGTTATTTTGGCCTGTTGGATTTGTAAGGAATGATAGAACTCCAAGAGTCTCCCTTTAAAGTATACCTGCTCTTGGAGAAGGTCACCTTGACAGCAGCTAGTACTTTGACAGTGTCAGTTTGTACTGTAACAGAAAGTGTGTCACCAAAGGGGATCAGAATGGGAGAGGGGAGATTTGACAGCACCAGGTGAGGAGGGAAAAGAGGACCTGATAAAGGTGCCAAGATCATCCCATTGTTTTACACTTTTCCCTAACAAAAGCTGTTACTGGCAAAGCTCTGTGGAGGAAAAACAAACTGTATTCTATAAAAATAAAACAAACAGTGAAATATTGGCCACTGGCTGAATTATCTAAGCAGCTCTGGAAATTTTCCTTTATGTTTGACAGTCTTTGGTTGCCTCACTGTGGGTATTAAAAATAAAATAAAAGAAGTGGCTTTTAGAGAGCAGAAAGAACAGATAAAATATCCCCAAATGCTTTACCTCGTTGGTTTTGGCCAAGTCCTTTATGATGTTTGCTTGGTTTTCATCCTGGGGCTTCACACGAAATACCTTCTCCCTTCAAGAAGGAAAAACGTGAGTCATAAAGAAAGTTTCCTGTGTCCTCTTCCCAACCAAGGCTGGAAAAGTGGGCAGTGAAGCCTACCTGTCGAATCGGACAGGAACAAGTCCAAGGGCAGTGGCGATCAAACTCAAGGTCCAGATGAGCCTCATGGCTATTCTTTGCTTGAAGGGAGACCCTCTGCCAGTTTTATGCTTCAATGTTTATCTGTAGGATCAGCGATTTCCTGTTAGGCTTTTGTGGTATGAACTGTCCTCCCTCCCCATGCTTTTTCATTTGGCGAGAGAAGGGAGAACACTAACACCAAATGCCAGGTCACTTCAACTTTTATACTAGAAAGACAGAGACAAATTAATTTAGCAAACACATTACCCAAGGTAATGTAGGTTATATGCTTTTGAGCTGGGATTGGAACCCAGGTCTCTTTGTTCAAAAATACTATTGTTTTATCATGCTTCTGTTGAATGAAAGAGGATATTGGACTGTCTGACATTTGTAGTTCAATAAAATAAAATAAAAACAAAACAAACAAACAAAAAACAACAAAAAAGCCAAAACATAATTTCACTTAACAAAGTAATATTGTTTTGTTTTACAAAGTAATATTGATCTCACAGTATTTGATATAATGCATGGTGCTGTCTTCCAAGCAGTTATTCAGATTACCAGATACATGCATACAAAATTGAAAGAAGAGTACATGGAATAATATTTCATTTAGGTTTAGATGACATGAACTTTTGGGGACTACGCTCCAAGTCTCAAGGTCATGTAAACAACTAATGTCTAGTATCTCCAAGGGCCACAGTATTTAGTGACTAGATTTCTCTCCTATGAATATATGACTCCACTTTACTTTACCATTTTCTCATAATGTCTCTTTTCTTAGCTATCATAATCTCTTCCTACCCAAAGAAACTTGCTGGACCTCTTTTATGCTCTCGTATATTGTTTTCTAATTGCAAGAATCTAGCTTCTATACCTCAAAACTCCAAGAAACATGTGATATATATATATATATATATATATATATATATATAAAAATGGTAAGTGATATCTATCCTAATTATTTTGCATATACATATTTATTTTTTCACTACAAAATGGTCCTTCATTTATATCTCCTTTAATGTTTTGTTTTGTCAGATGGGTGTTCCATTGTTGTTAGAGAAGCTGTATTTGGAGAAGTCTTTAAAGGATCTTTTCATAATTAATGCCAATTCAAATATTATAGGTACTTGAATTCAGCAAAATAATCCAATATAGTCCAATAATCCATAATAGCAGTGGATATATATATATATATATATATATATATATATATATATATATAGCTACCTTCTATTAGTTCAGTGAGAATAAAGGTTTGTACTAATACTGCTTAGATAAGATACCATGTCTGTATCTTGTACTATACTATGAATACTTACTGTAAAGACAACATTGTACACTGTGTTAATTGTTGTAACTGTCCTACTAACCTTTTCTGAAACTGTTTCACTGCTATTTTTTCTCATTAAATGAATAAAAAGTTTAAAAAAGAAAAAAAAAAGGAAGAGGATATTGGTTTTAAATTTGCACTTGCAACTTGCAATGTATTTGGGTATCTGGGGTCCAGAACATTTGTGGGTTACCTCCATAACACAGAACATATTGGAGGCTTGACTCTAATTTGTTTAGCTAAAACCACTTAAATTACAAGGCATTTTGATCATCCTAAAACTGAAAGTACTATGAAAAATATTAATGTGTTCACTATCTAGATTTTAAGATGATAAGGTTTTTGCTATGTTTGCTCTCCTTTTATTTTATTTTGTATTAGTATCTGCTTGTGATACATGATAAATACATTCATTGTGGGGAATTGGTACATACACATACTGCAATTTAATCCTTTGTAACTTCCCTCTCTTCGCTCCTCTTCCTCCATGTCCCCTAGATCTTCTTCCCAGCCCCTTCACAAAGAGAGCATTCTGGTTCCTGTTGACAGTTTTTATTTCTGTCTGTATCTCACCTCTTCTCCCCTTCTCTTCTTCCTAGCATCAGAGTCATACCCTATTTCTCAAACAACTTGAGGAAAAGAAATCATCGATGCTGTAATGTTTGTTTATTGGACATGGTCTTCAGAATCTGGGTTCCGTGTGTACCAGAAGATGACTTTTGAAAGCCTGAGTTAAGGAAAGACATTGGCTTATTAGGTAAAAAGTATATGACGACATCTTTAGTCTTGAACACAACTCAGTTAGTTATGGATTGTTTGGGAGAATAATACCATGACCTAGAATCATAGAAAATAGAGAGAAATGAATTCTTAAAATCAGAGGACATGGAATTTCCTTTGTAAAAACTTTCTCATCACATTAGCAAATATGTGGATGGTGATGTATGAAACTTCCTGGAGGTACGGTTGTACATTTTCATTACCAAACTAATATAGCTGGTGAATGTCTCTGTTACATGTACAGCGACAGAAACTTCACTCCTCCTCATCGGATTGGTGTGTGATGCAATTTATAATCCCCTGAGATCATCTCTTTGCCTCAAAGATAAGGGGAGGAGGTAAGGAAGAGGAGCGATTCCTAAGTGCCTTCATGTTCTTGGCACGGAGAAGGCTCAGCAGCCACAGAAACTCCCCAGACAAATGCCTACTCCATCATTTTTGACTAACGATGCTTTGACCAGGGCACAGCAAAAAAGGAGGAGCTTGGAAAGGATGTAGGAAGATATAATCTCAGGGGGCGCCCAAACACTAACTGTATCATTTTGAGCAGGCTGCCTTGTCGTTCTGAGCCGTGGATTCCTTGCCTGCACAGTGGGGATGTTGGTGTGATGTTCCTAGGGGCTACAAGGGCTGACTGGCTTAGCACTAGAGGTGGATGGAGAGCGCTAACCGCACAAGCATACCCGCTAGGCAGCTGTCAGGTTATATAAGCAGAGACCTAGACTGGCCATGGCCACTACCAGTAGGACTGAGGAGAACCAGCACGTGTCATGTGGTAAAGTGGTGCCTGTGCCTGTGAGCTTAAAGGATGAAACCTTTCTCTCTCTACATATATACATATATATGCATTCATCATAGGGAATTAGTATCTGCACATGGTATATCTTAGTCCCTGTTTTTTTCCTCCACGCCTTTCAACCCTTTTTACCCTCTTAATTGTTTCCATCTCATCTCGTCTTTTCTTCCCACCCTCATTCCCATTTCCTTGTGAATTATTTCTTCCCATTTCACAATATCAATTACATATTTTGCTTCTGACTTATAGTTTCAGTTTCTCATACCAGATAAACACTCCAATATTTAACACATGTATGGTCTCAAGGTGCATCCATTTATCTTACCCATTCATTGGATGATGGGCCTTTTTATTTTTTTCCCAAGATTTAGCTGTTATAGACTGTGCTGCTATGCACATGACTGTATATATCACTGTGGTATGATGCTTTTAATTCTTTCAGGAAGATTCTATCTGGGTCAAATGGAACCTTAGTCTTAGTTTTTGATGCATTTCCATGCTGATTTCCACAGTGGTTGCCCCAGTCTATACTCCTACCAACAGCGGAGAAGAGTCCCTTTTCCCCACAGCTGTAGCAGCATTTGTTATGGCTTAATTTCTTGATGATAGCCATTCTTTCTGGAGGGAAATGGAATCTCAGCAGTGTTTTAATTAGCATCTCTCAAATGATGAGGGATGTTGAACATTTGCCTTTTGTATTTCTTCTGAGAAATGTTTATTCTTTTCAGACACCCAATTATTGATTGGGTCCTTAAATTTGGGGAGTGTGAACTTTTTTTCAGTTCTTTATATGTTCCAGATATTAGTTCTTTGTCTGAAAAACAACTAGCTAAGATCCCCCCTCCCTCTCTCTGGGTTGGCTTTTCATTCTGTTGGTGATTCTTATGCTGTACAAAAGCTTTTAAATGAGATCCTATTTCTTGATTCTTAGTAGTATTGCCCGTGTTGTTCATATAATCTTTGCCTCCACCTTTGTTTTCAAGAGCTTCACCTGTTTACTCTTCAGCAGGTTTAGAGTTTCTGTTTTTCTCTATGTATTTTAATGAAGAGTAGCAACACATTTTTTTGTTACATCTTTGCGTTTTGGACGTCTACTTGAAGATTCAAAAATTAAAAAAAATTGCATTGAATATAATTTTGTGAAATAAGCATTGGAAGAAGAAAAATTGAAATACCTTAGTTTTAACATTGTGATATCTTGAAGCATCCCCTATGTGATTGATTTTAAAGATGTATAGAAGAGACTTCAGTGTCTGACTTTTTAAAAATCAAATAAGAAAGATACTTCCATTTATTTGGGTATAAAAATAAGTATTTTGAGGGTTCTGCTATCTCTTTTTTTTTTTTTTTTGTCTTTTTGAGACAGGGTCTCACTATGCAGTTCAGGCTGGCCTTAAGCTCACTTTGTAGCTCAGGCTGGTCTCGAACTCACAACAATCCTCCTGCCTCAGCCTCCCGAGTGCTGGGATTACAAGCATGCGCCACCACGCCCGGCTTATGCATCAAATTTTATAAAAGGTCTTGACATATGTAAGGAGCAGGACAAATAGCTGTTTTCACCATAGTATCTTAGGATTGACTATGTAAGAGTGTGACGTATTACAGGTTAAACTAATCTCTTTCAAAAACAATTTAAAGTGGACTACCTCACAGCAGTAATTTTCCATCTTTCTGGAGCTTTGCACTCCCAGGCTTTTTGAGGTAGTGGTTATTTATATTTCTGTGTAATTTCAAGCATATAGAAGTATCCCAGAAAATGGAAGTGAAAGGCTTTCTTGTGATTTAACAGGACCTTTTATGCTATTGTCTATCTTCAAATCTTAATCCAGTAAATCGCTGGAATATCTCTAGATACCTCAGCACGTGGACATCAAAAGACAACAACTTTGGTGTTTTTAGTTGTAGATGTTGGATTCTTAATATTGAAACAAAACTATCCTATCAGTGTTACAGAGAAATTAGTCTCCATTAAGCAAAGGTGGAATTTCCAGAGCAATGTGTGAATGTGCAATTTGAGATGGGTAGGAGGGGAGTGACCGCTGCTCTGATGACAGGGCTGGAGGAGCTCCTCAGAGCTCACTTGGCCTCTCTATTAACTGCTAACTTGTTATGGCTCTTCCTACCTTCTAGACATTATATCTTTGACCAGTTCAGATAAGTCAGCTTCCAGATAATTGAGCTTACAAAAAGCAGACAAATATGAGAATCATTTTTTAGACACACAGGAATTCCGTAAATAAAACTGGGAAATCACTCTTGCTATTTTCTAGAAAGATTCAAGAGGCCATTTCTATGTGATTGGTTACCTGGTTACCTACTGCTACGGGGAGGGATCAGAACAGAGGCTGCTTTTGGGTTTTAGTGGGAGTAGGCAGAGGAGGAAGAAGGGGAACCTCAGAGCTTAGGGTTCTTAAGTGGGTGGGGCTCAGTGCCTGGTCAGCAGGGGCAGAGTGTCAGAGTCTAATGCATGGGAAAGGCTAAGGCAGAGTTCTTATTTATATATTTAGACAGTCCAAGCTGTCCTTGAACTCACAATGTGGCCCAGGCTGGTCTCAAACTCGTGGCAACCCTCCTGCCTCAGCCTCTCAAGTGCTGGGCTCACAGGCATGCACCCTTACATTGGACTTCTTCTGATTTTTTTTTTTTTTAACTCAGGCTCCTTGCGCTTGCCAAGGAAGTGCTTATTCCACTGAGCCATCTCCCTGGCCCCTAAAACTTCTGATTTTCTTGATGTAGCTTGAACATGTGGAACTTCTAGCCAGCTAGCTACTGTTAACCTTTGGTAGGCAGAAGTTAGAGCAAAAATATCTCATATATAGTTAATTACAATTTATAACATGAATATAACTGAAATATAGAAAGGAAAAGACAATTTGGCTAACTTATGCTATTTTTATTATTCTCAATACCGCTGAAATTTATGAAAAGATTTTGCGCATGAATGATGCATTACTGTCAGTTGAAGATGATTGGAAAATGGCAGCAGCCACCTAGTGGACAATTAATGCAATTAATCATGTTTTGGCTTGACAGCTCCCATTCTTGTGACTCCAAATGTTTCTTTTTTGACAGAACACAGCTCAGAATATTTTAACATTATATTCAGCATGGGATTCTATTTTACTTGCAGTCACATAGGAAATTGTGAATCAAAATTTTGTTTTTTGATTTTAAGGAGATGCTCCAGGACTTTAAACTATATATATTCCTATTTTAAAACTTAAACTTGGCACACTGCTTTCCAACCTAGTACGGTCAGTTCTAATTCTGGAAACTATCCAGTCCATAAAGGTGTGTGACATAAAGGTGAAGGAGTGATATTTCCTGTTTTTACTGGTGCAGTGTGTCCCGCCGGGGTCCCTGGAAGTCTCTCGTCTTATTCTAATCTGCTTTCCACACCTTCATGTGTAGAAGTGTCTGGGGAGCACGTACAACTTAACATCTTCAGCGGCCTTCTGTTGTCCTTAGACCACTGTGCCAAGTCCTGAACAAGGCCTGAGCTCTGCCCAGCATGGTCTCCAGCATCCTGCCAGGCCCTCCTGTCACAAATCCCTTCTATCACACCCCTACAAGTGTTTGAAGGGTCCCGGAAGGGCTCCCGCTTTCTCCAGCAGCACTTCCTGAGAAAGCCTCTCTCGTATCTGGAGGGAGCAGTCCATCTCGCATTTACTTGATTCATGTAAATTATATAACTCGTGTTTGAACAATTTTTAACATCTGTCTTTTCCAGGTGTCTCCATACCCAATAAGGGTGGAAGTGTTATCTTTATTTTTCCCTGCTCTGTCAATGGCATGGCTAAGTTTTTGGCGTGTAAGAGGCAGCTCATGATGTAACAGGAGCTGAATTTTATTTTATTTTATTTTATTTTATTTTATTTTTTGTCTTTTTGAGACAGGGTCTCACTATGCCGTTCAGGCTGGCCTTAAGCTCACTTTGTAGCTCAGGCTGGTCTCGAACTCACAACAATCCTCCTGCCTCAGCCTCCCAAGTGCTGGGATTACAGGCATGCGCCACCATGCCTGGCTCCAGGAGCTGAATTTTAACAAAAGCTAAAAAGGGGCAGCGTCTTCTCATCTATACTGTCACGATCCTCCATTTCCCTTTGCATTTCTTCTTGCTTAAGAGCCTCCTGCTGGGTCCTGTGCACTTGGCAGGTGCGGGGCAAGCCCCCAAGGACTCTAACTCCCCTATGATGATGACATCATCCTCTGTGCTTGGCTTGCCTACTCATTTGTTCACATTTCTCTCCCCCAAAGCAGACAACCTGCCATGGTTTGCAATGATCATGATTCACTTTTATTA
Organism: Ctenomys sociabilis; assembly: GCA_004027165.1. NCBI lineage: Eukaryota > Metazoa > Chordata > Mammalia > Rodentia > Ctenomyidae > Ctenomys > Ctenomys sociabilis. The sequence continues at coordinate 148,918 of PVKA01000181.1, forward strand.
TAATTAATTTTTTTTTTTTTAAATCCAAGCTTCTGTGAAAGGCTAGGGTCTGAAAAGCCTCCAACCAAAGGAAAAAAAAAAAAAAAAAAAAAAAGAATTCAAGACAGACAAAAAGTGAGCTGCAAGCATTATGGAAGAAAGCTTCCTGCACCCTGGACTAGTACAGGTGTTTCAGGACATAGCTGGCGATGTGTTTGACTGCGAGCAGTGTCTCCTCACAGGTCGCACGGATTTGGGACTCAGGAAGCAGAAAGCCATATCTGCCTGTATCCCGGAGTTCAAAGGTGAAGGAGTATTTGATTCCTTGGTCATAAGCCCAGTCATCAGAGCCCCCAGCGGCAAGATCTGGAATGAACAAGTAGCAGGAAAAAAAAAAATTGTCACCTTTATTTTGTAATTACAAACATTTCACTGTGCAAAATCAGAACAGGTCAACTCTCTAGTAAACCATATCATAAATGATTTGGGGACTGTTTCATAACTTAGTCTTATCTTACCTACAGATTTGCTTGATGTGATCGTTCTGTTTAATGCCCTAGAAATAATGTATTCTAGAGCTGGCCAAATAGCTCAGTGGACTAAAGCACCTATAAGCAGGCTCAGGAGCCAGGGGTCTGAATAATGAAATTGGGGCAAGAGGAGGGAAGAGCTGGGCCTTCATTCTTTTTTATCTTCAGTGCGGGAATGGAGGGCCTGGCAAAAAGTCAGCATTCATTTAGATATTAATTCATTCCCTAGAAGTTATCTTGTCACTAATGCATAGTCTATGTATTCATTTATTCATTGCTTATCCATTTATCTATTTATTCATCCAACAGCTGTATGCCTCCCCAACCCCACACACACACTGCAGGCCATGTATTCAGCTCTGTCCCTTAAGGGCTTATAGTGTAATGGAAAAAGAACACTTAATTGAATTAGGCTGAATAAACATGCATGAAGATCATAATATATAAGTGAGTTATTTCTGCTGGAACTGGCTTAAGAAGAAAGTATACCACCTCTTAGAGCAGCTTTAAAAAAAATAATACAGAAAGCTATTTTATAGAAAGCTAAAAAAAATCCAACAGCTCAGAATTAGTCTCTCCAAAGTACTGAAGGCCTCTCGGTGACAGGACTGGATCTTTTTTATTGTGTATATTTCTATTTCTTTCAGACTTCAGGGGAAAAAGAAATCATTTGAAGACTGAGGAAAATAGAAATTGAACATAGGATCTGTGGTAGGTGCCTTTGCAGAGCAAGCCAAACTCTGAAGCCTTCCCGGGCCTGGAGTCGAGCCCTTAACCCTCTTACCACGGGTTTCTCCCACCCCCATGCGCAGGCCGAGGCACTGGTTAGAGGGCTGATGGCCACCCCTGGAAGGCAGCTTGTGCCTTCAAGTGGTCTCATATCAAAGTCCGTTTAGCTGAGAAAACACTCCTTCACATACTTTGTTTCAGGGATGGTCCTCCCGTAAGTGTCACCACTTGGGGTTGAGTCCTGACACTGCAGGGTGGGTTGGTTGGGTGTTTGTTCCTTCTGCACCCTCGTATCACAGGGCTTAACACTTGAGTCCCTTTTCTTGCATCTGTACTGTGGATTCCTTGAAGAGTGCTCTGGTTTCTCTGCCCCTTCCTCTGTACCACTTTCCTTTTCCTCACCCTCCTTTCCATTTTCTCTTAGCACCTCCTGAGGGCCTGGAGCGCGATAGATGGGCAGTAGATGTACACAGAGAACAAATGTTTCTGGGTTGAAAAGATAATTTTTCTCTCTTTTTTGAATGGAAAAGTGATCACATATTTCATAAAAAGCCATTGTGAGGCGAAAGCCATATGCTCTAGCCAATTGGAAGAGAAAGGTGCTAGGAGCCATTTGGTAGCTTTTTGGGCACAGGCTCCTTTGCACCGTGCCAAGGCCAAGACTCACAGATTGTCGTGGCTCCTGGGCCGTAAGTGTACTTGGTGCCATACAGGGAGGCGAGCTCCTTCACAGCAGCTTTAGCCAGGGAATTCTGCAAAAGAATCAGTAGCACAAAGGTCAGTAAATCTGTAGAAGCACATGCTGGTGAACAACATCCTACACCTTCGTTTCAAGACTCTGAAGGTGTTTATTTCCCATCTGAGCTAGCATTTTATACTAACGCATGGTCTAGTTCTTATATTTCTAGCTATCTTAGTCATATGATACAAACAAGTCCTGCTAAAAAAACGTGTTCTGTAAGGCCCTCTGCAGATGCTTAGTCTGAAGTTTCTCTCTTGTCTCCGGACCTCATAAAAGGAAAATGGAAATCAAGGAAATCTTTCTGGTTATGCCCAGAGTTTGGCTTACAGGTACACATGCACGTGCCCGAACAGAGCAAATGCTGGTTGGCAATGTGGTAGGTATAAGGCCTGGACAGAGTCATGATGGGATTGAGGGAATTAAGGCAAGCACATGAGAAGCTACACATATGAAGGCTGGGGCGTCAGTCCAGGGTTCAGTACCAGCCTGGAAATACTTGGGAGCTGGCAGTTCCAACAAAGAAGGGTAGCTCCAGCTTCGAAGAGTGTTAAACTGAAAAGTTAGAGAACATTTATTCTGTTTCAAAATGCTGAACATTGGAATTCCAGGATACTAGTACATATTGACTTGTGCATATTCTTTTTTTCTTAAAAGCAGCTCAACTTCTCATAAGAACATTGCTCCTGAGCCCTGCACTCGACTCCTTGAGGAGACAGGCTCTCTGCACTCCAAAGTAAATTTCTTGATATTCTTTTCTATCCATTAAGTAAGCACTTAAAAAGCAAGACCTGACTCAGCATTCCAGGGCACATACAAAGTTTGAAAACTGCTTGTTTGCTACAGCAGATGTAGCTATAATTCGTTCTAGTTATGAAACTTGCTATAGTTCATATTTTGGCACCATAATTATTTCTTGTACATATGTTTGGAAGACTGTGATATTGGTGATAAAATCAGAATAATCTGAGTTTCACAGAATGGAAACTCCTTTTATCTCTTATTCTAATAATAAAATCAGGTTAGTGGAATCTTATGTCAAACTGGTGAAGCATAGCTTTATGACTTCAACGATTCCAGTTCCTTAGGCATTCATGCCTCATCAATAAGGTAGCAACTTTGAGAATCTAAAAAGGGTTATGTAATTTAAGTCATGATTTTCTGTTTCAGCCAACTGAAATGAGGTAGTTAGTTGCCTGGAACTACTCACACTCAGAGTTTTGTATCAATAATTTGAAAAATTGAAGGTTCTGTCCCTTGATTTCTGAGCTGGTAATTGAAGACGTGTTTTACTGTTGTGATCTACACACATCACTCCTGTTTTACCCTGCTGTAACCAAGACAGTAGTCTTGGGTCTTTTCCTGACTGTTGGCTATCAGCCCTATTATTGATCAAAACATGATCAATCTGCAAAGCTTACATAATGCTCAAAATAGATATAAAATCATCTTTTAGAGATGTGAAGTTGGGTGAGGTAACAGATCCTTTGGTAGAAGATGAACTGTATTTCTTTTTACTATTCTACAATTTCCTGCATTTGTTAAAGAAAATTTCTGGTTGTTTATTGTTCTGTATGACAGGATCTCTGGTCCTGAAAAACTCCTATTCCTTCCCTAGATCCCTTCCCCAACTTTACTTCTCTTTGTTTAAACTTAGAATTATTATTTTTAGCTAGTAGATATACAACTCTTCAGGATTAGTTCCGAATGTGAACAGTTCCCAACACAAAAAAGTCCGAAGGTGAAGAGTTATAAAGAAGAGCTATTGGAAGATTTACTAGTCAGTGTCATTATCCCTTAAACTCATGCCTCAATTGACCTTCAAGTCTTTCAACATATTTCTTGCTGTTATATAATAATTAAATTTTTAGTTCCAACTGAAGGGATCTACTCATGACATGTTATCTCCTTTGGCTTATCAATTTATCATTGTGGTCATGACTATCATTAGAGCTACTGCACACACAAAAACTCTGTTGGTTTTTCTTCAAACCATGTGCTGGGTGCATGAAGTGCCCCCAAGTGCTTTCTAAGCCCTCAGACACATCTATCTTCTGCAAACAGTTGCTCTGTCTTGGATGCTGAAGTTATATCAAAGATTGATGTTAGCTCCAAAAGGCTATAATTCTGCTGCTGTCACTGACACACTGAAGGAACATTTAGCTTGTTTCTCACAGTCTGCTTCCCTTTCCTCAACTGTCTCTCTTCTTGATGTCTACACATTGCTCACCTTCTTAGGGTCACTTCACCCCCTCATTTTTCAATGTGCCATTCTCACCAGTAAAAGCAGCTTTCTCTCTTAAGCCATGACCTTTGGGCTTTCTTACATTCTCTCCAAGCTAGACTTTCTTCAAGTCCTTTCTTGCATACCCATCTCTCTTCCCCTTACCTGCATTACTCGGGGAACCCTTCTTCTTTTCCTAGAATTATCTGTCCCTTTCTGCTTACATGGAAGACGTCTATTGTCTCTCAAATTCATTCATAGCACTATCCTCTTTGTGCGTCTGTCCCTCGCTCTCTTTAAAGGCACAGGACTTGGCTGCTTTGTGAGTGGTCACGCTCTGTGCTGGAAGCAGTTGTTTGTGAATCTCCTTTCCCTAAGGGAGTTCCTTGTAGGAAAGAGATTCTTGGCTACTCATTTTGTATCTGCAGCAGATTTCTTAGGGGCATCATCAACAGGCAGGATTTGGACGCGGGAGCAGAGTGCTGAGCATTGCAAAGGCTGAGGTGCAATCCAGCACAGTGCAGACTAGAGATGCTGCTGGGGAGTGCCCGGATGGTGGTGCGCGGATCTCTGCTTTTAGGCATTTCACATTATGCACACATTACTTACTCCTATTAATTAAAAAAGAGGTCTGTGGACCGTCTCTCTGAGCCTGTCCAAAACCAAGGGACCAAAAAGAACAGACGTTAATCAACTAAACTATCATGTTTAAAATTCCAATTATCTTAAAAATCCCTGGAATCAGTGTGGGTCTATTCTTTGGAAGAGTTTAAATAATTTCACAAATGTTACTCATCTATCTTCCCAACTTATCTGTCTGCATTTCATCACCCCAGAATTTTCTAGCAGAATGGAATGCCACGTGGGACGGCCTGCTCAGCTGGAATGTTACAACGAGCTGAGCCTGGATGACTGACCCCTGCCAGGAGAGAGAGCGAGAAAGGGGATGCTTTCTTTGCTAAAGTGTTACAGCGGTAGCTCTTTTCCCTGCACACTTCTGTGAAAGGGGACTGAAGTGTCAGAAGACTCAAGAAGCAACAACATGGCAGGCAGCATGGGGCACACCTTGAGACTCCAGACGATGGCACTGTCTCTGGAACTACCACGGGAGGAACAAGTCTTACATTCTTGTTCAGGGTGTTCAAAACAAGAACTAACATTTACATAAAACCTTATGCTTTACAAAGAGCTCTTGATAAGCACTAGATATTTTTATCCCCATTTTACAGATAAAAGAATCAAAACCCAGAGACTATAAAAGATCTTGCCCAAGGGCATGCAGCCCTGTAAGTGGCTGACTTGAGCTAGGTTCCTCTTCTTTTAAATTCTGTGCTCTTTTTCACTTCTCCTTGTGGCCTTCAAATACTTCAAAAGAAGTGTTGCTGGAGCTGGCTTTATCCAATTGTAAAGAACAGAAGGAAGCTAAATATAAATCAGCTGCAGAGCAAACTTTGCTTTCAGTCAAGGCCAAACATGGCCAGCCTTTATTAATCCTTAGATATGAATTTCCTACCACATCTTATGCATGTTCTCTTTTGTTATCTGTTTCCTTAAAAAGAGGCCTTGGTCCTAGAGCAAAAGACAGAGACAATCTAAAATGTCACATCTAGCTCAAAGCCCAAGAGACAAAGGACAAAGCCATGTAATGTTTCCCAGGCCTGGGCTCCCGGGGCCTGGGGAGATGAATAAGCAGAGGGTGTTCTTTTCCGATGACCTTCGTTCCCAGGTACCATGAGATAATGTAGCCCTGTCTCATGACGGTGCACATAGTCCTCGTTCCACTCTCCTGCACATGGCCTGCCCCATGACGGGGGGCTGCCCTTTCTAATCTTCCAGCCATCCATTATTACCATATAGGGAAAAAAAAAGCCTCAAACCCACTATGAAGCATTGCACCATTCAAAGGAAATTTTCTTTAGAAGTTTGTTTCTAACTTGAAGCACTGGGTTTAACCATCCCCATGGGTGAATGCGCGTGATAATGGAAGCCTCACAATGATCTTTAACTGCAGTTTCCTTCCTTCTGTACTGTGATAATGTGTAACTTACACCAAGGGACCAATGAGAAATTTAACTTTTATAATTCTGGTGCAAAAGGGAGCAGCTCTTAAAGTGTACAAGCCCGCACCAAGAGGAGAGCCCTTGGGACTGGCAATAACAAACATGTTTCTGAGAGGAGAAGGAACAGGGACTGGGAAAAGCTTGGCTTTGGAGCTTTCTGTAGAGCCTCTGAGGGGTAAGGGAAGGCTTTAGCTGGAATAAACCAATTTTTTTTTTCTCTTGGCTGATCTGTAGATGTATTTTTCAGCTCTTTAAAATCCAAGGGAAATGTGAAACGTGAGTCAGCTGAATTTGTAGTCCAGCAGTTTTTGGTGCAAGTTGTGTTTCTCCCAAATAAACTCAAAAAATAAAAACTATGTAAGAGGGATGTGCTGTGTTCTGGCGCTTGAGGTTTTCAGAACAATGCATACTATTTCTGAGGAGGCTGTGGGATCTCGCAAAAGCCAAGAGTCCTTGGCAAGGAATAGGATGGCTCTTATCTTTGTTTCAAGCAGGGTTTCTCAACCTCAGCCCTCTGGCTGCTTGGGGTTGGATGAGTCCTGCTTGTACGAGGGCTGTCCTGTGCACTGTTGGGTGCTTGTCAAATTTCCTGCCTTCTACCCACTCAGCACCAGCGGAACTCCCACATTTATGTCAATCAAAAACGGTTCTCAAATATTGCTAAATATTCTCTGGGGTGAGGTGGGGGGCCAAGGAAGTAAAAAAAAATGTATTATGGAAAAATGTGAATTTATTTGAAAATGTTAAAAACGAAGGCAAATGGCTTTTAAAGGTAATCAGAAGGCCTGTTCCATTGTTGGTGACAATATAGTGTCTCTTAGATATCTCTGTTAGCAAGTCTTGTCCAAATGACACTTTACCAGGAATTACCAGATTCAGCAAAACCAAAAACAAGCTACCTAGGTAGATTTATATTTAGATAAACAGCTGATATTTTTTTTAAGCATAATTTTGCTCCATGAAATATTTGGGAATACAGGAAAAATTACTTGTTCGTCTGAAATAAAAATTATACTGGGGTCCTGTGTTGAATCCAACCGCCCCGCTCACCTGTTCCTGGCTCTAGATCTCACTGTTCTGGGATTCAAGTGCCTCTCTAGCCTGGTTGTCTTACTGACCAAATGGTACCCCCTGTCTTTCCTATCAGGGTGATGTAAAGCAGGCCCACCTCCTTCTGCTGCTTTCCTCCAGTCCACGTTTGAATCCTGTCCTTCTCTATCTGTTGGCACTCTTCTCAACCCAACATGCCCTGTTCCTTCCTCTGCCGCCCAAGTGCTGCACGGACTTCAAGGCTTGGAACAAATGGCATCTCCTGTCTGTCACCATCCTTGGATGGTTTCTGCACACACGGCCGTTTCCCTATCTGGAATTCCTACAACTGCCTAATTAAAACCCTCCAATTCTCTCTTTTTCTAGTATACTTTCTAGCATCTGGATTTTATAATTGCAATAAGATCCTAAGTTCTCAGTGGTAGGAGTCATAGTTTATGATGAGCACTTAATAGATACTCAACGACCTTTCTGATGATTGCCTGATAAGCACTTCTCAGAGCAGGCTCTGCAGGAAAATGCTATCAGGGCAAGAAGTCATCTAGCCTACATAATGGTACGTCATAACTGGTTTCTTCAATCAGAGACATTCTGCTGATTCTTTAAAAGGTTTCATTTTCTATGTGAAATTATAAATAATAAGAACTCCTAAAGCAGGTATTTTGTTCCCTTGAGTGACTGGTAGCTTACCCGATAGGGTGATGGCTTTGTTCTGCTAGTTATTAGGTAAGGACTTGGTGACAGCTGTGGTGGGTATGAACATGTCCTGCCACTGTCCTCTTTCTAATCGTGATATGTCTTCCCTCTGATTTTTATATTTATCTCTATTTGTGGTTTTGGCTTATGCTCACATGCTTGGGTGGGACAATGGGCTTCTGTCTTGGTGTCTCATTAACACTTCAAGTAACTGCCATTGGACTGGAGAGCGCTATATTTTAGAACTGGATTTATATCTTTTGACTATATTTAATAATTTTACAGAAAGATTATTCAATGTATTATAGTTATTGTTATTTTTCTTTTAGTTAATTAATATGCACTTATCAAAAGAATGGGCCAGAATCACATCAGATATCTCTATCCATGAATTAATATGGAGGCACTCGCTTTCTAGATCAAGACGAATTTTTGTTCTGGAAAAATGTACTTTTATGTAAGTATTAAAATGATACAAAAATTATACACAAAAGGATCTTTGGGTACTCAGAAGATTGAAGTTGCTTTGCAGTATCAAAATAAATCAGATATTGAATGAATTAAATCAAATACTATTCACTCTGAACTTTACTAATGGCAGATAAGTGTTTATGTAGTCTAAAGTTTACTCAGAAAAACTATTGGCAATTATAATAACTTTAAAATCTGTAAGTGTGATATACTTATTATTAAATTTTACATTTTAGTCACTTGTTTTATGCTCTGGAAAATGTAAGAAATGGCATTATTTTCTCTTGAATTTATTAGTTCTGTAAGGATTAAAATAAGCAGTCAAGGTAAAATTATTTTGAGGTTTGCATTTTTTCTTTGAAGAATAGATTATGAATATGTTGAATAGTTTATTCTGCTTTTTATTTATTTGTAAAAATTTAAAAAAATATATTTGCTTGATACAGGAGCTCACTAGGCAATTCAGCTGTGTAATGATCCTTTTGTTTCAGCCTCTCCAGTGCTGGGATTACAGGCGTGTGCCACCCCTGTAATTGGGGTACTGTGTGCCCAGGATTCCAGGGCCAGCACAACATGCAATACCGGGGATCAAACTCAGGTCCTTGTGCTTGCCAGGCAGGTGCTTAGACTGCCGAGCTATCTTGCCAGTCTTCCACTTCTTTTTAAACTGGACTTTTAAAATAATTTTGGAGGATGCATTTTGAATAGTACAGCTTTTCGTGTTGCCTTCCTTTGAAAAACAGAAGTGATTCTTGCAAGAATGCTTAAGGTTCACAAGCTCCTGGAACAGTTTCCCACCATACAGGATACTACTGAGTGGGTTCAGAGAACTCATTAATCCTGAATCTTGGATATTTTCCTAGATAAAATTCCCATGAGGAAGTAACAAAAATTATTCACACAATTCCAAAGGCAAAACTTACTTGATTCCTCTGCAATTATGGTTTAGAGACTTCAGAGAAGCCTAGTTTTTAGGTTATTGTATGCAGCAATGGACATAAAATTATTTCATTACTAAATGGGCTTAACATATTCTCCAAATAAGAAAAAGTTCTGAACCCTTGTAGAAGCAGATCTATTCTAAATAACACTTTAAAATTTTTAGTTAGTATTAGTCTTTTAATATTTTTATGGCTATGAATAAATATCAAACAAACTAGAAGTATTTACTACTGATACATTTATTGTCTTTTATACTTTGAGTTTTGTATTTTAATAACTCATTAGGATTTTGTTTTCTCTTCTTTCATGTAATATAATTTAAATACATTCACATGAAGTAAGCATGTCCTTTCTGGTGGCCAGAAATCTAGGACAGAAACTAGGAGCAACACTTGAGGAAGAAGGGCATAACTGGAAAACTGAATATTTACTGGTTCTAACTAATAATGTTTTGTTTTAGTGTTTGACTATGGATAGGAAAATGGAACTTTTTGAAATATTTGAAAAAGATGGAGTCAATTATTAGCTATCTGTTTTTTAGGAGAGTGGGTTGTTTCTCTGCACAACATATTTACAGCATTACATGTTGTAGTTGGTCTCTGAGAGACTACACATGAAAGTACAAAATAACAATTTCCAGTTTTTAAAGTTACTGGGTCTTCAGATTTAGGTAAGCCAAACATTTATGTCATTGTCTAAGTGGAATACTTTGTTTTTTATGGTGCAATTCAAATGTTTTAAATCTTAGGTTTGCTGTTTTAGAACACTGATCTCAAGTTCTGGCCACCAGATGTTTCAGAAATGTTAAGTTGTTTCAGGGATTCAAACTTGTATTTTAAAGACCTTGCTCATTGCTGAACAATATTTATCAATATTAATTCTTATAAAAACATAATTAATTGTTCCTGTGATTATATCTTAGTTGTTGAATGAGACAGTTTTTGATTAAGGGATATTTAAATTTTTTTCATAATTTCTCATATCTGGAAAGACTCATTCTAATGATTTTTACATTGATTGATTACTTCTGTGTTTCACTTAATCAAATAATAGAAATAAGCAAGTTTAGAATCTCATTAGTAAACCTGGTAATCAACCAGATTCCTAATGACATCTACCATATTCTACTGCTGTCAAATTCAGTTCAAGCCAACTTGGCTACATGGATTTTGATAAAGGTTGTATATAGGGTCAATTAACTTTGTTGATTATCTTAAGTATGTCTGAAATCATCCTTTGAAAAATATTTTAATGAAGACAGAGAAGTGGAAAAATTGCCATTCTGAAGACGAGTGAATAAACCACATGTAGGGACTGCTCTCTGCACCAAATCCTACTCTTTTAGTCAGTTTATCCAGCCAACTCTAGATTTGTTATAAATTCATAATTTTTCCCCACTTCTACTATCCAAGACCAATAAAGAAACTTCCACAGATTGTTATTGTAATTTTTCTTTTATGATTAGAATGGAGAAACAATCTCAATAGTGACATGCATTGTCTACTGCCGTGTCTACTTACCAACTCTGCATTGTTCTTAGGCACTTTGTAGGAATAGGAGTAAGGGTAGAGCAACATCTGGGAGTATGAGTGGATTGTCAGATACGCCTTGATGGAAGAGAGATTTTTCTTGATGAAATCAGTTAGGGCTTTGGTCTCTTTTTCAGACTCTGCAGTAGGGCCACAATAAGTGTCAGAACAGGGTTGTGTAGAAGCTCCATTTTCTGGGTAGAAAAAAAAAATTGTTATTAAGGGCTGATACTTATCTACTGAAGTTCCCATAGGGGATGGTTTGCTGTTTCAAAATTTCAAATTAGGAATTTAAATATAAATTGTTTTCATAGGAGTCCTTATAATTATCTTTCACTGTATACATTTAGCCCTAAGATTATGATGGTATGGTTTTACAATACGATGATAAAAACCCATGCATGAAATCACCAATACATTCCTGTGCAGTATTACATAATGGGATCAATATAGTGTAAAACAATCCATAAGGTCAAAACTAACATTAGGATCATTATTGACTGCATAACAATTTTATTTACATAATTTTTTCAGTTGTTTAATGTTTATAGTGTTTATTTCTTGTGTAGAGCACATAGTGTTTATTTCTTGTGTAGAGTTGATACATGTGCAGAACACACCTCTTTATCTCTTTTTTCCTTCCCTTCCTCACCCTTCCTTTTATGTATTCTTCCCATTTGAAAAACATCTATCTCCCTGCTTCCTATTATCTTTTATTTTGTCCTTGATTTATATTTTAGGTTTCTCACATAAAAGAAATCAATGCAATATTTAGGTTTGTGTGCCTAAATATTATTTCATTTTATATTATGGTATCAAGGTACATCCTTTTTCCCACCAATGACTCATGTTCATCCTTCTTTATGATAGAGTATGGCTTTCTGTAGATTCACTAGTCTATACTCTCTAGACTGGATACTCCAAAGTTAGTAGAACATTAATTTGTGCAATATTGTTGCATAAACATTGGTTGAGCTTCATACAATATTATGACTACAATCTAACACAGCTGGGAAAAACAAAAGAATGCCCAATATATTCTTGTCAAATGAATTATTAAACTACTTATGGTCTGTACTTGTAGAAAGTTAGAACTGTATATATTCTTCATCAATTTTCTTGCTTTAATCACCATTAGGTTTTCTTATATTAGTTTTCATCTTAGTTTTTGAAGGGATGAATGTGAAATAGCCAGATACCTACCACACCAGCCAGCATTAAAATTTCTGTTGGGATCAACGCCACGACAGGAAACTCCAGCCTGGGTAGAGCGGGTCTTTCTCCACGTTCGATTCTGAAAGTGAATAATGTGATGAGAACATATGCCATAGAAAGTCGTTGGTTTTAATTTCATGAGTTCCTCTCAGTATTGGTTCATATACCGAGGTCCAGGTGTAGACGTAGCCATCGATATTAAACACAGGCAGGATATAAAAGTCTAACTTATCGAGCAGCTCCGTCATGTGGATCTCTTGTCCATAGGTGCGCACAGCCTGTATATGAATTACAAAGCAGAATTTTATGCCAAAATGCAATATAATGCTGATAAAATTTATACATATTGGAAAAATGCTGACTTTGGCAATGAAAACAGGGTTCCAAATTGATGTGGTCAAAACTAACACTTATAAAACAATTGTCAAATTACCAGAGATTTTTTTTTATTTGTTTAAAATTACTGTTTCCTATTCTTCTCTGCTCCTGATATACTTCTCTTTTCCTCCATATGCAACTCACATAAACTTACTTTTAAGTTTTTACTTGAAAGTTTTAATAACATTAAAGTCTTAAAACTTTTCTTTGGGATAGCAATGGCAATAATTTGTTATCAAAGTTAATAAGATATAAGAGAACAAGTCCTACTTCTACTAGGAAACCGCCTACAGACTTTTATTTTTTATTTTATTGAAGAACATTAGGAATGAGACCAGATTTTCTTAGTAGAGGAAATATGGTAGAAAAATGAGAAATTTCTCTTGTGAAAAAATAATTAATGGATTTTTGAGTATGTTCTCATACATTTTTCAAACTACTTAATGAATAGAAGCCTCTTCTTTACCCTCTTTCTAGAGAAAGGAATCCCACTGAGGAACCAGCTTTTCCTGTAGAGCAATGTGAGCCCTCAGTCATGAGTGAAAGGCTTGGTGTTCTCTTTTTTTTTTTGTCTTTTTTTGAGACAGGGTCTCACTATGCAGTTCAGGCTGGTCTTAAGCTCACTTTGTAGCTCAGGCTGGTCTCGAACTCACAACAATCCTCCTGCCTCAGCCTCCCGAGTGCTGGGATTACAGGCATGCGCCACAACGCCCGGCGGCTTGGTGTTCTCTTAATCACAGGCCTTCTGCTCCAGCATCATATTCAACCCTTCCCTATGCTTACTTGAATAAACTTGAAAATACATGGCTTCTATGTGCAAATAATTTTTGTGTACTTTCTGTGATACTCTACATAAAGTCTGCTCTCTTCACTGTAAATTTTCCCTTTTAATTAATACATTTTGGAAGAAAATACATTGTAAATTCACAAATAGCTTGTTTCTTCTTAAACATTTACTCACTTATTTTTGCATTATTCTGTGAGATTTTTCTGAAATAGCAATCTAAAGATGATTTTGTTTTTTGTTCATTCTTTCTACATATTTTTTTCTGCAGGTGGTCATTTCATCTTTTCTATTTATTTATTAAATTATTTATACCAGTATGAAGTAATAAATATGTAAAATTTTTATTTTAAAGTTTATTAGATGGTGTTCAAATTGCTAGTTTATTTACAGACATTAATTTCTAAATGACCAATCCGCTATACTAGCTGTTAGTCTGTCTAAGAAAGGTGAGCTTAAAGATTCAGATGAGTGAAATCCAAGTTAACATAAACTTCTTAGTTTAAAAACTTTGTTTACAAAGTATGCTGGTAAAGTTTGACCCTAACTTCCAAATATAATAACTTGGAATTATGTTTTATTCTGCATTAGTTTCTCTTACAGATTATAAGGAATTAAGGAAAATTAAAAATACTTTCTACTTCCATTCGCCAAAATCATTGTACATACTGACCTCTTTCACAAACCACTGGCAAAATGCAGGAGAAATCCACTCTCTTGCATGGAAGCCACAATCTATGAAGACAGCAGGCTTATTTGATTTAGCTTTGCCAACCTACGGTGAACAAAAGAAAAAGGGAAATTGTGGTCCATCGCGTGGCACTTGGGCTATCATTCACTACCCTTCTTGGCTCTGGACGCAACAGGTGAAACTTGACAGGAGCGAGTCATATATCCTGTGCTTAAATTAAAGCACAATCCTGGCACGGTATGTTCTTGCCTCTAGACACAATGCTTGAGCTGAAAGCTTACCTGACTATTTATTATTTTTATTAAGCTTGACAAGCTCACATTTCTAGAAGATGCTTGATTACCCTGCTTAATTGTACTCATGTGGAGGTTATTTTCATCTGCTATTATTAGGTGACATGACCAAGACAACTGGATGAGTAATTAGAACTCATCATGATTCTTACTAATCTTCTAAGAATTTTTTCCTTCTATTTCTTTCTTATCTTTTTATTCTCTTCATTAGAATTACATGACAAAAATGGCATCAGAGGCTGACAAAAACAAATTGTTGATATGCTTTGTAATGTTGTCTGATAGATGTGAAGTTTATGAACCTCTTTAGCAAATGAATTTGCAAACAACAGCTGGGAGAGAAGAATTTCATCAAGGTAGATGATCATTTACGTTGCTTACAGGAATGTGGTTAAATTTATAGTACTTTTTTATTGCATTTTCTTTTTGAATAAATCAAAATAATGATTTAAAATTTCACATATGATGAAGGAACCTGGGGAATCTGTTTGACTCCCTAGGGGATACAGGCAGGAAAAGAGTTATAACAGTGTTTGAGATAAGCATGTTGTCTGTGAAACAGATGTTAATGCATTAGAATTCATGGATTTAAAGCCTTCAGACATTGCAAGGTCATGATTAAAAATAATTACCTTGAGGAGGTACATTGAACGTCCTTCAAATGTGGTTCCAATGCTACTGCGAGAAACGAGACTTGGATTCTCAGCAGCGATTTGTTTCGTCCAGGCCTCTATCTACCAAAGGGAAGCATTTGTGGATTAATGTGACATCCTTGGTTCAATTCCCATAGCAATATCTGTGAAAACCATGTGTAAAATGTACCGTTTCCCAGTTGTTGTACTTCGTGTAACTGTGTCCCGATGCACGGCTGTGGCTGTCAAACTGAGCTTCCATTGCACTTCTCAGGTTGCTTATCATTACCCTGCAATGAACCAAAGCGGGTGCTGCTAAGGACTTGGTTATATCCTTCCACCCCAGTCATCACACAATAAACGACAGAGTCACTGCTTTTGGTCCCATGCATTCTTTAAGGACTCACATATGGTCATTTGATTATTCCTTCTGCTCCTTAGTCAGAGCCCGACAAGCCTGGTTCTGTTACTGGTCAGAAAGAGTGAGTCCCTGAGAAGGATGCTGGAGGGTATACATTAGGCTGTGTACCCCAAACTGCACATCTCTGAGTGTCTTTACTTCCTGAGTACCTGGGCACTCTGGGTCAGGCTACTGAGTGTCCAGATATGAATATATACTTGAGGCCTATCTATGTGTCATCCTCAGGACCTTCCTGGTTTTAGTGTCATGTCCCAGAAACCTGCTGTGGCCCAGAAAAACAGAATTAGTTGGTCTCTCCAGGTTTTGAGAAATTTTTTTTTTGTGTGCCTGGAAATTCAGAAATACTAACAAGCTAAAAATTAACTGGGCAAAAGAATACTAAATTTAAAGAACTAGTTTCTACTTGCATATCTGGCTGTTTAAGCAATAGTAGTTTGGTAGCAATGTACTATGACAATTGGTGATATCATCTTTGAGGCTGGTCTATTCTTATAAATACATGGTGATGCTGAGAGTAGCAATTTAGAGAGGCAGACCTGAAGGTGTGTGTGTGTGTGTGTGTGTGTGTGTGTGTGTGTGTGTTCATTTCTCTTTGTTACTTTGAATGGAAAGTGGGCTTGGAAGGAACACAATTTAATGGATTTTAATGTTCTTGATCTCAGACCTCTGGGTATTGCAAACAGAGATCAGCCTGCAGATCCCACCATTACTGCTAAGCAAGCCTTGAGATGGCTTTATCTGCCAGACAGGGAATTGTAGACACAACATCAAAGTCTGCTTTTCTGCTCTTGCCCTAAGGACATTCTGATGAGGTCTTATCAGGAACTTCCTCTGAACCTCCCTCCTAGTGAGCTCCTTCAGTTGGTGAACTTTGGTATCAACTTGTGTTTTTTTATAGGACATGTAATAAATTAATATTAAATGAACTACTGATAAAAATACTAAATGGAATCTGCTTCATTGCAAATGGACAGTACTGTCTTAATAACTTAGCTCTCTTAAGGAGTATTGAATGAAAAGGTGAAAAGGATCAGACTTTAAAATTTATTTCATGGAAAGTAAATTTTCCTTTGGATAGTTGTACCATTTTGTTAGTATATTCATTTTCTATGGCTTCTCAAATTACCACTAACTTAGAAGCGTAAGGCAACACTTACTCACTATTTTACAGTTCCTTGGGTAGAAGCCCATTGAAGGTTGCAGTGGGCTGAAAGCAAGCTGTCAGCAAGAATATGTTCCTTCCAGGAGTTTCTAGGGAGAAAGTGATTGGTTGGAGCTCTCTGTAGGTCCCGGAAGCTCCTTGCCTTTCCTGGCTGTGGCTCTCTTTCTTCATCTTTAAAGCTAGCAACAGTGAATCGGATTGTTGTGTCCACTTTGGCTTCCTCTTTTCTTTCTACTTTTGAGAACTTATATGATTACACTGGGCTATCAGACTTACTCAGGACCGTCTTCCCATTTTAAGTCAATTGGTTAGGAATCTTAAGCCATCTATTACCTTAATTTCTCTTAGTGATGTACTGCAACATATTCAGACATGCTGGGGATTAGGATGCAGACTTTCCTGGGGGACTATCATTCTGCCTATTACAGTCAGGAGCAATGAATATGGTATGTGCCATAACTGAATTCTATACCCAAATTAGGTGGTTAGGGAATAGGGTGGTAGTAGAAGGAATCTTAAATTAAGAATAAAAAGATCAATGTTTTAATTTGGCTGAAGTTATTAATTGGTCTTAGAAAAGTCATTTAATCTTTGGATCTTAATTTAATAAGTTTTGCAATGGGAATATTTAGGTAGTGGATACTAATGTCCTTTTGAATTCTAAGGTGCAGTGATGTGATTCAGTGTACAGGGCTTTGTCATTTACAGATTTTTCCAAGGTAGATGAATTTTTTATTTTTTTGCCAGTTAACACCTTTATGTGCTCTGAGAAAAGATGCAAGAAATTAAGCCTAGAATAGAGATAGTTTAGGAAAAAAATACATAAGTATAAAACAAAACAGACAGAATGAAAACCTGGAGACTTAAAAAAAATAGCTTGGCTAATGTCACCAATATTAGTATCAATCATAAAAGCACTACTTTTAAAAAATGGAATGGAAGGAAACAACTGTATTTAATACAGTATTATCAATTTGAAATACCACCTTAAAAAGTATGAACTGACTGAATTATAAAAGAAGAAATGGGTGGTAGAGGGAAGAGAGAGAGAGAGAGAGAGAGAGAGAGCGAGCGAGCGAGAGAGAGAGAGAGAGAGAGAGAGAGAGACAGAGACTTTAACTAGATTTTCCATTGTCAGTGATTAAGCAAAATAGCATCTAGGTCATATGGCTTCTTTGTGGGTGCTCAGAGAAAAGATATCAGACAGTTGCTACCAGGCATTCAGACCCTTAAGACTTTCAGTAGATACCTGTGTCTAAGGCTATGTCAGTGGCTATTTCTGATCTATCAAGTACCAGTCTGAAGCGGTGGGGGAAGGAGAGCAAAATTTCCAGAACATATAGCTGTTCTTTCAGTGCACCCAACGCTCACTGAAACAATATTAGTTAAAAGGATTGGTGAGCATGAGGGAGCTAGTGTCATTGTTTGTTACTAAGCAGATACGTCCTGTTAAGAATTATTACTGTGCTAATATTAAGCATTTTCATCAATAACCAGAACAAAGAAGCATTAAAACAACAGTTAAATTGAAGATAACACCCAAGAGTAAAAGTATTCTTTAGTAACTTGTGAAAGAGCATCAAAATGAGGTTAAAATGTGGTGCTAACTTTTGCCTGAAGACAAGGAATTGACCTCAAATGATCCTTTCCAGCCTCATGATTATTTGATTTTATTAGATTTAGGACAAAGTACTACTTTAGCTGTATAACAAAATATTATTACTAAATCATGAGCTACTATTGTAGAAGATTAAAACAATGCCTCTTAATATAATAGGGACCACATTACAGCTCCGAAATACAGAGGCATATACACTATTTTTTACTTTTATATGCATCTTTTATAGCACCATCCAACTTCCTTTTCTGCTTTTTTAAAATATGCAAGAAAATTAGATAACCAACAAAGCAAGCAACACAATGTATGAGAAGGAAAGGAAGAAATAACTCAATTTTATCTCTCCTTCAGATTTGGGAAAACAACATTGCTAAGTTCCTGGACTTTGTGCTCGTTGCTACTGAAGAACACAGCTATGCCCCCCTTGCTGTCCAAGGACACTTTCTTGAAATGTGCATAGAAGTGACCTTAAAGGCAATGAACAACAATTAGTATATCCCTGGTTTGTCCAAGGAAAGGCAGACTTGAACTTGTAGGAAGGCTTTCTATAGAGGGCTGCCCCACCAATAGGTTCCGTCAATTTAGCTTCAAATCATAAATTGAGAGTCACATTATTCAATTCCTAGCCTCCCCCATACAAGGGTACAACCCAGGCACCCTTGCCAAAAAACTAGTTTTTTCTTACAAACATTTTGAATGTTTTATATGATAGCTCAGGATTTGACTAAGATGATACACATTTTGCTGAGGAGGGTGGGAGATGTAGTCATCAAACAAATCTGAAAAGCTATGCTGGTGGGAGGTGCAGAGGGCACACATGCAGTTATAGACCAAGTGCAAGTCCTAGCCAGCAGGGAACCGTCTAAGTACACATTAGTTACCATACGAAGTAATAATGGGATGCACAGGGACTCCTTGCAACCCGGCAAGGATATTGCTGGTGTGCTTCCCTAGAATTTACGGGGACTTATTATTATTTAATATTTAGAAAATTACATGCCACAGTTGTGCTCAGCAGTGAACAGAGAAACAAAAATTCACAAGATCTTAGCCCTCAAAGAACACCCTACTTTCTGGGTAAGACCACATTTATCCGTAATTCCCAAAAGTTTGCCACTAAAAAAAAAAAAAAAAATTCAGTAAATTTTCTGTCAAATAGAGTAAATGGAGAATGAGGTGAGGGCAGAAGCTATTTTAGTGTTTTGTGGAATGAGTAGAATAGGGACATAATTCAGGTGCTAATGTTAGTTTCTGGTTGCTGATTTTCCTTTGTTTTTCATTAAATAATTCTAAAGGAACCCATCATTTTGAATGATGTACTGAGGTTCCTAAAGGCTAGGATTTTAGAGTTCATTCCTATATAATAAGAAGAGCAAGATATCATGGACAGGAATCTTAATTACATTTTGAAACTGACTAGGTTATATATATAGACAGTTGGTACTAAAGGTCACATTTTGACACTTCCCTCAGGCAGAAACAGACAGTGAAGCTAGATGAGGTACGATAATGGGGTCAAATGTAACAGTTTTGTTGGTCCTTAAAACAGGGTAATATGTTCTCTCTTTTTATGCAGCAGTCAGCCACAGCATCATTCTCAATGGCAGTAATACCAGATGCAACTTACACACTTTTATTTCATTGCCAAAGCAGCCCTTTGAGAGTGGCATTATATCTTCTGTTTGGATATAAGAAACAGAAGCTCAGAAAGGCTAAGCAAGTTACCCAGGGTTTCACAGCCGGGAAGTTGTAAGCTGAGATCAGAATCTAATCCAAGGCTTTTACCAAAGCCTTTACCCAATGTGCTATGCTACACCATTTCTGATGGTAGTACATTTGCACTACCATCAGAAATGGTGTAGCATAGCACATTGGGTAAAGGCTGGTGTCTATAAATACTGTTTTTCTATATTATTAAGATGTGAAAAAACCCCAGAAATTTTCTAATGTGAGAATTACACAGATCAATTTTTTCAAAACATTATGAAGACCTTAGCATGTGGTAGGAGTTTGTTGACTAATGTTTGAACACTTGAAACTAGACCTTCTTATGTTTTGAAATTCTCCATTGTTTCTTCAGCTTTCAAAAATTACTTTTATTCTCTTTAAGATAAAATAAAATAATGAGGATTTTTTTTCAAGCCAGAGATATTTCTTATTTAGACCACCAAAAATAACATTTTTATAGAAAGGGAACCATGGCATTACTCTGCGGAGTACAACTGGAAAAAAATCTCAAACGAGACAGCAATGCTTTATCCACTACCCAGAATAATGGTTCCTAGAGGGAACCTTAAATGGATAGCTGCGCATTTTCTTTTGCTATCGATATTGATTTCTTCTAAAACACTTTGGGATTTCTTAGTGGTTCTCATGTACAAACTAAAATTGAGGGCTTGGAGCCATTAAGCCTCACCATAGGAATGGAAAACGCTGGCAACAATGTTCTGTTCCACCAGGTATGATGAGGTACCTGTGTAATCCCAGCAGTTAGGAGGCTGTGGCAAGAGGATCACCATGAGCTCGAGGCTAGCCTAGGCTACAGTGAGTTCAAGGCCAGCTTCCACGGCAAGATCTAGTCTCAAAAAACAAATGTTTTTGTAATTCCCAATAACTGAACAAAATGGCTTTCAGTAACAACTGCAATGTCTACCAAATAGCATTTCACACATCTATTGTGAACATTTCACACATCTATTGTCATCACAGATGTCCTGTACAATAGCATCAGAGGACATCCTGGTACCTAGGAAGTTAATTCTTAAGAGAAATACTATTGCATATGGGTAACTTAAATAACAAAGCCCACCTCTGTGGGAAGCCCCAGAGTGGGCCTGGGATTTGTGCTTGGGGACCTGGGGGACAAAGCCATAGAGCAGTAGTCTAATAGAACCACCAGGCTTTAATCTGTTGCCCTAGGGCTTTTGGTGCGTGGTATTCTGCTAAGAATCTCAGGAAGAGGTCAACGTGCTTCAGTAAGGGCTTCAGATTCTTCTCAGAAAAGGACACCTTTCCCAGGATTTCTGGAAGTTTTATAAACAATTGTAGCAGATGTTGTGTCCCATAAATGTAAGATGGTGGAGATGGCTGGTCGCTGGGAGGGTAGTATGCACACTCTTCCAGGAAGAGATCTCATCTATGTCACTTTCCCCTTCACAGCCAGCAGACACAGCACTGCTTTCCTTACTAAGGGCCACAGGACTGTAGGAAGGTAACCTGCTAGGCACAGGTGGCTTTTCCAGATGCAGGGGCAGCCTGGGCATGCTGGCGGACGTGTCCTGCTGTCCTCATGCGGGCTGAGGTGAGGCGCTAAGCCTGTCACAGGGGGTGCTGTATACATGGACCGCCGCAGGGGCCGTGAGGCTTCTGGCTTGGTTTTGTTCCTCTTGGGGGTGACAGGTTCAGTGGTGCCTGGCTGACTCCCTGTGGACTGCAGTGTGGGCCGAGTCAAGAGAGGAGGGCTGAGAGAGAGCCTTTCCAGGCTCCTATAGTATTTGTGGTGCTCTGCATAATCGGAACAGGAGATTTAGTTGCAGTCACCATCTTGTACTGTTCCTGTTCATGTGGGTAGAGCAAGAGCAAGGGGAAAGCAAGATCAAAGGTTATTTATTCTGAGCCCATCCACCATCTCCTTACACAGGTCAACATTGTTTTCTGCCGGAATACAATGCATATTCCTGCTGGCATCCGCCGCCGTGTGCTGGTGCTGAGGCTGCTCCTTGGCTGAGGAGGCCGCAGTGGTGGCAAAATGCTTCACATAGGATCGTAGAACAGTTATGACGTTGGTCTGGCAGGGATTTCACTCACCGATTCCTCTTGTTGATAGTGTAACAGTCATCTTCCAGTTGCCTCTCAAAACTTCCGGGATGTCTATAGATACTGTTCTTCCTTTCATCTTCTTTGTTAGTTTGTTTGCAGTTCTAGTTCTTCAAATGAGTCAGATGTTCTGGGAATCCCTCTGCCTCTTTCATCTTTCAAACAACATCAGCAATCCTGGTATTCTACAGCACTCACGTTTCTGAGGTCAGGCTCCAAGGACAGTACTTTCTCCTTTGACTCACGGCCACCGCATATCCTGGGTTACAGAGTCGTCTATCTTGACACGTGTGTTCTCCCTGCCCGAGGTGCCCTCTCAGGGCATGAGGCTCACACGGAGCCTGCGTAGAACAAGAGTTTTTCTTTTCTCTTCCTTGGTCCACTTTAGGAGGAAGAGCTCTGCTTTGTACTGAAGAGCTTATTTCTTTCTTTCCTTTCTGCAAATGCCTCCAGGATCTTAACCAGCTCTCTGTCGCAGCACATGGCCCATTCTTTGCCTAGCATGTGGGTTTTTCTTTGTCTGGCTAACCCCACCTCATTGTGCAGTTCTCAGAGGTGGCCTCATTTCATAAGGTAGCCTCTCTTGACTCCTGGATTTGGTTGTTCCTTCAGTCTCTTATCTCTCTGCCCTTCCTAATATCTATTTACACTATTGAAAAATCTTATTTATTTTATTATTATTATTATTATTATTATTATTATTATTATTATTATTATTTTTGTCTTTTTTTGAGACAGGGTATCACTATGCAGTTCAGGCTGGCCTTGAGCTCACTTCGTAGTTTAGGCTGGTCTTGAACTCACAACAATCCTCCTGCCTTAGCCTCCCAAGTGCTGGGATTACAGGCATGCGCCACCACTCCCGGCAAAAAATCTTATTTAAAGCTTGCCTTTTCCTACAGGAAGGAAAGCCATAACCAGCCTTTGTAGTGCTTAATACATATAAGTACCAATCATATATTTGTTGGATTAGTGATGGACAACTGTCTCTTAGGAAGGCATTGCCATCTTATAAAGACTTAGATGGACCATTGTGGTATTTGGGCAGAGTAGACACAAGAGATCAGTTTAACCAACTCTACTGTAGATCTACTGTTGAATCAGTTTTCTTTCTTTGAGTTCTCACTATCCTTCTTCTAGCAGCACAGATAGTGGTGGGATCTTGGGAAAAGGACAGACAGGTCCCTCAGACTGTCTCTAATCTTGTTTTTAAACTAAGTGAACAAAAAGAGCTCTACTGACTCACAACATGGGAGATTACCCAGAAAGAATATTTGGGGTTAAAACTGTGTCTGAGCCAGATGGGGTGATATTACCTGTAATCCTAGCACTGTGCAAAGCCCAAGAAAAGGATCACAAAGTCAAACACAGCCCAGACAACTTAGCAAGACCCTGCTTCAAACACACACACACACACACACACACACACACACACACACACACACACAGATATTTAGCTCTGTGCAAAGGCTCATTTTTCAATCCCTAGTGTCACAAACAAAGCAAAACGAAACAAAAATATTTATGTGTAGTTGATAATAGAATGTCTATTGGTTCGGCCACATTCTTCTAGAGTAACAACAGATCAGATTTCCAGCTACAGTTGAGGTTCAGAAGCCAAATTTATTATCATTAGAGTATCAATCAAACATAAAATTTACCAACACTAAGGTTTTAAGATATGTACCCCCAAACTAGTGCTGCCATTACCTCTAGGTGAGGCCATGGGGGAAGACCTGGTTTTGGTTTCATTTTTTCCTTCCCAGGGTTATTCCAAGACCATGATAAATGCATGCAAATGGAAGAGGCCTAATGGTTATGAAACATACACTTACTCATAGTGTAGTTCATTCTGCTCCAGGAAGTCTTCCACAGTAACAACATCTTCTGCTTTGACATGGAAGTCAACTGTGCTGTGAGGTTTGATTTGAGTGACAGAATCTGGCTTCCAGAAGTCAATCTAAAAATCAAGGTATACTCTTTTAGATGTATATAATTCAGTACAGGCATAATCTGACAGGACACTGTGATGCTATTTCACTGAGTTATTTTCAAAATAAAATTTCTCACACTGAGTGAACAGTTTGGGACTGAGAAATTAGATGTCTACAAAAATATTTACAAATGCACAACCTTAATTGATTACCAATAAACATGAAAAACATATCATTATTTTTCTACAATACCAGTTACTATAATATTCTGCAACTGCTCCCTTCTATTTATTGATTTTCTGGAGCACATTTTTGTTGTGGTAACAGTCTTAGTGATGATGAATAAGTGTCTGAATGAATAATAAAGTAGCCACAGTCAGCAAATTTTTGTGGCAAAAAATTAAGCTTTTCCTTTTTTTTTTTTTTGTATTTAGTACAGGGTCTACAGGGTCTCACTACATAGATCAGACTTACAGTGATCCTCTTATTTTCAGCCTCTCAAGCATTGGGATTATAGGGTGTGCCACCATGCCCAGTCTCAATCACCCCGGGGCTGGGGCCAGCACTCGCTTGGGATTGAGCCCTGGTCCCTGCATCTGTCTAAGTAGGCAATTTAATGTGCTGAGCTATCTGGCTGGCCCTTCGTTTTACTTTTTAATGAACTTATTTTATGAGTTCATCTTCAAACTTAATTCTGTGCACACCTTAGTAACGTGCAGAGCCAGGGTCATCCTTGACCCATGGAAGGTACATAAGAAGAAACAGGG
The DNA here is from genome assembly GCA_004027165.1 of Ctenomys sociabilis. Lineage (NCBI taxonomy): Eukaryota > Metazoa > Chordata > Mammalia > Rodentia > Ctenomyidae > Ctenomys > Ctenomys sociabilis. The sequence goes on from PVKA01000181.1 coordinate 173,578, forward strand.
TATTTTTCCACAGAAGTTGTGTGGGCACCATCACTAAAATGAAAATACACTTGGGCATCCAGTAATGTCCTGATATATTTATTTATTTAGTTATTTTTTCAGGTATCTTTGAAGACCTATTTTATTTAATTAATTAAAAAAAATACGAAACACTTCACGAATCTGCATGTCATCCTCACACAAGGGCCATGCTAATCTTCTTTAGATCTGCACTGTATGTGCCTTTCCATCCAAGGTAAGGAAGCAGAGGAAAACATGCCTTTATTATAGATGCAGAAGTCTGGTGCTGGTAAAGCACATGAAGTCCTGAGGTGTAGGTAGCCTACCTGGACAGTGATGACTTACTTGTGCATAATTTTAGTATGTTTGCTGCCAAAGCAAGCACTGAAGATCTATTTTATAATAGGCTCTGTGCCTGAGATTATGGCATGACCTCTGTCTCCGTGGAAGAACGTCAGAGAGAATACAAAAGAATGGTGACATATTTGATGATCTTGGTGGGTTTATTGGTGGATGTATAGTTTTAAATGTCCATTGTCCTCAGAAAACTAATAGCTAAAACCGTACAAGCATGTGTAAGAACGTGTTTTCCTGTTTCTCCCTTGTGCTGAGTAGAGGCCCAGAAGCCTGACATTGCATCTTTCTTTCCTGCTGTGCTTCAGCCAGTTCCTCTTTGGATGTCTGTGGGTCAGTCGTAGGCTTGATATGTGAGTGATAGTGATGTTCAGAACCATTGCTTGTAAACCGGAAAGGCAGTTTGGGCAAACTGAAGAGACTACACAAGAATCTGGGAAAGTAAGGTTTTAATATTATCTGATTTAAGATATACCTGTGAGGGGAAACCAGTAACCTTTATCCTGTTCCAGCTGTAGTCAAACTGCTGTGGAAGTCCAGTGGGTGCTGAGCCCTGGGCTTAGGCCTAAAGAGAATGCGAGGCCAATGGAAGGCAGGGACTGAGCATCTCTCCAACAGGATTTCAGAAGCAAACGTGTGAATGTGGCTGTCTCCAGAAGGGTTGAAAGGAGAGAGTATTGAAGGTTGAGCAAGTATTTGTTGTAGCCCAGTGAGTCAGTGGTTACAAGGCAAAGACAAGAAGTTAAATGACAGAGGAGGAAGTACAAAGGCCTGCCATGATAAGAACAGAGAAAACAGGAGGCTGGTGATAAGTTCTGGTTAGCCAGTGCTGGGGAGAGAAGGGCAGTGAACATAAAGACACTGTAAGATAAAGCATATTTTTGAAAGCTAAATCTGCACTGTATGTGCCTCTCCATCCAAGGTAAGGAAGTAGAGGAAAGAATACCTTTATTGTAGATGCAGCAGTCTGGTGCTGGTAAAGCACACAAAGTCCTGAGGTGTGGGTAGCCTACCTGGACAGTGCTGACTTACTTGTCCATAATTGCTTGGCCTCTTCCTGTGCTCAGGGGAATCCTTGCTTCCCAGATCTGTACCTCTTTTTCCTAGAAAGCCAACTATTAGCTTGAGCTTGTCAGGAGATGCCAACAATATGACTTTCCATAGAGCTACTCGACGAGTAACTCTGAGTAGTTGTCAAAGTTCTCCAACTCCTGAACTTGGAACAATTTTGAAGTGGTGGAATAATTTTGAAATGTGTAGTTTGTATTCTTCTGTAGAGTTTCTCTGTGGGCTGAGTTCTAGCTGTCTGCGGTGGTAGCCAGCTTAAAAATGCTGCATCTCTTTTGGTTGCCTTTCGTTCACTGTGTCATTTCTGATGTTTAAAAATTTTCTTACCAGCATTACCTGCACTCTCAAACAAAATCCTTTCTATCAAATGTTTGCCTCAAGGTTTGCTCTTAATGGGCCCCTATTAAGATGCTAGCTTTTACGGCTGGTGGTATCGCCCAGCGGACTAAGTGCTTGCTTAGGTAAGTGCAGGGTTTGGTCTCTAATACCACATGCTGTGCTGGTTTCCCATCCCCTCATCCCTGGCACACTGAGCTGCGATGGAGTCTGGGCATTGTGGCACATGCCTGTTACCCCAGCACTAGGGAGGCAGAAATCAGGAGGATCACTATGAGTCCAAGCTGCATAGTGAGACCCTGCATGCACGCACACACACACACACACACACACACACACACACACACACACACACACCAAAAAAATCTTGTAAAAATGTTTTTCAAAAAAAGATGCTAGCTTTACTTTTTTATTTATTTTGTCAGAACTGGGGATTGAACTCAGGCCCTTGTCCTTGCCAGGCAAGCTCTTATTCTATGGAGCCATCTCCCCAGCCCCAAGGAGATATCTTTCAAGGGCCAAAGAGATAGTTCAGCATCATCAGTGACTGCCTGGCAAGAGAGAAATCCTAAGTTCAATCCCTGGTACCACAAGAAAAAAAAATGCTAGCTTTCCACTCTACACTATGTCTTTGGAGGTGGTTATAAGACAACCTTGAATATTATTATTCTTCTGTTTTTTTGTTTTTAGTTTTTTCATACCAGGGATCATATCAGGATCTTGCACTTGCCAGGCAGTCACTGATGATGCTGAGCTATCTCTCTGGCCCATGATTCTCTTTCTGATGTTAAACTGAAACTTGCTTTCTCTAATGTCCTAAGCTCTTGCCCACTGGTTCTTGTTTTGTCAAATATTGGAGCACTGTAAAATTCTGTTGTAACAATAGATTCTTTAATAGAGCATATTGATGAAAATTTGCAGACCTAATCTGAGGTTCAGAATTTTAGTTTGACATGGCTACAATTGGTCAGTAAATCTGTGAACATCTATCAGTGTAAATAAAGAGTTGCAAGTGTGATACAGACTAACTATCCTGTAGTCTCTGCCTCTGTGCAGTGGGAAAGCCAGCTATCAGCTCCAGGTTGGCAGGAACAACACTATGTTCTTATAGGTGCTTATCGGTTCCCCAGGTATGGACACAAATAAACTCAAAGTATCAACATAAGGAGATAATACGGATTTCAGGAATTAGTCAAGAACTTATGAATGAGATTAATGCCAAACATTTAGAAATGGGATAAAGTATACACGAAGCAGAGAACTGAATTATGTGTTCAGAAATCATGAAGTTGAGGTTGTAAATGATAAATGTAGGGAAATGAGTGGCAGAGAAGAATAGAAAATATTTATTGAGTGATGGGGAATATCTTTAAATGATAACTTGGTGAGAATGTCAAATTCATTCACCAGGTGGCATGAAACAGAATTTTTCCTAAACCATATCACAAAACTAGCACGAAAGCAAGATAAAGTGGCATATATGCTTTAAACTCTGTCAGGAGTAGGATTGGAGCATAAAAACCAAATACTGGAGTTAGAAATCTTTGGTTCCTCACAAATTTGTTCTTTCATATTATATTTGATTGTAAGTCAACCACCTTATAGATCCTTAATTTCTCTTGCAGACATTTTTCTTTGTTAGAAAAAGAAGCAACTTCTATTCCAAGCCTGATTTCAGACAGCAAGGAGGAAACTTTGGGAGTGACAGCAATGGTGAGAACACAAGAAGACTGTAGCTAGGTTATCAAAACATGGAGAAAAAACACACCTTAAGTTCAGGGAACACAAAATTCAAGGAAGTCCAGAGAAATATGATTAGGTGTTTTCTATCTCTAGAAGGAACCAATGCAACTTTGATTGCAAGGAGATAAAATATAATTTTTACTATACAATTACAGGTGAAAAAGGAGAGGCTGCTGGAGCACAATGTGGCTGCAGATCTCTCCAGCACACTCAGCTTTTAAAAGGACACATTCAAAAGCTGAGAGGAAGGACACATGCCCAAGGCTGAATACAAAGACTGGATGCCCTTGTAACGATCTTATCAGGAAGGCTACCACCCAAAATATACCCACCCACATGACTGCTAAGTTAAGAACAATCTCTGTATTTCATGTTGGAAATAATATACAAAAGAAAACTAAACAATGTTTCTTAGGGTTAGAAGAAAAGCATATGTTTGTGACTGAAGGAGAATACATAGCCCTCTAACTTTAATGGGTTCTGTATTGTCTAAGAAAGAACTGAGGCCAGGAGATGGCTCATTGGAGTAAGTGCTTCCCTGGCAAACACAAGGGCCTGAGTTCAATCCCTGGTTCCAGAAAGAAAAAAAGAAAGGAAGAAAGAATGAATGCTAGTCATTATTTTTTCTACTTCTAACAATAGATGAAGTTACTTCTCATATGTTATTTGAGCAGCAATCCTGCTTCTAGAAGCGGTATACTGAGGCCCAAGTAGATGAAGTCATGAGTGATTATACTATTCTATTATACAAATATAATGTGTAAATTATATTCAGAATCTCAGATCCAGTGATAGTAACAATTAAAGGCTTATATAGCCCTTCCTATTTAAATTACTTTAAAGTGCTTTATTTTTAATTCTTTTAAATCTATCAACAACAATGCTCTAATGTAAATGGTATAAACATGATTTACAAGTGAGGAAAGTAAGACTCAGTGTGGGGTCCAAGTCCCAAGCAGCAAGGAGTCAGGTCAAGAATTGATCCCAGGCATCCTGAGACCAGACTTCTGACTTCTGACCATCATAAAATGCTGAATTTTGGTTAACTTACAAAGCACTGCAGATGTGATTATAAACCATTCTCAGCAATACTGGAAGAAAGAGAGCTTAAAGGGCTCACCAGAGAGTAGAAGAAAATTGTCTCAGATTTTATAAAACAGGTGAAGGCCAGAAGCAGGAGCTCCTGGGGCCTGGCATGGGTTCTGGCAAAGCTGCCGACTAAACTGGAAGCAGATGGAGTGCGAGCTCAGAAAAGGAAGCTATGACCTCGGAGAGCAAGCATGATTTAAGGGAAGGATAAGTCAGGTCCGATGAACGTCATCTTAATATTGGAAGAGAGCACTAACCTGGTAGAATACTGGATCTTGATCTCAATAAAGTATTGGATGAGGTCTCTGCATTGATATCCTTTTTACAAGCTGGAAAGTGGCAGAGCATTAGCTCTAGATAAACTCAGAGTGGGTGAGCAAATTTATCCAGGGAGGGTTAATGAATCACTTTTAGTGCTTAACGTAGTGTCCGGTTCACAGGAGATTCATGGTCAATATGTATTCAAGGAGTAAAACATAAAGGACACATCAATTCTGTGCTAAGCCCCGATTCACTTAATACTTTTCTACAGTGACAAAGATAAAAGTCAAGAAGGCATACTTACAGAAATTGCTGGTGATGCAAAGTTAGAGGGAAGAATTATTTCCTTAGATGTCTGAATTTATTTTAAAAAGGATCTAAACTTCTTGAAAGCAGGCTATCAAGATACATCTCGGCAGCATAAATCTAAAATCCCACATTTAGGTAAAAAAATCAATTAGGCAAGCACAGAAGATGCCTTTTTTTAGGGTGATGTATGTGAGAAAAAAACCTTAATGGTTATGATTGAACCCATGCTTAAGAGAGGCCAAGCGTGTTCTATGGTTGCTCAAGATGCTAAAAAGAATCTTAGACCCCATTAATAAATGTCCCCTTTATAAATGAAGGTAGGCAATGTTTCTATAGTATGTATTAATCAAACACACTTGGAACCCTGATGTCAATTCTGGTAGTTACATTTAAACAAAGAAATATAGGTAGAAAGACTGAGCTTTAATCAGAGGAGACCAGAATGCTAAAAAGCCTGTAAAGTTGTGCTAAAAGAAATGACAGAAAGCCTAGAGAAGACAAATCTTAAAGGTGACATGGTGTTTGGCTCACATAGGTTTAATGGGTCCAGGGTAAAGGAGGTAGATTTTAATTCAATATAAGAAAACTAAGATGATTTGTAAGGAGTAGTCAATCTACTGCTCCTGGAAGTACTTGATGCTATTTCCTGGGAGAAAATTCTAGATTTCAGTGGAAGAATGGAATAAATGACTGTATACTCTTTTTCAATTCTAATCCTTATATATGTCTGTGACACTATTTCTTCCTTCTTCTATACCTGAAGAACTAAAAACTGAAATGCAGACTGGTAAATGAGAGACAGATATTTAGGAGCTAAGGAATTATTTTATTTTGTGTATTCTTGAAGAAATAGCATTGGCTGAAATAGAAATACTTGTGGTCAACAGTAGCTTCCTTCCACAAAACATATGTAGTTAAACATGCGGATTCTATACCTGTTGAAACTCAGATGCAGTGGTTTTTAAAAAGTAGTATAGAGATTTCAGCTTCTTGAAAGCAGAGCAAAAGTAAGGAAGTCACTCATGTTTTTCTTTTTCTTTGCTTTCTCTCCAGCCTTACATTCTATCACTAAGGGAACCAAAATCAAGGTAAAGAAAACTCAAGCAGTTTGACTTGAAATGAAAGAAAATCAAAGAGAACAGATGATATGTGAGTTGTGGAAATCAATTTCAAGTTGGCCAAAAGCTTAGTCCTATTTTATCAAGAATATCCAAGTTGATCATTTTTCTCTTTGCCTTAAAAGATGACTTTACAGGACAAGTTTTATAGCATCCAAGACAGTTCCAGCTTTTTCAGATGTTGCGCTCACAATTGTTTAAATGTAGACATGGATCTATAATACTGTGCCATGTACAATGATCTAATTTAGGAGAAAGAAGGTATTGTGACATTATATACTCCTCAGATTTTTATTTCTTGCTAACAAAAATACTACAGTTATTATTTCATGTTATTCTTCCTTTGATGGAATCACAGCACAATCGGCTTTTAAAGTGGATGTGAAACAGTGGACAGGGATATATCTCAGCAACAGGTGAGCGCAAGGTCTTGAGTTTGATTTCTGGTACCGTACCAACCCCAACACCCCCCCAAATCCCAAGCCCTAAAGTATAGAATTGTTACTTACATGTCTGGTGCTGGCCAACTCATGCATTAAGTGCATATGATTTTCATTGTCAACACTGACACGGAAAACCTTACTTCTAAATGGAGAAATAGCAGAAAAATAAAACATTTAATACCAGGTGGTGTGTCCAAACTCTTGGACAAAGAAGAACTAATTCTTTAAGGAACTGTTCACCTACCCCTCAAAGTCCTCTCCAGAATGATGAGCAGATGCCAAGGCTGCAGCCACCAGAGTCAGGAACACCAACATTGTGCTCGACTGGGTCATCTGGAGGACCCAGGGCCTCGCCTGCTCTTATATTCTAGAGTTTTTTTTTTCTTGTCTAGATGGCAAATATATGCTTATCAATTTTTTTTTTTGTACTGGGAATTGAACTCAGGGCCTTACGCTTGTCAGGCAGGTGCTGTGCTGTTGAACACCGTCCCTAGAGGATATTATCAGATTTTGATTAGTGATTTTCTTGGCAGTGTTGCTTGATAGCTGTGTGAGGTCTGAGAAGATTTCTCTTGCAACACCTGTGGAAACAGAGCAAGTAATCTCATTAGTTATTTAATATGAATGGTAGACCTTGAATAGGCTGGAGGAAATTGAATTTTAAATAAAATACATGTTCCACTCTTTTTTGTTTAAATTGAGAATTATACACAGTGAATTCTATAGGTTTAAGTATGAATTTGCTGAGTTTTATTGGTGTATATACATTTATATACTTATCAGTATTTTTGTTTATATCATTGGTTTGTTCCTTTTTATTAATAAGTAATATTCCATTGGAGGAATAGACTATAATTTGCTGAACTATTTTCCTGCTGGTAGATACTTAACATTATTTCCAATTTTGTCATTGTCATGTCAAACTGCAATGAACATTTTTGAACAAGTCATTTTGTTGTCATTTATTTTCACTTGAATGGGTGTAAATATCTAGTGGACCTTCTAAGTAGCAGTGTAAAGGTAGGTTTAATTTTACAAGATTCTGTCAAACATTTTTTCCACAGTGGTTTTACCATTTTAAGCACCTCTTCCTATAAAGTTGCTTTGAGTTCTCTCCCCTTTTAATTTTATATTGTCTAATTTTGATAATTTTAATGAGTGTGAAGTATCTAGTTATTTTAATTTGCATTTCTATGATGATTAAACATATTGAATGTCTTTTCATGTGTTTAAGACCTTTTTGTGAAGCATCTATTGAAGTCTTTTGTGTTTTTAAGAGATTGGTTATTGGACTTTTCTTTCTTGTTTTGCCACACTTCTTTATACAGTTTAAATACAGTTCTCTTAGAAATCTAGATTGCAAATATTTCTTCCCTTGCATATTCACTTCCTCATTATTATCTTTTGATGAGAAAGCATTTTAAATTTTGTTAATTTCATATTATTTATGCTTTTCAGTTAGCGCTTTTACGTTCTGTACTAGTCAATGCTTACTAGAGTCAGGTGAGGAAGAAGGGAAGAGCTCTGTCCTCAGGCTAAGGCTGGAGACCCATAGAATCCCGCAGAAGGCCTGGAGCCCAAGACGACGGCCCAGGTGAGTGCATCCCAAGGCCCAGAGCCCATGGCATCTAGCTGTGCCAGTCCACACCAAGAGGCAGAGGAAGCCATAGCGGAACAAAGAAAAGGGAACCAGTGTGCACAGGCAGGCTGCAAGGTCCATGCTGGAAGCAGAAGAATCCGCAGTCTGTGCTGAGAACCAGGAAACCACGCCTAAGGCAAAGACAAAGACTCGGGTGCCGGGAGGAAGTACGCTCAAGGCAAGGGTGAGCACCAGAGCTCCTTCTTGGCGAAAGCTGAAGCATCTCTGAGGGAAATCAGCCTAAAATCTTGCTCTCCATTTATAGCAGAATTCTATTAACCAGAACCAGAACCATGCTAACTCAGTTAAGGTGGGTTAGCATCTCAAGGTGACCATCGATTGAACAACCACTATGCATCTTGTCTATACAAATTGTCTATCTGGAGCTCTCAGACAAATTCACCCATGTTTGTTGATAGAAATTTTGTAGCTAGAAGTCCTTATGTATGGAGTAAAGTCTACATCAACGCTTTTCTAAAACTACAGATATTCACTAGACACTTTTATTTTTCCACTAAGTTGGTGTTGGTTTCTTTGTCAAAATACAGTTGCTGTAGATGTGTGGGCCAATTCTGGATATTTTTGGGGTTCATTGATAGGTTTGTCTAATTTTATACAACTATCACAATGCCTCAATTAATATACTTTATAAAAATTCTTAAGCTTAGAGTGCAGATAAGCCTTCTAACTATTCTATGGTTATTCTGGCTGTTTTAAATATTTTATGTTTACATATATATTTTAGAATACATTTGTCAAAAAATCTTACTGAAATGATTGGGACTGCATTGAATCTATGGAGATTCAATGCAACTTGAGGAGAACTGATATCATTACAGTATTTGGCATAGTATTAGTCAAAAAATATAAAGACTCAGAGTTTATTCTGTGTGCAAAATAACAAGGTGTCACAGTCTTGCAGAGGTTGGTGGAACACATGAAACTTCTGGGTCAGAATCCAAGGCCTTTTACTCCTGGCACAGCAAGCTGAGTAAACTTTGTTTGTATCACTTATTTTACCCCCGGGTCCCATGGGTATGATATGCAGTAGGCTCAGTGGGTCCCGTGTATATAGGCCTGTCTGCTATGAAAATATCCTTGAAAAGATAATTCAGAATAAAATTTGTCCCCAGACAGAGAGAAACACAGGGACTCATGATACACAGTTCTCAACAGCACATACTGCTTTCTACACTTCAATGAATTTTTCCATGATCAATCTACTTGGTTGATTACTCTGATCAATCTGACAGGGGCTGGAACCAAACCCATTCAGTTTGTGTAATGTGGCCTTTAATTAAAGTTAATAGCAAGAGAACTCCAAATAGCATGATGAGGTCAGTCTGCAAAGCTGAACTCAACCAGGCCTCCTTAGTGACCCTAAAAGTAGAACAAATTGCATAAATTACCAGTGTCTGCCTTAGAAAGGCAGGAAGGCAAATTTTTCCTTCCATTTTAGTATTGACTATTCCATTTCTCTTTAAGTAATAATTTGGGTATAAGAGCATCTATTAAGTAATTTTTGCATGAACTCCACCATAGCCTGTTAGGAGGTAGTCAAGGATATCATCTGTCATCTACACTTACCTTGGTTATTGCTTTGGGACTGCCAGTAATGTCTTTCAGTGATAAAGTGCTATTTAATGCTTTTTCTGTATATGTATGATTAGGATCCAATGCATGATTGCATTTAATTGTCATGTCTTTTTAATTTCCTTTAATTCAGGCTAGAATTTCAACTTTGATCTTTATTAATGACATTTTCAAAGAGTACAGGTCAGTGACTATGTAGAATGTCCTTCAGTTTGATTCTTTTCCAGGTTTCCCACGATCTAATCAACAAATTAAAAAGTTAAATTCTAACTGCATAACTTCATCAATATTACCAGCCAAATGTTCAAAATTTGAGGTGGTTCATTGACTTTAAAAACTTGCCTCTTTTGCAGGTATTATTTCCTTCTCTGTACTCTCTTATAATGCTTTGCCATTATCTCTGCATATTGTTTATTTTTGTGTCGTGGTTGAGTAATTATGGATCTTTTCCTTTTACTAGGATTGAAAGCTCTGTGAGAGATCAAACAGTGTCTTATTCATTTTTCATTTGTTCTGTAGCAAGTGCAAGGTTCTTTGTTTAAGTGGAGGAATAAAGAAATAATAACAATCTGATATTTTCACAAAAATGTCAAGTTATTTTCACATTGTCAAGTAACCACATTATAGAGAGGCTAATAATAAAACAGGTATCGCTTTCTTAGGAAGATCAAATTTTTTCTTCTTTTGAATTAATTGTGAAAAACTTCTAGAATTTCTTTTTTTTTAAAGCTAATTTCATTGAGTAACAAATAGCAATGAGACTAGAATTTCTCTTGGCTTTATGAATACATGGTATAATCCCAGCACTCAGGAGGCTGAGGCAGGAGGATTGTTGCAAGTTTGAGACCAGCACAGGATACAAAGTGAGCTCAAGGCCAACCTGAACTGCCTAGTGAAACCCTATTTTAAAAAGGAAAAAAAAACACATCAAAAAGTCCATAAACTTACCTGAATTCATGAAATGACTCCTCAACCATTACTGTATTCTTAGAATTGTCAGTTTCCCTGGAGGGATTCTTCTTAGTCTCTTCTATACTTAAATTAATATCAAGTGGTGTCCATGCAGGATGTCTCTAGATTACCAAACCCATTTTTACCTTGTGCTCTTGGCTCCACATATGCAGTAAACTGTATCATTCACTTGTTCTTCATGGATTTAAATTCATCCTTAAATCACTGTGCTAATTCTTCCATATTCTGACCTCATGCTTCCTTGTTTTTTTTCTATCCCCTTTCCGCACTGACTTTGCCTTTTGGATTTAGTTCTTTATTAATGTCTTCCTAGCCTCAACCTTTATAATCCATGAATCCTGACTGTGTTCTTTCATTACTTTCGTAGGTCTCCCTAAATTCTATCTTGGCTGCGTATAAAAATAGAACTGAAGTAGCTAAATGAAAGTGGGAACTTCTACTTCATGTAGCTGAAAAGTTTGGCAATAATACTAGCTTCACAGACTCAGTTAACAATATTTATTAAACCTAGACCTCTGTTTTGGTTAACTCTGCCATTAATGGGTACAGTTTTGCATCTGATTTAGTAACTCATTTGGAAAGATAGTTTATTTTTCCCAAAATTTGTAACCCAAATCTTCACATTTGGGCTAATGTATGATCTGTCTCTCTCTCTCTCTCTCTCTCTCTCTCTCTCTCTCTCTCTCTCTCTCTCTCTCTCTCTCTGTGGCATGTGTGCCAGCATCTGTGCACAGCACAAGACATACTTTGTGTTTTGTGTAACAGAATGAAATTTTGGAGAGTCTTCAGATTGACTCAGATTTTATAATTCTATGTGGGGTCCTAATTTCTGAAAAAGCATTTCCTTTTTTTTGTGTTGCATGTTATTAAGTAGAAAAGGGTTCTAAGGTTAAGTATGTTAAACTTAAGAATGTTCCTTGAGAGTGTGGCTTCTTGGAGTGTTTGACATTTATTGTCAATTATTAAAATAGGACTCTGGCTTATGGCATTTCCCAAGCATTTCTCCTCACAGTGGAGGATTGAGCTGGCCAAGCTCAGTTAAATTAGAAGATCAGGGACCATTTCTACTATTTTGATGTGTTCTACTGTAGAATATTTTCTTCAGGAACATCACTTTGGACCAGTGACTTTGAAAACACATTTGGAGAAGCTCTAGACTGAGTTCATTGTTGCAATTACATTATCTTAAAGCTTTGAGCCTGTGTTCCTGTTGTGGTTTGGGGTTTTTGCAAGGGGAACAATACCATATGGGACACATTTTATAAGACTGTTTTATAATGAATTATATATAAAAAGAATCATATATAAAAAGTGCATGAAATCTGTGTACGCACTAAAGGCCAAAGACTCTAGCTGAGGGCCTGGATCCCACAGAAATGTCTTGTGTGAGTCCAGCTGAAGATCTATAGTCCATAAGAATGCCCACCACCCCTCTGGTCCAACTGGAGGCCTAGAGCCTGTGACAATGTCCAGGGCAGGCCCTTCATGGATCTGCACTGGGAAGGCCCACATTTCAGTGATGGAAACTAGAAAGTCTGTGCCAGTGGGATGAAGGATTTGTGCTAGCAGGCTGAAGGATCCGAACTGGAACCAGGAAGCAATGCTTAAGAACCACTGCTCCCTTGAAAAATACCACCACATCCTCAGTAACAGTGAAGTCCTGAACTCCTCCAACAATGAAGAAAGCTGAGTTTCCATCAAGAAAGCCAATGCAACAAGCTTCTTCAGGAGACTTAATAGTGTAGCATTTTCCCCTCTGGAGCTAGGAAGCAGTGCTCAAAGTGTGGACCAGAGCTCCCCTGAAGTGAACCGTAGCCATTCTCAGTGACAACAAGGTCCTGAGCTCCTCCTCTGATGAGAATAACCAATTACACCAGGGAAGCCAGATGACAAGTTCTTCCGGCAGAGTAGCCCGAGAGAGCCAGGAGCTTCCAACAGCTCCCCAACAGCTTTCCCAAAAGCCTTTTAACAGCTTTTCCAGTTCTGCCTCTTAAAGTCTTGGCAACAATTGTCAGGTGGGCCTCCCAGTCCAGCACCATGCTGGTTCAGTTCACCTGTGTGTAACGAGATGACCACCAGCTGCCAATCCACCCCAGCACCTCTGGTCTGTTTTGTTCAGTGTTGAAGATTTGATTGTGATTGATGCGTTAATGTCACTGGGCTAAGAGTATGAAGTATTCAAAGATGAAATAGGTTTGATTGCTGCTCATTAGATCTACTGTACAAGTCATACAATATCAAGGGAGTAGTTCTCTTGACATTCTTCTTCTATGTTTTATAAGTGTGTCTATTTTATTTTGAAGTTAACAGAGCAAGATTTTATGGTCTTCAGAATAAAACAAAACATGAAAAGTTAAAACTAGATCACTTGACCCTTTGTTTTCTTATCTCCACCCAGTTCAAAATGCTAGCATCTCATAATAGCCAGCATTCTCTTAGATCTGCAATTGGGCTCACTCAAGCCTTGGACAATCTTCTTTGTAGTTTTGGCCTTCTTCCAGAAAATCGGTTTAGTCTGTTCACCATGGCCACTCTATCTCCTGTCATAACACCACTTTCCCTGTGCGTATGGGAAATCCTTGGCCTTCTTGTTCTGTGTGGCTTTGTGGGACTGATGCTTGCTACACTTCTTACAGAAAGTTTGCTGGGTTCAGGGAATGTCCACCACATTTGCAGGCGCGTTAACAGTGAGGGAAGCTAAGTGTGTCTGTTCTGCGCTCCGTGGCTTGGACATGCCAGTTTTGCTAGGCTACACTGAGTGAAGATGAATGGCTTTGGGCTGTGTAGGAATTATGTAATACAGTTAATCTATACCAGTAAGAAAACTTCCTTTATTTAAAAATATTTTTGTTATAACACAGGCATGTTTAACCAGGAGACCTCAGGTTAAATAATCCTTCTTTTTTTTTTTTTTTGTTTGCAGAACTGGGGTTTGAACTCAGGCCTTTGTGCTTGCCAGGGAAGCAGTTATCCCACTGAGCCATCTCCCCAGCCCAAATAATCCTTCTTTAGAGTATGGGTTTAACAGTTGAGTCAAATGGCAATTCTAGGGAAAGCTTTCTTTTTTTTATAGTTATTAATATATTATCCATTTTTTTTTATTTTGTTGAACTACAAATGTCATTCAGACAGTTTCAAGACACCTTAACAACACAGATTCGATAAATTAATACATTGCAAACTGTTTTCATAATGTTTTGGTGTTGTACAAGGTATATACATGATATATTATATTTACAGATATTATTTTAGCAGTTATCTCTTATCAGTGAATTAAGAGTGTAGTTGCTTACTTATCTTATTTTTTATACCTGAATTATATCAAAAATTCAATAATTATTTTCCTAGTGGTTGTCTATAGTACTAGAAGCCAACATAATATCCTGTCCAACCACCATTAGTGCAGATCTTGCCTCTCATAGAATTATGTAGAAGCACAGCGTTATCTATCCCAACTGTACTGTCTATACACACACATCACGATTTTTTCTTTCTACACCCCTTCCTTTGTCTACACCTGTCAAAGGTGGGCATTCCATTGTCATTCAACTATCGTAGGTGCTTGAACTCGACAACACAATCCAACACAGTCCAGCATTCTACAATGATAGTGAGTTATTCAAAGAAGTTGTCGGCCATAGCCATTTACAGCTCAGCTTAATATGATGGCCTGGGGAAAGCATTCAGCTTGAGTACTACCTGAAACTGATAAATGAGAATTAACTAAAAGGCCCTTCCACTTTGGTAAGGGACCAGGTGATAAGCAGGGAGGAGAGATAAATCAGAAAATGTACAATTTTTGTTAAATCAGATAGAACAGTTTAAAATACTTGGAGAAATTCAGGTGTTTCATGCCTGCATTTCTGTCTGTCGGGTACTGAAAAAACTTTTTTACACATAATTATTCCCTTAGAAGCCCTGTGTGATCATTATCTGGTTGCATTCAAAACACATTACTCCCACAATGATAAGAGACCAGAAGATCTGCCTTAAAATATGCTTTTTTAATATAAAGATTATTTTGAAAAAGAGCAGAGAGAGACAAGAGAAGCTCTGAAAACACAATAAAGGTTATCCTTTGGTAAGAGAAAGTTTACTTCCCCAAAGAAATCTCCATTTGTAAGGGTGATTGTTCTGTCTGCACCAGGTGAAGAGAAATGAATTTAACCAGATCGTTAGCAGCTCTTACTAATAGAGAAGGCATAGGCTTAAGTCTGCATAATATGTCTTACCCTTGTTACCATGTTTTCCTGTATCTTATCATTTTTTAAGATTAGGTTCATTATACATTTTAGATATACACAATTATCACATTCATCGTAGGTAATTTGTACCTGTATGATATATTTTAATTCCTCTTTTTTTCCTAATCCCCTCCCCTCATCTTAACTCCTCTTCCCCTCCCTATTTACAAAGCTTTGTTTTCTATTTTATTCTTTTAAAATTTATCTTTGTTTTAATTTTCCTTTTCCCTAGTTCCTCTCTCTTTTTGAACAATTTCTTCTCATTTCACCAATTCGGTTGATTATTTTGGTCCTTACTATTTCTGTTTCTCATACCAGGTAGGGGTTTGATATTTATACATGTGAGTTTGATTTATTTCACTGAAGAGTATAGCCTCAAGTTTATCCATCCATTTACCTAGAGATATTTCAAATGTATCCTTTGTTCATGGATAGGAAATACCAACATAGGAGAAACAGCCATACTATACAGATTTAATGCAATCACAATCAGAATACCAACAGAGTATCTCAGAAAACTAGAGAAAACATCCCTAAAATTAATTGGGAGGCAGAAGTAACCTAGAGTAGCAAAAGCAATTCTTGGCAGCAAAGGCAAGGCCAGGGACATCACAGTCCCTGACCTGAAATTACACTACAGAGTTACTGTGATAAAAGCAGCATTGTACTTGCAAAGAAACAGATTTGAGGGTCAATGGAACATATCGGAAGATGTAGAAACAAATCAAAACACAGTCAGCCACCTTATCTTTGACAAAGGTGCCAGGCACGTTCATTGAAAGAAAGATATCCTCTCTGATAAACGGTGCTGGAAAAACTGGCTTCCCACATGTTGAAGACTGAAACTAGACCCATGTCTATGGCCATGCACTGAATTAAAATAAAAATGGATCAAAGATTTAAATACTACCACAGGAACACTAAATCTGCTGGAAGAGACAGCAGGCAGAACTCTTAAGGATGTAGGTATAGGCAAGGATTTCTTTCATGAACAAAACCCCGATGGTGTGACATAATACAAAAAATCAGCAACTAGGATTTCACGCTGTTAGCGGCACAGCAAAAGAAATCACCAAAAGAGTGGAAAGACAGCCCACAGAGTGGTAAAAAAAAACTTTTAGCCAATTGTCTCTCAGACAAAGGACATATATAGAATATATAAAGAATTGAAAAAATAAATTTAAAGACAAAATTCATAAATGGGCATCTGAGATGAATACATACTTCTCAGATGAAAACATATGAATGGTAAATATATGAAAAATGTTCTACATCACTCATCATTTGAGAGATGCAAATGAAAATAATATTGAGATTCCGTCTTAGTCCAAAAGAATGACTACCATGAAGACATGAATCAATAATAAGTGCTAGAGGGACGTTGGGGAAAGAAGGACCTTTCCCCACTGTTAGTGGGAGAGTAGACTGGTATAACCACTGTGGAAATCAGTGTGGAGATTCCTCAAAAAACTAAGTTTGGCAGTTTCATTGATCCAGCTATTCTTCTGAGTATCTTCCTGGAAGAATTAAAAACATCATAGCACAGCAATATACACACACCCATGTTTATAGCAGCACAATTTAAAGCTGAATCTTGGAAACAATTCAGATGCCCATCAGTTGAGATATGGATTAAAAAAAAGATTTTTTTTAATACAACAGAGTACTATTTCATCCTGCACCTTATCTTAACTGTGCCTCCTCAATACACCTCTTTCTTTGTGTCAGCAGATAATGATATTTAAGCTATCTTTTTATTTATTTATTTATTTATTTATTTTTTGGTGCAGGGTCTCACTATGCATGCAGCCCACATTCATAGCGATCTTCCTGCTTTTTGCCTCCCATGTGCTGGGATTACAGGCGCGCGCCACCGCGCCCGGATTGCATCGCCGGCTCAGCGCACCCGAAGGCGGGGCCGGCGCGGCTGGGGGAACCAAGGATCGAACACTGGTTCCTGCGCTTACCTAAGCAAGCGCTTAGTCCGCTGAGCTATACCGCCGGCCCGTATTTAAGCTATCTTTCAGAGGTTTATTCTTGAGTTTTACTTGGGTATGTCTGGTGTACATGCGAGGGATACTGATCAAGAAACTTACGGTTTTTTTCACTGTTGTGAAGATTTGTTCCCACTAAGAACTCTGAAAGCACAGAGGAAAAATTATATTTCCCCCCCCCGCATCATATTCTATCATCAATTCCTTGGCTATTACTATTGAAAAGAAAACTGTTGATTCAATACTGATATTTAAAATTTAATGGAATTTTATGGGATAGAAAAAGAAAGTTCTGAAATGGAGAGTGATTTCAGAAAGAGTTAGCAATGCTTTGTTAGCTTCTAACTAAAATAACTATCTGTTTAGACAATTCAGTGAAAATTCTGCTTATAATAATTGTTGTGTATTTTTCAATACACAATTACATTCATATTGGGGAATGTGTAGATATACTTAATTGATCTTGATCATTTTTTCCCCTCCTAACCTATCCTCTCCCTTTTTCCCTGGACCCCTTTCCATCTCCATAGAGTCTATCTCATTACTTGCTATCATTTCTTATTGGATTGTCCAGTTGTTTGTTAGGCAGCCAGAATTTCCCTAAAATTTGATGGATCTAATTGATTGATGACCCAATCTGCTGCTATTGCTCCAGGGAGGGAAAAACTACTTGCAAATGTTACACAGGTGCACCTATGGCCTATTAACTTTATGTATTTATATTTAATATTCAAACAAACTGGCTTTTTATGGAAATGAAGAGGGAGGCTAGTAAACACTTTCTTGGCTGGTTTTCTCTGTGGTATCTACTAATGTCGGTATATGTATATTTTAAAAACATGATCATCATCGTTAATGGGCAGAGTCTGCATATCTCTGGTGGGAATGTTATTTGTTACTGAGTTACAGCCCAGTGTTTTTGAAAGCTGGGCTATAAACACTATTGCAACCCATAAATCTTACCACCCCTGAGTCATCAATTTGAGGTTTCTTACTGAAACAAGGAAAACATTTTCTAACTACGCAAACATTTGGAACCTGCAAGCATATCTCTATTTGGAATTTGGGAGATAATTAAAATGGACAAGTTATGATTGATTAACACATGACGAATAGGTTGGGAAAATGCTGTGGGTGCTCATCTATCCTTGCATCAACGCTCCTTCAACAGGAATTAAGAAAACTGCATAACAAGACTTTAGCTCCTTGCTGAGGGCAATTAATCAGGATAGAAGTGTGAGGAGGTGAATTGAAATGGTACCAAATAAATCAACCTGTTTCTGTTCCTACATTTATCTTTTCTGATTCTCATAGACCTTCTTAATAATTTGATTTTTGACTTATGTATTAAGTGATATGTTTAGTTAAAAAATCCCCAAATTTGGAATTATTAAATAATAATTTACATTTATTTCCATATTAACATCTATTGGAAATGCATTGTAAAGAAGATTTGTATTTCCTTATTTAACTAAGATATGAAAAATATTCATTTTCTCTTAGTCTGTAAGGTAATGTCCAACTATTTTTATTTATGGGATGGTATAATAAAACTTTAAAGCTCCTTAAAACCTTTTGAGGAAAAGGCAGGATTTTATTTTATTTTTTATTATTTATTTATTTATTTATTTATTTATTTTTGTCTTTTTGAGACAGGGTCTCACTATGCTGTTCAGGCTGGCCTCGAGCTCACTTTGTAGCTCAGGCTGGTCTCGAACTCACAATAATCCTCCTGTCTCAGCCTCCCAAGTGCTGGGATTATAGGCATGCGCCACCACGCCCGGCAGGAAAAGGCAGGATTTTAATAAATAAATGTTAATAATATAAAATGTTATAATGGATAGGACATAAAATCATAAAATCAACTCAAACATTAATATTTTCTGATAACCCGTACTATTTATGAGATATAAATCTTCAAAACGTATGTGTGTGCTCTACTCTGTGTGGCTCCAGTTTAATTTCAATTTATTTGTAACATTAGCTGGAGAGGTGACCCTCAGGCACACAGAGAAGGCAGCTGATGCTGCCACTTGGTGAACTCATTCTAACTACTAGATTGAGTTTTATGCTTTGGTTTCTATTCTTAAAACCTAAGTCACTGAGATGCTCATGTTTCTATCTACTAGATTGCCATGGGGTAGTCTTATAGGTTAGTCTTATGATAATCATCATGAGGGCTGACACGAGAGAAATAGGTTACCAGTAGATTCTCCTGGAGTCGTTTGGGCAGGCTGGCATTTGAATGCTCCAATGTGGAGTCATAAAATAGGTGCAAGGACTTGTATTTTTCATCCTTTAGAAGTAAAACATTTTAATGTTGGGATGTTTTGCAAGATATGCAAATGTTGGAAGACTAAATTTTATATTATACTATACTCTTAAGCAGTAAAATCCATCCGAAGAACCCAGAAATGAATTTCTGCATTGGGACTTTAAGACTTAAAAATTGATTCCAGAATCTTGTTCAATTTCCTTTTACCTCAGATTTTTTTTGTCTTCATAGGCAGGGACAGCTTTGCTCTCTTTACAACTAATGACCTGATTTTTCAGCCACTGTGTGCTGCTCCTCACCACTGATCTAACTCAGAGGCAAGGCTGTTGTTACACATCATCAGTGGGAACTACTTTGACAGCTACAAAAAAAAAAGCAAAAAAGACTTCAGAAGTTTGCATCTTAAAATATGATGATGTAGAATACTGGACTGATATGAATCAGATCTATACTAATGAGCAAAGACTCAAGGTTACAGAGAACTTCCCACAAGGAAAGGTGACCATAATAATTAAAGTCCCCTCATGCTCAGGGAGTACTGAGCGGTAAGACAGAAACAAACAAAAATACCTGCATTACTTTCAAGTTAGAGCAATAAAAGAAAAGACAGATCCTTCCCTTTGATGGTCCCTAATATTGCTTTCTTGCTGTGAGTAGTGGAACCAAACTGCATGCAATGCCATCTCAGATACATGGATTACAGGCTGTGGATGGGCTATAGTTGTCATTCTTAGGATTGATGGCTAAACATCAGAGTACATGATAAATTACTACAAGCATGGTCTTGTGTTTTCTAACAGCAATACATAAACACTGAGTATCTGCGTTTCAGAGTGGTAACACAAGGATAAATCAAACAGCAAATTAAATTTAGGTACGCCATCTGCTGCCTTTATTTTATGAATTCCAGCCCATAGGACATTGACTGGGCATGAATGTATGAGCCGTCGTCTTTTATTGCTGGACTTAACTACAAACATTGGACAAATGTTCATCCATGCTGTTGTCCTTCCTAGAAAGAGTAAATTTTAACAGAAGAGAATCTTTTTTTTAGTTGTTTAAGTTTTCTGTTTTAATAAAAATAAAACACAACAGAAGAACAGCCAGCATGTACTCGTTTCTGCAAGTGCAACATCTCAGCAGGCTTTAGGAACTCATCCACAAGGGGTAAATTGTATAATGCACAATTGTAAGCAGAACTGTAAAATAAAGCATATTAGGCTTCCATTATTTTATTCTCTTCCTCTGGTAAGAGATCATTACTTCTCCCTGGGCTCTTAATGGTTAAGCCTTTTATAACTTTTCCATTTCCAATGATGTTCTTGATTTCTTCTGATGGTGATTTTTAATGTCATGTTTTCTCCAGGTGTCTGAGGAAATTTTTCCCTTCATTCATATTTTTAATTCACACATATGTAGTATATGGTGTATTATATGGCATTTTGATAGAGGTACATTACCCATTTCACACAGGCATCCCATCGAATTTTTTGTTGTGAGGTCACTTAAAATGTACTCTCAGGGCTGGCCAGGTAGCTCAGTGGATTAAAGCACCTTCCTAGGCAAACGCAGGGGTCCGACTGTGATCCAGCTTGCCGTGCTGGCACTGCCCCTGCGGCTCATTGAGAGGACAACTGAGACTGGACGTGGTGGTGCACGCCTGTAATCCCAGCCCTTGGGAAGCTGAAAACAGGAGAATCACTATAAGTCTGATCTGTGTAGTGAGACCCTGTAAACCCGCATCCTCACACTAAATACGAACAAAAACAAAGAAACCAAAATAAAATGTACTCTCAGCCATGTTCAAGTCTCTCATATATTATTAACTTACTAATTTTCATCATGGTGTACAATAAGTTGTCTGAACTTATTCCTACTGCCTGCATTTTTGTGTTCTGCGACCAACTTAGTAAATCAAATCAGGACAAGCAGCAGAAGAAATTGTCTTATTATTTCAAAACTTGTATTTTAAATAAAGGTCTACTCTTTGGAGGAGCAATAGGTACTCTCATTGAACAGTTATTTGCAGACATGGAATTGCATTTTGTTGCTATCACGTAGGGCCAGTTTTATCTTTTGATAATGATGCCAGTATTCAGTAACATTTTCTCAGACACAGCGGTTACTAGGCCAATAGAGCTGCTTTCCAAGGACTTTTGTAGGGTTTTAGCTAACACTATAAAATGACTTCTCTATTTCTGAGGCTAATAAAAGTCTTAATGATATGTACACCCAACAGATGGGACAGAGGGTTATTCTGGCAGTGGGCAGTTGAAATTGGCCCTTAGTTGTTTGCATAAAGCTCTCTCTAAAGTCAATAAAAGGTAATTTTCACACATGATTTAGTTCAGGGTATAAAATGTTGGGATGAGAAGCTGGTTTAAATCCAATGGGCATAAGGGTAGCAGTTGGTAAAAGTTTTGTATGATGACAAATTTTAGCTGATAGAATGGTAGGTTGATCAAGAGAAATGCAAGGTGGAGTTGCAAATTTGTGGGTCATAGCAGGGCTTCAGAGGGAGTGAGAAGCAATTGTCCCTGACTTCCCTGGAACAGGTCTTGAAGACTCTTGAAAACTCTTTCTCCTTTCTTCAGTCCTCTGACTTCTCTATGGTCTCACTCCAGAATTATACCTCATTGTGAAATCTCCTTTTAGTGCTTTGTCTAACAAATATTCATAAAACCAAATGTTCACTAAAATTACTGTTTTGGTGTGGAATCAGCTTCAAGGATATTGGGAAGATATGGAATAAACTGTCCACCCTGGGCACGCAGGGTCAGGTAAATGGCTAAGATCAGGTGACGGTTAAGATCAGGTGACGTGTAAGAGTGACTCCTGTGTTTCCCCTGGTTATGGTGAAGGGATATTATGTTTAATAATGACAAGGGTTTAATGGATCTAAGAAATGACCTGGTGATAAGTGAAAAGTATGAATAGAAACTCATAATGATGTTGTTTCACACATGAAATTGTTAGTGACTTGCATACATTAACGGCTTACCTGCATTTGGGAAATTAAGCAGAACTGAACCATTGACTTTGTCCTGACATAAGGTTTTTTTCAGTTATTTATTTATTTTTGTACTGAGGATTAAACTCAGGACCTTGAACTTGTCAGGTAGCCGCTTCTATTGTTGAGCTATATCCCAGGCCCTGATATGCATTATTTTATCTGATGCTGGTAAACTCGACATATGGTTTGATGAACACATGGCAGATTAGATAGAATAGGTTCGTACTCTGATAGTTTTTCTTTTTTCAGTACTAAGAAACAAACCCAGGACCTTTCCAATGAGCTACATCACATTTTTATTTTAGGACAGATTTTTATCGAGTCTGTAGGTTTCCTAGGTTGGGCTCCAATTTTCAACCCTTCTTTCTGCCTCAGTTTCTCAGAGTGCTGGGATTACAGGTGGATGCCAGCAGGCTCATTTGGTTCTTTATACTGTTAAAATAAAAATAAAGTCAGTGTAACTCTGTATGTCAAGAATGCATGACAGAGTAGAAATGTGATTATAATCAGAACTATAAACTTTTTGAGATTTCTTCAGGTTTCCCAGTTTCAGCACTGTTGACATTTTTTTTTTTTTTTTTTTTTTTTTTTTTTTTTTTTTTTTTTTTTTTTTTTTTTTTTTTTTTTTTTTTTTTTTTTTTGGTCTTTTTGAGACAGGGTCTCACTATGCAGTTCAGGCTGGCCTTAAGCTCACTTTGTAGCTCAGGCTGGTCTCGAACTCACAACAATCCTCCTGCCTCAGATCATTTTGTTGTTGTGGGGGCTTCCTTGTGCACTCTAGGCAGGTTAGCAGTATCCCTAAGACATAAATACCCTGTACTCAAATCCTGTTTCCTCATTTCAAGTAATCATCACCAATAATGTCTCAAGACATTGTCATATATTCTGTTGAGGTTAAATCTGCCTGACTGAGAACCACTGGTCCACTGATTGGATTGCTTTGCTTCCAAATAATGCTACTGCTTCTGCAAACTTCAGTGAGACAGTAGACACAGACAGAAGGGCAAAATTAGGAAAAAAGGTACAGGTGTAGTATATTCAGCGTGGACATGCTAAAAAAAAAGTTCATGACTTTTTTCCCCTGTGGCTGGCTTAGTCTGCCCTGGGGGTAGGTCTGGCACAGCATGTGGTGCTGGGGATTGACCCATGGTCACCTGTGACTGCCTAAGCTTGCCTAACCAGGTGCTATTGACCACTGAGCCATCTAGCAGGCCCTGCCCATGATTTTTAAAGGGCTCCATTGTTATCTTTAAGAATTCATTAAAGCTTAAATTACACTTCACTGCAGCAACAATGAGGCACATAAATGCCTGTGTGAAAACAATGCTTGCTGCAATAGATGCTGCTCTGGAACTGTGCAGAGAGAGAGGCTGGTGGCCTGAGAGGTGGTGACAGTTCTGTGAGGTGATGCTGAGCAACTGCACCCTGGGCAAAAGAAGCCCTGGAGCGTGGCCAAGGTGTGGAGGCTGAGATGTGAGCAGCGGGGAAAGCAGCAGTTGGTCTATGAAGAGGGCGGCAATTACTGAGTGGGAGGCTTTCTGGAGTAGAGGTAACTTGATTTCTTTAAAGTTCCTTGGCATTTGTTCCTTCTGAACATCTGCAAGTGCTTCTTGGAGTCTCAGAAAAATGGAGTTTTCTGCACAGTCCCGCTGAGCTTAGAAGCTGAGACCACAGTTAATGGTGCTGAATACCATCTTACTATTCCTCATCTCCCTTAAACTAAATTCCCAGCACCCTTTCCATGTAAAGACAAACTGGGGCAGAGAAAATTAGGAGCGGTGTACTGAGTTCTATTTTCTCCATATTTTATTTATGATATTCTATCCCCAAAATGAAGAAGAAAGACTCATTTCTGGCAAGTTCTGTATCTTTGTGATCCAATTAAATGTTTTCTGGCTACCCTTCGTATTTTCCCATAGACTCTAGTACATTTTGGACTTTACTGCCTACTACTGTCAGTAAATATCTATGTAGGAATGAAGCATTCTCCTTTGTTGATGCTTGCCTTTTACCTTGAATGTGTACTTTTTAAATAAAACAGTTTCTATAGGATTAGAGGGACTTAGTGTGTCTTTGCTAATTTTTGAGTTACAGAATTTTTAAAAAGCATTTACTGGGGCCGGCCCAATAGTTCAGCGGACTAAAGCACCTGCTTAGGCAGAGCTCAGTGCCGGGGTTCATCCCTGGTTCACTGTGCCTGTCAGGCTGAGAGAGCAGTTGGGACTGGGCGTTGTGGTGTGTGCCTATAATCCCAGTGCCTGGAAGGCTGAAAACAGGAAGATCACTATGAGTCTGGTCTGTGTAGTGAGACCCTGTACTAAACACATAAAAAGCAAAACCAAACCAAACCATTTACTGAATAATTTAAAAGAAAAGGGTAGTTTCAAGACTAAAGTAAGTAGTGCATTTTTGTTTAAAATGGGACGGTCAGTGAGGGTTTGAATATGGAGAACAAAGTGAATTTCAGAGCCAAAGGGTGATGGATGCTTGGGCAGGGGAAGCAGAATATGCTGCTGCAAAATGAGTAAAGTAGAGCAGATCAGCAAATCAGGAAAGGAACAAAGGCCAGACACAGGACAGCTCTGACACCTGCCTCTATTTGCCTGTAGGAGGACATAGATTTACAGAGACAAAAGGTATCTTGCTCTTTTTGCCAGGGAAGAGTAAGGGGAATCACAGAGATGAACTTTAGGTGTTTCATGGCCTGGTATCAGAGATGGTACCAGAGGGCTAGGTGCTGGCAAGTTTGGCTAATGAGTTGTTACCTTGCCGGTTATTGGTTTTTCCCCAAACTGCAGCCACTAGTGCCCCAATTCCTTTGTCTTGTCACTCTAAAACTTTACCGTTTTTGGTTGAAGATGCTACTTAGCTGGAAGCCAAACTGCTTCATTGAAAACTCTTCATTGCCTGCGTTTTGCCCATGTACACATGAAACGTGCTGCCTCATTTTCTCTTGTTAATCTGTCTTTTGTAATGTCTGCTCCAACTAAGAATTTATGGGATTATTTTTCTTCTTCTATAGATCTGATGATTGGCAGGTGAGATTTTTATTTTTTAATATTTTATTTTATTTGGTACAGGGTCTTGCTATGCAGCTCAGAGTCATAGTGATCCTCCTGTCTCAGCCTATCCAGTTCTGGGATTACAGGCGTGTACCACCATGCCTGGTTTCAGTGGTTGGTTTGGTGCACAAAGGACAGGGCCAGCACAGCCTGCAGTACTGGGGATCGAACCTGGGTCCTTGTGCTTGCCAGGCAGGCACTTAGACTGCTGAACTATCTCCCCAGCCCAGGTGAGATTTTTTTTTAAGGAACATTCTACACATTTCAGAGCCTGCAGATGGGATCTTGAAAAAAAATGGCAGAAATCAGCAAAAGGTTTATATAAATACATATGTTTATTTATGCTTCATATGTAAATATAAGGGTTATATATAGGGCTATGTATATTTTATATATGAATATAATATAAGGGATATTTATTTATTAGCAAAAGTAGGCTCTCCCAGATCTCTGTAATGCTCAGTTATAAGAGAAAGTAAACATTTCTCTGTCCCTGAATTTCCAAACTGAGGTTAACAAGAAAGAAATAATTATAAGAATTGATTTGAATTGTGACTCTTAATCTTGGGTACCATTTGTTTTTGACTATTTTCCTTCCATGACTAGCAGTTGATTCCTGTTTATGTCTTAATGTCTTATCTCTGAGACCACTGGACCATAAAGAATGTTTTCTCTGGTCTCTACATGCTGTTAAGTGTTGGCTTGTGTCCAGCAGCCAACCTGGCAGGGCTGGAGCCAGACATGAAGTGTTCTGTATCAGCTCTTACAAGAGTTTGCCACATGAGGTTCTAGCTCATAGATGGCTGTACTGGTTGATATGCTGTGTCAACTTGAGAAGTTTAGAAGTTTAATTAAGTGACAGAAAGAGCCAGAATTCTTAGTCTGTAAATATTCGCATCCTGTGCAAGAGGAGAACATGGATCTTGTGTGAGTTCTACACCCACAGGCCCAGGGTAGCTTGTTTACAATATAAGGAGGGGAGAGAGGCTGGTTAGAAGCTGCAGCTCCTGCCCCTTCCATTGCTTTTCACTGTTTTCTGCTGCCATGAACTGCTGCTTTCTGCCATGTGTCACTCTGCCTGGGAGCCAGCCAAGTATAGACTGAAACTTTTACAAACTGCAAGCTAAATAAACCTTTCCTTCTTTAATTTTGAGTGTTGGGTATTTTGTCCCAGCAATCGGTGAAAAGTAACTGAGACAATGGCTTTGCTAATTCAAGGTTCATTGCTTTTGGTTTGTACAGGAAAATTTAATGCCAGGATCCGCAGGTATGTGATTGGAGTCATTTTCCATTCTGTGGAAGACTCACAGAAACACTGTCTCTGACCACTGCTGACAACAAATATCTTTGCTTTGCTAGACTGCCCCTAGGAGTAAATGCTCAGACCATAAGGGCTGCACCTGTGCACCCTTTGGAGATGGCTAGTTCATCTGTGGCTAATGTATAAACGAATTACTGGCTTAGCTTGGAGTCACTTGGTAGGACTATCTTTTTCCCTCTAAAAGTTTGGCAGCATTTTTCTTAAAGTCTTCGTGATTCTATTTGATTTCCCCCTTCCATGGGAATTTCTCCCATGGTAAACTCTTCAAACTTTTGTTGACTACATCCTCTACCTCCTCTGTCAACTTCTTTTCTTGGTTGGCACGATTTCTTTTTTAAATGAAGGCTAATGTAAAAATCTGTTCTGAAAAGACTTAGTCACCATCTAGCAGCATTGGTCCCAAGGTGCCCTGAGTTGGAAGAAGGGTAGAAGAGAGGCAGGTTGGACCAGATCTACACACGGTACCACTTACTGGAGGACTTTGTGACAGAAGCACCCTGGATCCTGGGCATCAAGACCAATTGATCTTTGCGATTTGAGTCAGAAAGAGGCCCCTTGTATTAGGGTCAGGACAAGAGTGATTCTACCCAAACCAGAATCTACTTGGTTTAGCTTGAGCTAAAATTCAAGATAGGTGTTGCTGATACTTAATGATGCCAGGGTCTGGTCATTCACCTCCACATATGACCGAAATGGCTTTGTCTATCTATAGAACCCTGGAGATGTTTGTGGGGAAAACAGATGATGACCACCCAGGGCTAATCTGGAGGTTCCAACTCAAGATGGCTACAGTTGGGTCAAGCTGAGTCTCTACAGATACTTGACTGGCACCCTTGAGAAACTTAAGAACCAAATCAGCTCTTGGAAAGCCTCTTCTTTCCTGCTGGTTTTACTCCTCCATCCTTTTGCTGCCTTCCATCTTTCATGTTTCTTCCCCTTAAGTCTTTGCTATGGCCCCTGCTGCCTTTGTCCCTCTGTCTCTGCTAGACATCTCCCTTTGTGTTTCTGTCCCTCAGTCATTTGAACTTGGAACTCTGCTTTCATGGGCCTCTAGGTCCCTGACAATAGCTACCTGCTGTTGAAAAGGAAGAAAGATCATTTGGAAGTAGACTGGCACCTACCTAAAACTATTTCACCTTGATGCTAGGCAAATGTACCCCAAAACTTCTTCACGGAGAAAACCTTGCATTCTTTTTCCTGTGTCAGTGTTAGCTCTGGAATGCTGTGACACAATACCTGACATGTGCAACTTAAAGGAGGAAAAGAGTATTTTACCTCACAGTTTTAAACAGTTCCAATCATGATTGGCTGACTCCATTTGTTTTAGGCCTATATTGAGAACCACCAGGGCAGAAGGGAGCTCCTGAGGAAACCCGCTCAACTTCCGGGAGCCACAAGCAGAGTGAGCAAGAGGAGGGCCCAGAAAAAGGGGCCCGGACAGGCTAAGACCGTCCAGGGCCCATTTGGCCTTCTGGTGAATGAGTGTCCTCCCGACCCGTCCCGTTTCTCAAATCCCGTAAGCCGGCAACCAAGCCTTCATTACAATGAAGCTGTAAAGGGACAGTTTGGATCCCAAGTGCAACATTACCTTTGAGATATAAATTTCAGAGCTGTCACTTTTGAAATGCAAACTTCAGAGATGTGATGTGCCAGAAGGGAAAAGCCCAAAAGGCTATTTGGAAATCGGGCAGCTGGAAAATCTTGTCTTCTCCATAAATAGTTCACAGAAAAGCACTTGGGATGATGGTTAGCTTTGTTAATGCCTCATTAAAGTATCATAAGCAATCTGAGCATAATTGCTAAAAACAAGCGAACTAAATAGATGTGAGCGTGATAAAAGTTTACAAATGGACATTTAAATAATAATTATAGTTTTTAATATATTTACTTATAAACTGTTTCCCAAATCACTTTGGTAACTAACACCTTTAAGTTTCACTAAATTAAGCTCAAAAATAGATACTTGGTATGTAGGCGGTTTTCCCAATAAGAGAAAGTACTGAAATAAATATTCATTACTAAGCAGAAGTTGAAGTTTATGTGTTCTTCGTGGCTTGGTTCTATATGGCACAGAACTGTTAGACACATTTGGGTTTATCAGAAAAGCGTGTCTTGCAGTGGCTGGTTCCACTCCCCTGCCCGCCGCTGGCTCCACCCCTGGGGCACACTGAGATACTGATGGAGACTGGCGTGGTGGTGCCCGCCTATAATCCAAGCACTTAGGAGGCTGTAAACAGGAGAATCACTATGAGTCCGATCCATGTAGTGAGACCCCGAACACCTTGTAGACCCTGCTCTAAATACAGAAAAAAAAAAAAGAAAACAGAAAAAGTAGAAATCATGTCTTTTGCCACACTGAAAAATTTTGTTATGAGGAAGCACATACTTCTAGAAATTAAAGTTACTTAGAGTCAAGAATTCTGATTAACATATACAATTAAATATCCTATAAATAATAAGAGGAACAACTCTGTGTGTCAAGTGTGTGAGGAAAACAAATTACACTTTCATAAAGAAAGTTTTAAGGTGTGAATGAGGATGTCTTCTTTCTTAAAGGAAAAATGACACCAATTAATTCTGTACTAAAGTACAACATTTAAAATGGAAATATGGTACAAAACCAAAGATCTATAAAAATGTAGAGATGGGAAGGGTGGAAATGGAGAAGTGTGGGTGAGAGGGGGCAAGAGAAAAAGGGGAGGGAGAGACAGAGGGAAAGGGAAAGAGAAGGGGGAGGAGGAGTCAGCCTGGTGACAGAATACAAATCTTACTTGCCTCGGCTCTGGGGATAGCTCAGTGGCATAAGCACCTGCCTGGCAAGCACAAGGTCCCAAGGTGGATCCCTGGTACCACACGCTTCTGGCCCAGAAGCAACTGTGGTGGTGCATGCCAGCAGCCGCAGCACTAGTGAGGCTGAGACAGTAGGATCTAAACTTGAAAAATGAGCCTTAATGCAGAAAACCATTAATGCAAATCTAGAATCTGATATTTCTTCTGTTAAAAATCAGTTTTCCTTTGTGCAACTACATTATTTAGTTGTTCTGAGTTACTTTTATCCCTCAAAATTTTTATACAGTGCTGATTTACCTGCTTTATTTCTTATTTTTAATTTTATTTTAAAGAGTAAAACCAGATATTAAACTAAGACAGAAACAGAGTAACGGACAACAATGCATATAGTAGTTACGCAGTCCACGTACTTGACAAGATATATGTAGGGGGACTGGGGAGAGGGAGGGATCCTATTAAGAAAATGCAGGTATGATCTTTTATATTTCTGACAAAAGAACTGCTATTTTTTTTCTATAAGGCACTGAATAAAACTTAGACACAGACCAAAAAATAAAAAATAAAAATAAAACCAGTTTTCTTAGTGATTTTATTTGCTCTTGATAAAAGGTAAAGAAATATTTTTTTACCTTTGGAATGATTTTCCTAGAAAACAAAAATTCTGTATTTTGTGGAAGATTTCTTGCACTTCATGTTGCTATGATTCAGGTCTTTGACTGCTTCAGAGAGCAGACCTTTCCATGACAGATCTAATTTTTTTTAACAACTATTTTAGTTACTAAGTTAATTGTATTTTCCAGTGAACTCTTCTTCTCCTTCCCCTTCCCCTTCTCTTCCTCCTCCTTCTTCTTCTTTTTCTTCTCCTTCTCCTTCTTCTTCCTCCTCCTTTTTCTTCCCCCTCCTCCTCCTTCTCCTCCTCCTCTATGACCTCCTCCTCCTTCTCCTTCTCCTCTTTCTCCTTCTCCCTCCTTCTTCTCCTTCTCCTTCCTCCTCCTTCTCTTCCTCCTCCTCCTTCTCTTCCTCCTCCTCCTTCTCTCTCCTCCTTCTTCTCTCTTCTTCTGTCTTCTTGTTCTTGTTCTTCATGTTCTTGTTCTTCTTCTTGTTCTTGTTCTCCTCCTCCTCCTCCTCCTTTTTCTATGTATTTGGTACAGAGTCTCACTTCACAGCTCGGACTCATGGTGATCTTCCTGTTTTCAGCCTCCCAAAATCTCGGATTACAGTCGAGCGTCACTGTGCCTGGTCTTGATTGCAGGCTCAGTGTACCTCAGGGGTGGGGCTGGCATGGCCTGCGGGACTGGGGTCCAGTGAACCTTTTAATAATCACTCCGGTTAAATGAATGATCATCTTTCATAGTGTTCTATGGCCATATATATTGAAGTATTTTAAATGTTTAAAAAGTATTTTAAATCCCTTCAATTCCTGTATTAAATCTTTTGGAACTTCAAATTAACTTTGGCATTTTTCAGATAGAACTCTAGACTGCCTTAAAGAATTTATTCTCTATATTTATAAAAAGAAAAATATTAAAATAATCAGATTTATTTGTACAACATTAAATTTGTACAGGAATCTTTATAAAATAAGAACTAATGTTTAAATTTTTTGAATCATATGAATATGCCCTTAATGTGTTCCAGAAATTGTATGAAATTCCAAAACTTTGATGTACCTAGTTATTATCATAAAATGTTGCAGCAGAAATAATCAAATTCACTTGCTAATTGCATCATTACTATAAATGAACTCTAACCTCATTGTTTAGATTCTTACGAGCCTGATGAATGTATATTAACAAGCTTCCATAACTAAGTAATTTTTGTGTGTAGTCACTTGCTTTCCCCCACCTTGTCATTCCAGAGGCTCCAAGTGCTTTTAAAAAATTAGTGCTCTTTGCTAAAGATTCTACAGAAACTCGACTTCAATGTTATCTCTCTTCAAACTCATACCCTGAGTCAATAAACTTCTCTTTCTTTTTTTTTTTCTTCTTTGTGTCGTTTGCAACCTGTTTGTCCTAATAAGAATCCATGGAGTTATTTTACCTACGCTACAGCTGTAAGGTAGCTTGATTGTGTAGACACATTTGATAACAGGCTCTCCCAAGTTGGCCTTGGTCTTTCCAAATGCCACAGTTACTCAAACAGACCAGGAGGTTTCAAACATCTGTGCCTTTGCTCATGCTCTGTCAGCTGCAGGAACACCTTTCCGTCTCCAGTTTAGCTGATGAAATTACTCATGTCTTTACAGAATGTAAGGCAATGTGCTTTGCTTGTTTCTCCCACTCTTCAGTAGCTCTCAACTTGCTAAGGTTCATTTTTTTTTTAAGTGATATACAGTCTCCACCAAAAAGTACATCCACACTTCAGAAAAATAAGAAGAAACATAGTGTGATTTTTTTTTCAACAAAAAATGGGGAACCCTTGATGATGTCACATACTGCAGTAAACACAGCTACGTTGCTAGACCTTAGAGAAGAAACTGGAAATGCATGTGCAGCAACCTTAATGACTAGGGTTACCCAAGCACAGAGTAACAAATGTCTGGAAGCTTATGGCCTCCACTTCAGCAACCCTTGTAACTGTAGACGCCAAAGGTAACTTGTATTAATCTCATGACAACTCTGTAAATTTAGTATTGAAATATTTATTATTTTTCCCCCTACTGTGCTCTCTTCCCATCTCTTCCCCTCTGCCCTCTCTTCCCTCTTATCTTCTCTTCTTTCCCCTCTCCCTTCCCCTCCCCCTACTTTCTCTTTGTCTCTATTTCTGTCTGTCTGTCTCTTTCTATTTTATGATTGATGTCAGTTTGTTTTGATGAAATTCAATATATAAGTTTGTACCGATTGTCAAAGTACAGTTGAATTGAACATGCAAGAGGCAGTTTGAAATGGTGGTCTGGGTATGAGGAAACCCCGCAGTCTCTAACATCTCACATGAAGGCCTCAAAAGCGTCCTACTGAGAGACCGAGCAACCACGGCTTGTGACAGGACAGCCAATGTGTCATTGCTGATCTAAGATGGTGCTCAGGAAAAGGAAGCAGGAGTCTTGGAATTTTCAAAGGTGTGAAGGGATAGAGAGAGATAGGGCAAAAAATGGCAGCGTGTGTAAGGTTGAGGGTTGTTTTTAAAATGCTGAATAGCTTCGTGTGTGTGTTTGTTACAAGGGAAAAGAACTAAGTAGGAAGAGCTTGAAGGAGATAATGCTGTGTGGACACCCCAGGGAATGGA
This sequence comes from Ctenomys sociabilis, assembly GCA_004027165.1. Classification (NCBI taxonomy): domain Eukaryota; kingdom Metazoa; phylum Chordata; class Mammalia; order Rodentia; family Ctenomyidae; genus Ctenomys; species Ctenomys sociabilis. The sequence continues at coordinate 206,427 of PVKA01000181.1, forward strand.
AAGGGTGAAAGGGCAGAGGCCGAGGCAAGAGGGTTTGCCAGTGCTTAAGAGGGAAGAGGACCCAAGGAGCTTTCTGCAGAGTGGCCTCGATTTTCTCTTTGAAGGAGAAGCAAGGCCATTCATAGGTGATGGGTGCTATGGCTGGAAGAGATTTTGGGGGGGAAGTGGGGCTTGGGCTAGCAGAGTATCTGCACTGATTCAAATGGCTCTGCTGATCCTAGGAAGCATAGAATAATTATAGAGGTATGTGCATCAATATTTGAGCAGCGATCTCTAGTGTAGTGGTGGCAGAAAAGGTCATGGCTAGAAAGCTCAAGAAACAGTCTTGACTGGTTTGACTTAGTACTATTTTTTCTTCTTTTAAGAACTTTCCACGATGCTTGTACATAGGAGGCCTAGTACACTCTGAGCAATGATACTGGAGAGAGAGAATGTTGGAAATAAGGGGTTTAGAGAAGGTCTAATCTCATATTTGTATTTTTTTTCCAGGAGATAAAATTTAGCTCTGATGGATAATTATTTGGGATGTTGATAACATATTTTAGGTTTCAGAGATGGTTTTTTTTTTTTACTTGGTAAATCCCTTTATGAAGGCTTTTCCTCTGTAATAAATCTGTTTGATCTTTATTAATATCTTTACTGAGTTGTCTATATTTCATGAAATTCATCAGTTGAAGTGTAGACAGTAAAGGTTTTAAGCAAATGTATATGTCATGTTGAGCACTGAACTTAATTTTAGAACCTTTTTACCCATTGTGCTTCTTTGGTCCCTTCCTCAGCTTCAGGTAATGATTAGCCTACTTTTGATCGCTATAGATTTTCTATTTTCTGGACATTTCATGTAAATTGAACTGTATAATGTATGGTTTTTGTATCTGACTTATTTCATTTATTGTGATAAATATTGCAGTTCTTTCTATAGCAATTTCCCGTGATGCACATTTTTTTGTTGCTGAATCATATTACATTGTCTTGGTGGACCACATGATAGCTTATTCATTGAGCAGTGCCTGGGTATTTGTATGTTTTTAAAATTTTTTTATTTTTATGAACAATGGTGTTATGAACATTCACATGTAGGTATTTGTATGGATCTAGGTTTATATCTCTGTTGGTTAGATACAGAATGATTTTTTGATAGGGGGTTTTTGTCACACAAGAAGGGTGTTGTTTGATATATAGTGTTCACTTTTTAGGTGGTATTGTATTGGAACCTTGAGTTATAGATCTAAAAATTAAAATACTAACAGGAATAGGCATATGAGAGCTGCATCTAAAAGAATGTTAAAATTTACCAGGCACCTGGTACAATTTACTATCATTCACTAGGAACTACCTCTTGTCTTCCTGTATGAAATAAAAATGACACCATTAGAATATTACTATTCTAATGCCGGCAGAAAGTGCAGCAATTGTCATTTAGAGACTGTCTGCTGTGGAGCAATCTAGCAGTCTAATTCTTTGAAACTGTGTCGTCGAGTATATTGCTTCATACCTCTCTTTTTTGTGCTTACCTTTGAGAACTTGGATTTAGGCTGGTTCTTGAAGAGGTTAAGAGAAAAAGTAAATTACTTTGAAAGCATTTCAAAACTAAGACAACATGCAAGAAAGGTTAAATACAGCAAATTTTTAAGATTGGAAAAATTTCCTGCCTTGACTGGCTTTGTTCTGCGATTTTCTGGGATGCAGAGAAATTCACGGGACCATCCTACACTTGAACATTTAAAAAAGTATCAGTAGAAAAAATGTGATGATGTCACATTATGACTTTATGGAAATATGTCAATAGGAACATTTCTCAGGAAATTTCTGCTAAATTGTTACTGATTAAGAGTTATGGTGTAGTCTTCATTCATTCATTAGCTCACTATGACAGCCTTTTATTAATTCAAAAGCTATTTGTGTAGTAGATTCCACATACCAAGCACCAGGCCACAGCTGAATGACAAATTAGAATAGCAGTTTATTTGTACACATATAAAGGAGGAAGCTACTTAGCACAGAGTTTTCCCAAATAATTAAAAGAGACATAATTATATGAGAGGCAAGATTTGCACTAATGGTGGTTGGACAGGATATTATGTCAGCTTCTAGTACTATGAAAAACCACTAGGAAAATAACAAGGTAGAAAGTATTAATTATTGAATCTTTGATGTAATTCAGGTATAAAAAATAAGATATGTAAACAGCTACACTCTCTTAATTTACTGATAAGAGACATCTGCTATAATAACATCTGTAAATATGATATCATGTATGCACCTTGTACGGTACCAAAACACTATGAAAACAGTTTGCAATGTATTAATTTATCGAATCTGTCCTGTTAAGGTGTCGTAAAACTGTCTCATTGATATGTGTATTTCAATAAAATAAAAAAAATTAATTAATTAAAAAATAATTAAAAGAGAGTTATTTTACTTTAGAAGGTGAAACTTGTAACATTTTGTTACTTGATTGAAAGATTTTTGGAGCTTTCTGTTCAGTGTGTGGGTAGTTCCGTGGTGTTTCCTCTGAGTCATCTGTGGGCTTGTTTACCGGTGTCTAACACCAAGAGAAACATGAGCAGACACAAGAAGAATCATTCTGTAGTCTGAATGATCCAAGACTTGCAATCTTAGTTCTTAGGGATCTCTTGTTGAAATCTAACTTAAAGGAAAAGGATACATATTGTTCAAAAGAAAAACATAAAGTTAATTACAAGTGCTTCATACAGGGTGGAACTATTATAGCATGTTTTATTTCTCTAAAATTCTTGCATACTTCCTGACTCGGCTGATCTTGTAAAAGATGCTTAGCATTTTCTTTAGTTGAATATGATATAATAGGTCCCTAGTTGAAAATAGAGGTTCTCTTGCGTGCCAGATTCCCAGATTAATTAAGATTTGATTTTTAAATTCAGGTTTATCTGCATTGAAATGCCTACCCGTCAGGTGACATGCATGGGGAGAACTTTCTATGCCAAGTTTAGGATAAAAGCTGATGCTATTATTTAGCATTTTCAACATGGTTTATATATACTGAATCACACCTGAATTATTAGGTTCTAATTCCTAGGGCTTTCAAGTAATTAAGTGGCCCTAAGAAGAAATCATGGCCATAATACAATGTCTGTTCATTTTCCAAAGTGTAGTCAGCTCCAATTCTACACCAATATCACTCTTGTCTTTTCCTAGAGTCTCCTTACATAACATTAAGAAAACTGTGGGTTCAGTATCAACCAGTGCCAAAGCAGCAGATAGACTTTAGAGATTGCTTGTTTGTCAGTGCAATAGCTTTTAAATGAAAAGAGCTTAGTTTGGGACTAAAATACCAGAATGGAAACATAGTAATGTTCCTTGTCTGCCAGAATTAAAATCAGAGATGGCCTGTGTTCCACAAATATGTCCTCACTACTGCAACTCACTGGAGAAAGCGGGGATTTTGAATATCAAAGGAAACAGGCCCTGAGGAACACTCAGCTTTCTGTTTTCTCCTGGAGTTGGGCATATGCTGATAGTGGCCAGGTGGAGGATTTGGCTACTCCAAGTAATTGCTTCTATCTGGAGGAATAAGCAATAGTGCAGTTACAGTGCGCTACCCCTAGACACAAATTAAACAGCACTAAAGTGCACTTAGAAGAAATTAACAGAGCTCCAGAATGCAAAGTGATTCTAAAAAATTCATTCTCTTTTTATTTTCAATGTTACGGTTAATGGGGAATGAACAAATAAAACAATGGTGGGGGAGGGGGAGTAGAAGGGGAGGGCGGCCAAAGGAGAGGGGAAAGGAGAACAAGAAGGGATTATTGTCAGCATACGAAATTTTTAGAGATTTTGTGTTTGAGCGTACTGAATACATGAGGCATTTTTAATGAATGATTTCCCTTGTTCTAAAGATTCGTAGGCATTATTTTGGATCTGTCCAAGTCAAGTCAATATGCTTTGGATTTCAAAGTAAACCAAGCACAAAAATTTAATTTATTGTCCTAAATAGAAATACTACTATAAAACACTGGCACATACCAGTAATACCAGTACTTGGGAGTCTGAGGCAGGAGAATCATTGTGAGTTGAAGACCAGCCAGGGCTACAGAGTGAACTCAAGGCCAGCCTGAACTCCATAGTGAGATCATGTCTTAAAAAGACAAATATATATATCATATATATATTAATATATATGATATATATATTTGTCACTTTCTTCTCATGACCTATGTGGGTGTGATTTTTTTTTTTTATTTATACAATATTAAGCTAGGTGACATGGTTCTAGGTATAACATGAGCATCTTACCATTTGAAGTTAAAATATGCATCCACTAAATTTGGCATGTGAAAAATATCATAGGATTAGCCACCATTTATGTATGTTGCACAAAATATAAGAAGAAAAAAATAGGCTTCTAAATAAGGAAAAGGAAGCCCACATGAGACAAAATTCAACTGGCCTCCTTCTTAGAATTCTAGATGGTGCTCAAATGACTGGATCAGCTAACATCACCATATTCACTGAGAACTCTGTGTCAGACTCAGTATTAACCACACGCATTGCTTAACTTTGTCTCCCCCTTGCTTTATGAGCTGTGTGAAGACCCTGGGACTCCTCTCTTTGCCCACACCTCCATGGTTGGGTCTGAGCAGGTTGAGCCAAGGCTTGTCCCTGACGGGCCTGCTCATGCACTGAGTGCTCTGAGAAGCAGACTGTGAGAAGGGAAGAAATTGAATGAAGTATGAGAATAAAGGGAGAAACAGGGCAGGAATGAAGGACAGATAATTACAGAGAGAAAAGACCCGCAGAATAAAGGGATAACAGGAAGGGATTATCAGTGACTTAGGAAAAGTCTGGGGAAAGGGAAGAATAGGAAACAACAGAAAGTTTTCCTTCAGATTTTGTTCTCTGAAGCAGATTGTTAGGCTAGAACACTGGAAAAAATTCAGTGGATTTATAAATTGGGATTTGAAAAGTCAACATCCTAATTTCCTCTCATTTTTGCCTAAAATTTGGCATTTAATTAGGGGCATAGGTTATAAACCTTCACATGATTTTTTCTCTAATAAAATAAATATTTTCATATCACAATGTAATTGTAGATATCTAGAAATGTTATTCCTAACTTCTTTGAAATTAACTTTGATCTTATTTACTTCTTTTATAAATATATGAAGTGTTGTACATTTAATACGTTTAGGAACAATATTTCAATATAATCAGTATTCTTTTCAGTCACATGAATTTTATTTTCTGCATATAAAAAATATGAGAATGGGCTCCTAGGCTTTCCTACATAGAAAAAAGAGGTCAACGTAACGATAAAGGCTGGCAGCTTCTGCTGGGTGGCAGGGCTTCCTGCATGAAGGGCTGCCAGTGTGCCGCAGGTATGTACTCCTGGTCTTCGCAGGTGTGAGCTTAGGTTCACACCTCCAATAGCCTTATCTGTACAACCATGAACTGGGAGATGACACAGTGTGGCAATACTGCTCTAAAAAAATATTTTAAAGAGAAAAAACAAAAACAAAGACAAAAATGAAACAAACCAAAAAAACCCAATAAAAATGATATGTAATTGGGACTGGAGAGATAGCTGGGCGGTCTCAATGCCTGCCTGGCAAGTGCAAGGTCCAGAGTTCGATCCTCAGTACTGCATGCTGTGTCAGCCCCAGAACCCCAGGTGTGCCTCGCAAGTCCAAATCGAGGCCTGTACTAAATTAAAAAAAAAAAAAGATTCGGAATTTCAAAACAGGATGATAGGAAATTGATAATCGTTGCTATATTACATACTGTTATCTTCAAAGTAATTGCTCAGACTACCAGATATAGGTATACAAGTCTGATCAAACAATTAAAGATTGTTTCTTTTAATAAACCAATAGAAATTAGTAGTATGTGTGTGTGTGTATCTCTCTCTCTATAGCTCTATATATTTTTTCTTCCTTCTTTTCTCCTTTTCCCCTTCCCAGTTGTTATTTCCTTTTAGAAAATATAAAGATATCATGATCTAAACTGTTTTTAGTGGTTTAACTTTATGAACTCTGGTCTCCCATAGACATTACATTTTTTTCAATTTTTTTTCATACACAGTGTTCTTATTTTTTTTAAAGGACAGAGAAGCTTTATTATGGAAGGGAATGTAAATTTACGAGAAATTCTAGAACACTTGAAAATTCTTTTCTGTTTTGTTTTGTTTTTGAGACAAGGTCTCACTATGCAATTCAGGCTGGCTTGAGCTCACCCTGTAGTCCAAGTTGGTCTTGAACTCACAGTGATCCTCCTGCCTCAGCCTCCTAAGTTCTGGGATCACAGGCGTGCACCACGACACCTGGCAAGGAGACTTGAGAATTCTTGAGGGCCAATTCTTTTGATAAGAACCAGAGCACTCACTTGTCAAGAAAATGGAATCTCACATAAGAATCTGCTTTGGACTTCTTTTATAGGACAGAGGAAAATGTTACAGATCCTTCCTTGAGTACCAGATATTCTCTGTAATTCAATCAGACCAATATTTATCTGCCTCATACTGTTCTTAATTCTTTAAGTTTCTCTTCCTAGAGTCTTTATTGTTTATAGGTAGGTGTAAAGGGTTAATTTCTTTTTTTGTCTTTTTCTTTTTTTCTTGGTATAGGGTCTTACTAGGCAGCTCAGATTCCTAGTGGTCCTCCTGTTTTCAGCCTCCCCAGCACTGTAATTACAGGCATGTGTAAACCATGCCTAGACTCATTCACCAGCTCAGTGCACCCAGGGGGCAAGGCTGGCATAGAATGTGGGACCAGGGTTCAATATATAGCTCTATATATTTTTTCGATATATAGCTCTATATATAGAGCTCTCTCTATATAGGTGCTTAGTCTGCTGAGCTATCTTGCTGGCCCCTAATTTCTTATCAATGTGTAAAACTTCTTGTGAGAAGCTAGGCTTTCTCTTCATGTTGTCATTTTTCTCCTTTTACATAATCTGTGAATTCACATTAATTTTTTTTTTTGATGCATTTGATACAGGGTCTCACTATGCAGCTCAGACTCCTAGTGAGCTTCCTGTTTCAGCCTCTTCAGTGCAGGGATTATAGGCATGGGCCACCATGCCCCATTTTGGGGCTGGTATAGCATGTGGCACCCAGTATCAAATCCCAGTCCTTGTGTTTGTCACGCAGGCACTTAGACTGCCCAGATATATCCCCAGCCCCTGAAGTCTCATTTTAATAAGTCCAGAATCACACTCTATCATTTGCTAGTCTCTAGTCTAGTATATATTTTCATGCCAATTTCTCTTCAGTGTTCAACACTGGAATTGTTACAAAAAATTAATAGAAAAAAGGGCATTGTAGTTGATTGAAGGGGCTAAGGCTTGCCTGACAAGGGTGAGGCCCTGAGATCAATCCGAGGATCCCCCCCCCAAAAAACCCAGTATGTATTTGATTGGACTGATGACTCTTTTTATAGACTACTCATCTCCGACTTTATTATCACTTGGTTTTTTTTTTTAGAGCCTCAGACTTTACAGTAGAAAACTTTGAAGAAAAATGGAATCTGTTTCTTTTAAAACTGTAACAAGCAATGATGGTTCAGTGACTACACAGAAAATGTCATACTCAGATGAGTGGTATTGAGTGTAGAACAGATCACTAATTGGCTATCAATGACATATTCTGGGAGACTGAGAATCTTCGGGTTTTTTTTTTTTCATCTAGGCTGCAGCTGTCTCGGGCCTGATTCCCAATCATTTTGATCTGGTGAGGGTTCTTGTTGGCAACATAAATGCGATCGAGGAAGGGCGGTAATGCCACGGTAGTGACAGCTGAAAGGCATTTTCTCATTTTGAGCTAGGTGCATGTTCTCCATAGTATTGCTTGACGACCCTATGCTTTTCTTCCTCACTTTGAAATCATTTTTTAAAGGAACCAAAAGGCATTTTGCCTCTATTAAACTCTGGACAAAGAGCAGTTGTGAGTCAGGTTGGTTCATGCATCATATTGTAATGTATAAAAAAAATCAGTAAGTGGAAAAATTCCACTTATGTGCCTACCACTCCCCGTCCACTCCCATGGAATTCGTTCATCAGGAGAGGCAGCCTCACAGATTTCTTGGCCTAATTATGATATATTTCCTTTTAAACAATGTGTATACAATAATTGATCAAAACTCTTCCTAATAGGCTTCCCAGAGCAATTCATTAGTTCTATAAAACAATGTGAGCAATAGTTGGAGCACATTTACTTCATAATCATTTTGCTAGGGAAAAACACCCCACAGCAGCTGCAGTTGAGTGTAGATAGCCGTTTGAAACAGTTGATTTATCAAAATGAATGGATCTTGGCAGTTTCCATTCTGGGACTTAGATAGAGAAACACAATTAGAATTCAGTGCTGTGCACACAGCCAGAACAAAGTAATGTTGGCTCATTTTCCAGTAACATTATGGGGTTACACCATGGATAGATAGAAAATCCAGGAGTTATTCAACCATACAGATTGTCAATAAAAGGAGACAAAGCGTTCCCTCTTCTCTTTCCATTAGAAAATGACAGGTCAATATCTTCTTCCAATCCTGGGCCTGCTACTTTATTCCAAAATAGTGAGAATTAGCACTAACACAATCTGTCCAGCATTCCAGGAAAACAACGTTAAGGATGACCTTGCAAAATGTCCCCGCCTTATCCTAGTGGCTTATTGCTCTAAACTGCCTCAGGGTTGCAATTGGAAACCTCCCTAAATCAATCAGTGATTACAAGACTGATATTTTAACCATCACAGCTTTGTACAGCTGCAAATATTCAAAACCCCTACCCTTTTCCAGTCCACATTTTTTCCCTTCTTAAAAACTGCGGCTTGATTCATTTGGGTTAGCAGCTGCCTCCTTGCAACACATGCCTCCCAGATACGCAGATTACATCGGTAACTGGCCATCTGTGCTCGACAGTCATCCGCACGAGCTCCAAATCTTCCTGGCTTTCCTTTCCAAGCCCTCAGTGGGATGCTTGACCCTCAGGTGCTGGGAGGCAGTTAAAGATGCAAAGAGTCTTGGATCTCACACAAGGGATGCAGAGCTGCATGACTCTGTAAAGTGGCCTGTATGGGCAAGTGATCTTTTTTTTTTTTTTTTATGTAGAGAGATGCTGCAAATGCTTTAGACCTGTTCTCATGTTACCTGTCTTGTTTTGCCTAAGGTTTTTCTAGGTCAATGTTTGTTTGTTGTTGCCATTAAGATTTTAAGGTCCAAATTAGGCTCTCCCACTGCCAGGAAGAATGCTCAGCTGAATATATTAGCTGCTTCCAACATTTCCTCAATTCTGGAGATTTTGTGGTCTGCCTGTGTTGCTGCAGATGCCAACTGTTTTCTGTGGGGACCAGTTGGAGAACTCAAAGACAATGAATGCTATAACATGCTAGGAAAGTCATGGTCACAGGGATAAGAGAAATAAACCAAACCCTCCAAGCCCACAGTGAAAAATCTTTAGTTTGCCCTGAAGAAAGGAGATAAAACCTCTGCTTAGGGGATAGTGTGGCTGAAAAAAATTTGCAGGTCAGAAGCTTTAGGCCCTTCCTCAGTTTAGATGCCATTAACTGTCCAGAGCTGCCAAGATTTTATAATCAATGTGTCCATAAACCGTAGTGTAAAAAAAAAAAAAAGTTTGTTAACTGAAACAAAGAAAGAGAAGACAATAGATCTGATTTTTGCAGTATTGCCTTGCTTTCTAATACAAAACGGCCAATACTGCATCTTTCCAGGTGCAGGAGCTGTCTGATTAAATACAGCGCAGGAGGAGTGAGTCTAGAGTTAAGCACAGCCGGCCTCCGCAGTCAATCTGGATTTCCAGCCTCCTGTTGCCCATGTGCCCTAAGACAGGAAGTAAAGTGGGACTGGGGGTTATGAAGCGGTGACGGAAGATTGTTAGACCCCATGATTTCTGGTTATTTTCAACATTAAACCCCAATTATTTGATCACTAACTCTTGTTAGTAATAGAGTCCTCACGCTCATGCTTTTCCTCTTAAAATTTCCTCATGGGAGTAATTTTTCATGTATTTGTGGGTTTCAGCAGTGCCAGCCATAAGATGACCAAGACGGAGGACGGGTCGCGAGCAGGCATGCTGGGTGGCTGTGCGAGGTTCTACCAACCGCATAACTTCCTGAAAGCACGTCTCTCCTGAGAAGTGAGAGGGTTCCTTTGTCAATAAAATCCCGCTGCTGATTCTTAGAACGAAAACTCAAACAATGCCTAGTGCTTTTAAGATCACGACAGGGCTCCCTTAGTGTTTGTTAATATGAATTACTTGTGTTAACATGAATGTAATATAAATGGGCAATCTTGGTAGGATATAGGAGCAAACGTCAACGAACTTTCTTTTATGCCTTGCCCATATATCAACAATGACTTTGCTGTTCCCCAGGAATTCAGAGGACAATGTTATTTAATATTAGTACAAATTAGGCATACCTGGAAGTTTCACTGTAATTAGTTGTCTTTATTTTTTGGTACTGAGGATTGAACTCAGGACCTTGCACTTGCCAGGCAGGTGCTTATGCCGCTGAGCTATCTCTAGCTCCTTGGCTGTGTTAGTTATCTTTCGTAGCATCCAAGGGAGCCTGTTGCCAGTGAAGCACTGCTGATGCTGCAGTCTTGTCATAGCCTAAGGCTTTTTCTTGCCTCTTCAGTTTCCTTTTCCCCAGAGCCTTGTGTCCCCAGCAATGAATGCTTAAGTAGCTCTGTCCGGAAAACTCTCCCTGACCCTGGAAATGGTATTTAACCTTTCTGTGGATCAGCGTCCAAATTGCAAAGCAATAATGACAAGAGCTGCCTCCCTAACAAGTCTAGAGCTGTGACTAAGAAAGGGGATTATAAAACTCTCTGCAAAGCCTAAATGCTACAGACGGGTCTAATAATATTAAGGACTCACTGGCTCTGGCCCAGTAGCTGTCACTGGTATTTGTCTGTGGGAATCCAGGTCACTTCCTGCTGGAAATGGCAGAAGCTTCAGCAATATCAGAAGACAGGAAAATTAAATTTTCTAAAGTAGGTGTAGGGGGCACCAATGCTATCACTGTTTTTTCTTATCGTTAAGCTGAGGTCATGTGTACTCTTGGTGTGACTCTTCATAAGCACTAACTAAAGTCTTTACTTTTCTGAAGAAGAAGGAAAAAAAATACATACTAGAATAAAGTATAAGACAGCCACAGTGAGGCTTTCTTACGTATAAAAGGCATTAATAATCAGCCCCATGAGATTTATGTAATTTAAGACTATAGCTTGAAAAATCATATTACAAGCAGCAGTACTTAAGATTAATACAAAGGCCATTGACTGTTTTATTATGTGTTTTATTAGCACTTAGCAGCTTGATATATAAAAGAGAAAGTGTCAAATAGAGTGTGTCAAAAAAGAAAGACCAAGCTGTAATGATTACGATAAGTAGGTTATACTGTTCATTTGAGTTTTAGGAGAGAAAACTGTTGAAAGTTTTTAGTGCAGAATGAGGGTACGGGTTTCCCAGAGGTGCTCTCCCAGAGAGGGCCACCCAAAGAGCCAGAAAGGATTTCTCAAGGGATCATGGGAGACTCAGAAGAGGAGCTTGTGAATAGGGAATGGAAAATGGGAGATCAACCCAGACAGAGGGAAGAGTGTTTGCAAAGTTCCTAAGAAAGAGGTGGCATATTGTGGGGATGGGACATTGTGAGAGCATGTCAAAGAGTGAAGTTTAAGAGATACATAGTTGATTTTTTTATGACAAAAAAAGCAGTTTACTTGTTAATGAATTGAAAAGCTATTATATCTATAATTAAAAACATGTACATAATATTTGACACAGTAATTCCATTTCTGGGAATTCTAAGGATTTGTTTATATCCAAACACATTTACTATATGGTTCCTAATATCGATTTTTAAAATCATAGCTTTTCAACTTTATGGCTTTATTGTTTTATTCAGTCGATTTTATTTTTGTTATTACTTTTTTCTCTGAGTTTAGACAAACTCATGTGAATTCTTAAGTCCTGCAGTTGAATAGTGAAAATATCTGTCTTTCTGTGAACCAATATATGGCTACTGGAAATGTTTAAGTCCGAAGTCTGGGACCAAAGCTCAGGAACTTTGTGCCACTGAGCTATCTTCCCAGCCCTCTACAAATATTCAACTAAATTTGTTTTGGGCTACCAGTTATTTATTTTATTTCTTTTTGGGCTACCAGTTATTAATACAGTTCTAGCCTGCCTGCTTGACTGTTTGACAGTGTTTATTTTTAATGTGAAATAATCCCAACCTAGTGAAAAACTGTGAAGAACTATCTTCCCTGCCACACTTGACTTGATGCCCACCATTTCTAAATACACCCATGTGTAATTCTGGCAAACAGGAAATGCTCCTACATTAAAATCAGGACATTACCACTGATACATTCCTATGATCTAATCAGATTCCTTTCACTTTTGGTGAATTGTCTCAATGATGTCCTTCATAGAAGAGGGTCTAGCACAAAGTCATGCACCACGGTATCTTCTCTTTCTAGTCCCCTTAGTTTGGCACAATGCCTCCATTTCCTCTGATTTTCATGTAGTCACTTACTGTTGACACAATTGTGTTCTTTTCATTGAATCTTATTAGGTGGTACGTGGCGTTGACTGTCCCATGAATAGTGCTCATAACTATGATGAAAATATATTTGCCCAGTTTTTCCACTGTATTCATATTTTGTAAGAATTTTGCAGGGAACTATTTTGAAACTATATAAAAAATGGGATCTCTTTTCCCATTAAAATTTCCCATAGAAGTTGCAGCATTCATTGATTTTTTTTTGTAGCTGCATTGTCAGTGCCATAGTGATCAATTTGTTATTTCTTTCTTTCTTTCTTTTCTTTTTGTATTTTAGGGAAGGGTCTGGAAGGTATTCAGGGTCTCACTACTAGAGCAGACTTGGAGTGATCCTCCTTGTTACAGCCTCCAACAGCTGGAATTACAGGCATGCACCACCATGCCCAGTCTCAATTGCTGGCTCTAGGGGTAGGGCCGGCACATCATGCTGGGTATTGAACCCCAGCAGCTATGCTCTGCCTAAGCAGGCGCTTTAATGTGCTAAGCCATTTGGCTGGCCCTGCCCCTAGAGCACAGTTATTTCCTAATTGTGTTATTCTGTCTACATTTATTCATTAGTGGTCTACTGGAAGGAAAATCTTTCCTTCATGTTTAGATGTTTACCAATTTATATCAGGCTCATGAATTTTTGCTTTTTTCGGCGGATGGTAGTTTCTTACAACATATAGCTATTTATTTTGATGCTCAAATTGTCCCAATTTGGACAGTCTTTCAATTTGTTTCTTTGAAACATTTCCCTCATGTTTTGAGCATTTTCTTACACTTTTCACATAAGATATCTCAGTCTTATATTGCGTGTTCCTCACTCCAGTCCTGGAAACAGACATTTTTCCAAGGAGATCTGCTTGTCAGGCTGTCAGGATCCCCATGAGTTCCACTGATCCTTTCAATTTCGGTCTCTTTCCATATTCATTGCTTCTTTTGCTAGCCACTGGGAAGGACTCCCTTTATCTTCATTCTATATATTCACTGCATCAGTACTAACTATGTATAACTCATCTTTCATTTCAGGTATGATCTCCACTCACATAGAGGCCTACTTTGCTCAACCTCACCTAATGATTTTTGAACTGAAACAACGAAGTGTTTTTTTTAATTACATTGATAAGACTTATTTCTACATTAAAAATCCACATTTTAACTTAATTTACTGTTTTTAACACAGAGGTTTTATTCCTTTCTATATTTCTTTAATCATTTGAAACTTTCATATGTATTTTCAACTTTCTTTTCGACTGCTCTACCATGTCTGGGTTCAAAGGATTCCGTTTGTTGCATCTACTCACTCTGCTATGGTATAACTTAGCTCTACACAGAGCTATACTTTCTTATTTAATGTGAGTAATTTTTTGATATATCTTGTTTATCACATAAATCCAAGTGTCCAGAACTGTGGAATTGTTCCTGGGGAGTCATTCCTGGGAACTGATGGAGTCATTCCTGGGGAATGATTTTGTATTTGCCTCTGCCAAAAACTTCAGAGTTTTGTGGGCATAGACAATGTATTCTATTAATTCCCGAAGTTGAGATTTCTGCACTCATGAATCTGAACATCACATACCCCATGGCTTGGTGTTTAGCTTCCATAAAGTTATTTTGCTTTCAGCTTCAAGCCCGTGTGCATGTCAAGTTACCTTACCTGACTGGCAAGCAGAATTTGTAGAACAGAAGCGAAGCCTTTTGTGTCTCCCTGCTTTATGCAAAGTTTAGTTCTGATTCTCATGCTTGTAACTTCTCTTCCATCTCCCCAGGGCCGGCGGTATAGCTCAGTGAACTAAGCACCTGCTTAGGTAAGTGCAGGGGCCAGGGTTTGATCCCTGGTTCCACACGCCACGCCAGCCCTGCCTTTGGACATGCTGAGCCAGCGATGCAGTCTGGGCAGGGCGGCGCACGCCTGTAATCCCAGCACTAGGGAGGCAAAAAAAGCAGGAGGATCAGTATGAATGTGGGCTACATAGTGAGACCCTGCACCAAAAAACAAAAAACAAACAAACAAACAAAAAAACCAAAAACCATCTCCCCACTTCTGTTAAATTCCAGTTTCTAGCCCCTAAAGCATATATTGATTCTAATACCTCTGGTAAAATGTTTCACCTCCTACTTATCCCCTAGACTTTTAAATTTCTCTGCTTTTGGCACCTGAGAATTCCCTTGACTTGCTTTGCACTTGGCTATATATATATTTTTTAAATTTTGAGCCTTTGAGTGTAGCTCTGCACACATTTTAAAATTTTAATCAGGGAAATATGTGTTGCTTCTAGTAATAAAATTTTGTGACTTAAATGTTTACCTATAGTTGAGTATTGAAATAAATTATAATGTTGCTGGAAGAGAAAATAATATGTAACTATTACAAACAATATAATAGAAATATAATAAAATGGATAGGAAGTGCTTGTAACATAACATCAGGTTTAGATATATGTTATAAAAATTTAAAATATTATGTCCTGAATCAGAAAAGTCTATACAAACTCTCTAGGAATATTCAAGAATGTTTAGAATACTTTCTTTGGTCTGGGATTATTTTTGAGTTACTTTTATTTCTATAGAGATAACAGAAAATTAACTTTGACAAACATTCTTAAATCATAGAAATCCTCAAATAACAATGTCAATAACAGTAACAGTTTATAACCTCAATATGAATTGTCTGAGTATATTTAAAATAACTTAAAATTAGAAACCAGGAAAAGTAGCAGTTACAATTGTGATTTAAGAGTGAACTTATTTTTTTCATTTTGATAGTCTTTTAAAAAACAATAGAAGAATGCAATGAGTGTTAAATAACTGTACTAATTCCCAGCCTTTCAGAGGTTCAATTTCCTGTCCACCAAATTGCACTGTGATTATTTATCCCTTGCTTGTCGGGGATTAAGTGATCTCTTGACTTCTTATCACAGTGGTATAAACTTACTAGGGAGTAATTTCATTCTTATGGTACCAAAAAAGTATAGTGAGGATGGTAACTCAACTAGAAACTTACAGTCATTGTAATCAGATATTCATAAACCAAGCTTCATCTTTAAGTTTTCTAAAACCACCCAGGTGTGGACATTTTAGTCTGCCACCTTATTAGGCTATGGAACCTAAGAGAAGGTCCCCTTTGATTCTCCCCAGTGGCTGTCTTGCATGAAATTGCCAACTATCATCAAATTCTTCAATATTTGCTAGAGAGTCTGATGTCACTCCCTTTACCGCCTTTATTTTATCCCACCAAGAAACTTGAGTTTGGGCAGGATCTTTATCCTTAGCTAATCAAACTCAGGCTCACGAGATTGAGTGACTTGCTCAAGGTCATATGGAGAAAGACTTAAAGGATGAAGCAATTGTGTCTTGACTCCCTCGTAGGAGCCAAACATAAACCTCCTGCTGTACTGGCCAACGGCCTGTGTCCATCAGCTGAGTATACCAGGACATAAAAGCCAAGCTATTTACATTGACTACAATTTGAAAGAGGCAAACCTGCCCTGCAGGCCAAGGCAACAGAATTCTTTTTAAATTTTTTTAAATTAATTAAATTTCTTGGTACACTATAGATGTACACAATGATCACATTTATCACTGGGAATTCATACATGTACATGATATGTTTTGCTTCTTTTTTTCTCCCATTCTCTTCCCCTCCTTTCAAATCCTCTTTCCCTCTTTGTTTACAAAAGCTTTGTTTCCATTTTTTTCTTCATATTTTTTTCTCCCCTTCAAGTTTCCCTACTTAATTTAACATATTCTTCCTCTACTGCAATATTTGTGATATGTTTTAGTCTTTATTGATACTTTCAGTTTCCTTACACCAGAGAAACAATGCAATATTTATAATGTGTGATATAAGAACACCCATGTGAATAGCAGCACAGCTTATAATAGGTGAATCTTGGAAGGAGCCCAAATGCCCATCACTGATGAATGGATAAAGATGTCTTTTTTTTTTTTTTTTTGATACAATGAAGTACTACTCAGCCATGAGGAAAGGTAAACTTGAGACATTTCTATGTAAATGGATATGACTTCAGATCGTACTCTTAAGTGAAATAAACTGGATGCACAATAGAAGTCTTAAATGGTAAGAAAGTGCATTTAACTAAATACATTTTCAGAGGTAGACTTCTGCTCCCATAGTACTTTTACTTTGATCCACTTAGTCTGCTTCTTTGTGGCTTTGGACCATTAAATCAATGGGGAATGTAATTTCCACAGAAATTGCATACTCCACAGTACCAGTGATACATGAGAAAGTGGATGAGAGGACACAGGCTCCTGGCTTATATGGTGAGAAGTCCTGGATTTCTCCTCAGCACAAATGAATTAAATTCTCTCAAATATACTTTTGATGCTGTTGTCACCTGAAAGCCTTCACTTTGTGTGTGTGTGTGTGTTAGGTAATTGGATGCTTATCTCCTTAATTTGCATAACTGAGAGATCATGACATTTTTATGCATATCAGATGTCACTGTCGTATTTAAGGACTGGTACAAATCTAGAAGATGGATTTATGATAATACCTCAAACTCTGTCGACTATGTGCAGAGGATTGCAAATGCTCAATTTGCAAAGAATGATACAGTCTTCAGTGACTAATTATTGGTGGGTACATCTTCTACAGAAATATTAAAGCAGAATACTTAGTAGTTCATTTTATGTTGTATGATCTTCAGATTCTCAAATGCAGATTTATGGTATTTTTTCTCAGTGATAGTCTTGTCACATGCATCAAGGCAATCTTGGTGAGTACATTCAGTGTACAGCTTTATGTATGTCTCATTACTGGACCTTATGTATACATATAAAGTATGTTATCTTCCTGTGATTAATGTAACTACTGCAATTTTTTGTCTAAGTGTCATTAAATGAATGCACTAAATGTGATGGAACTGTTTACTTCTAAGTGGTTAACTTCAGATTTTGTCAGTTTCACTTCAATTATCAAAAACATACTTGAGGAAATAATGTGATCACACCAGGAAACATCTACAGGAAGAACTTTTGATGGCAGTGGTAATGAAAAGACATCCATGGGTATGGGGTGATGGATAGGAGGGAATGATGCTGCAGGGTTAAGAATGCCAGCATTGGTGACCGGTTGCTGGCTTTTATACACCAGTCCTGTTACTCTTTAACTGTAACACTGGGCAAGCTCCTCAAGCACTGCATGCCTCAGCCTCTTCCATGTAACATGGAAATAGCAACTTACAGGAATTATAAAAAGGGCCAAATAAATAAATGTAAAGCACTCTGAATACTGTCAGTCACCACAACCCTTCAGTGAATGTTTCCTGGCGATTTTGTCATTTTGATGCATTGCTTTCCCACTTTCACCAAGTGATTCTAGGTTTTGACTGTGTTATTTGTACTTTGTAACTCTTAGATCAGTTTCTGTTCTGCAACTATTTAAATTCAAGGCTTATCCATTGCAAATTGCCATTGTTTCTGCAAAGCTACCTTCAGGTTTCATAATAATCCCTAAATTCCATAGAAAATTTTCTTTGCCAACTTACTGCAAAGCAGAGTACCACAAAGTAGACAGATGATTTAGAACGAAGAAATATGTTCTCTTGTAGATCTGGAGTTCAGAAGGGAGAAAGAGAGACTGGCGTGTCATCCAGGCCATGTGCTCTCCAGCCCTAAGAGAGCGGCTTAGCTCTCCAAGCTTCTGGTCTCCCCAGGGCTCCTTAGCTTGTGGGATTTTCTCTCTAATCTCTGCCTGTATCATGTCTGGCTATCCTCTTGTGTCTTCACTTCATCTTCCTCCGTGCGTATTTGTGCCCAAATTCCTCTCTCACTTGAACTACATGGCTCATATTGTACTAGGGACTTACTCTCCAATGTGATCTAATTTAACTAAATTTGCAGGGTCTGCATTTCTTTTTGTCTTCTTCTGAGCACAAAAAAGCAGGTTTATTGGATGCTGGTGCTTTCCTTTTTTTTTGGTACAACTATATTACCAAAATTTTTCATTATCTTTAAAATCCAGCTTCTACAAAGTAATTTGGAACAAAGTAGATACATCTGCAGTTATCAATACATTGCCAATTTTAATCCAACCTGTAGTACCCTATGTAAGGGTCACAGGAAGAGTTATGACTATCAGAAAATATGATTCTTGACACAGAATCAAAAGTTATTTTCATTTTCCTTTTCTTTTATAAAGTCCACAATAACAATACTTAAATGCACTTATTCTTTCTGTGATGTAATTAAAAGCCAGTGTTCCTTAAACTGAACCTAGAGTCCCTGGTCTGAATTAGGTTTTTAAATCATACTGTGAGCATGTATTTGGTATAATTGATTCATCATCGTCCAGTTGCTCCAAAAGGGATCTCCTCCACTTTTCTAATTTCCCCTCCCTCGGTTCACAGCTAGAAGTATCCCAATTACCAGAATCTTTCTCAGTCTTTCTAGAACTTCAGTGATTCGTGTTGCATTTTGATCTCTGCCTAGTTCTGTCTTATCTATTTTCCCAATCTTTTTCTTTTTTTTATCATTTTTTTGCTCAGCATCGGATGCTGGAGAATCATATTTATGTCTTCTTGCTTTTCTTCTTATGCTTTTTTTTGATTTTTTTCTTTTTGGTGGGACCAGGGATTGAACTCAGGCCCTTGTGCTTGCCAGGGAAGTGCTTATTCCACTGAGCCATCTCCCTGGCTGCTGTTTCTTTCTTTTTTTTATTTTTATTTTTATAACTCCTCTTAGACTCAGCACTAGTAGAATATCCTGAAGCACAACAGGACTCTGATCACTGTCTTTTTTTCTTTGAATGGCTATCCTCAACATCTGAATCTGACTGGATCAAGAGTGGGAATGTTTTCCATGATGTTTCTTAGATTTCTTGGAATGTTTCTTACTCTTTGAATGATGATGCTGACACTCATGCTTAAAGGCATGCATAAAATCTTTATTCTTTTGCTTTCAGATTCTAAAGTTATATCCTCAAAGGCAAGCTCTTCTACAGATTGCTTGTGGATGTCTTCCCAGATGCCATCCAACTCTATTAAGCAGTAGCTTGCTTTAACATCTTCTTATGTGTTTGGTAAAATATCTCACTATACAGCTTGGACTGGTAGTGATCCTCCTGTCTCAGCCTCCCCAGCACTAGGATCACAGGCAGGCACCACCATGCCCGGCCTCGATGGCTGGTTCAGTATGCCTGGGGTGCTGAGGATTGAACTCTGATCCCTGAACTTGCCTAAGCAGGAGCTTAGTCCACTGAACTATCTCAGCAGCACTTCACCATCCTCCCAAATGCAGACTCCTCCTGTTTCATTTTCTGAACCTCCTCTTTGTCTCTTTCACATTCATACTTCTACCTTTTCCAGTAAGCTATTAAAAGCCAACTTGACATTTCCAGCATCTAAGGTGGATGATCTTTTAGATGAACTGATTATTGCCACAAAATCTCAAATGTAGTATTTACTTCAACTACACATCTTTTATCCTTTAGAATGTCGTTTATCTTTTTTTCATTGGGATAACATGCTTTAAGATTCTCAACATAAAACCTGCACAGATCGAGTGAACAAGCACATTAGTAAATCTAATTTCAGAGGTGGTGGTTGGATACGATTCCATCCCAGATGACGCTGAATCTAGTCCATGTTCATGAGTTCATCTAAAAATATTTGAAAACATTTCTTATTTTTCCACTGGTGCTTCCTTTCTCTCTGCAAACTTTTCTGTTTTTCTTCTTCAAATATATGCTCTTCAAAGTAGGTTAGTGCATCTTCTTTGTCCATGTTGGGTAACTCATTGTCTCTAAAAGTTGGATTCTCCATTAGATGCTGCTCAGAATAAGTAGTAGAGTATATTCTAGCAATATTATCAAATATGTTGTGTAAGTCTTCCCAGTTTTTCTTTTGCAGCTGTTTTGCTTATTCCTTTTCTTTCTTTTTTTTGACAGAAAGAATAAAACATCTTTATGGATTTCAAGATGATTACATTCAGATATTGCATTCTAGACTTCCATCTCTCCAAACATTTGCTCTGTTTTTAATATCTGGTTGTAGAAGTCATTTTCTCAAGAAAACACTGAAAAGATTTGTTAACTTCTTTATACTTCGTTTTTTCTTTTTCTTTGTCTGGGCTGTATAGGTATTAAAAACCAGCTTTTTCTTACTCAGCTTTGCTAAAGTACTGCATTATCATATTAATGATAATTTTCATAGCTTATTCCTATGAAATATTTTGTGGTACCTATTTTCCTTTCATTTTTCTTTAAAGAGCATGCAAAATAGTAAAAAAAGACCTTAGACACAATACAGAATTTCACTAAATAGTAGGAATTCGACAATGGTTGTTGTATTGCATAATGCTGTCTTCAACTAGTGGTTTAGATGACCAAATACAAAAACACAAAATTGGTAAAAATAAGTAGTAAGAAATTAAAAAGGAGAAGAAAAAATTAAGCATTGACTGTTCCTCTCAGTGCACCAGGAAAAATCAACAGTACAATTATCCAAGCTATCCTGTGTATATATATAAATATATATTTTTCACTTCTTTCTTTCGTCCTTTGCCTCCTCCGTTCTTCCTTCTGTTTGAACAGATTCTTTACCTTTTAAGTATTTATTGTACTGTTAAGAATTTATTTACTCTTTCATGTTTTTACACTACTGAGACAATACAATGTTTGCATTTGAGATACCACTTTTCTTTTAATAAGTCTTTGAATGCGAGCTTTGCCTCTTCCTTTGTATTCCAAGTATATACGTTTTTTTCTGGTTGGCTCTTTTTCTCTTCTTTTTTTGGGAGTAAAAACAGCTACAGTTTTCTACTTAGATGTTTCTTCTGCATTACTAGATCCTTCAACACTTAGATCCTCAATAGCAGAGATGTTAGTAAGCTGTGCTTGTTCTTCAGTTGATGCACTTGCCGTATTTTCATTATCTAGAGTGGTTGAAGCAATGTAAGTAACTTCAGGCTGAGGGACAACTGAAACAGTTCTGACTGTATTAGTAGCAGACGTGGAAGCAATAGTATCGGCTGAAGCAGCAGCCATGGTACAGCCCTCCCAACCTTGGTCTCAACAGACGCTGTGTCTTCTGCAGCAGCCACGGTGGTCCTAGTGGTAGGGATTTCTCTTGGAACTGGGGCTGTTGATGTGCTGCCGTCTTCATTTTTTGCGGCTTTCTTCAGCTTTGATCATGGCATGCAGGTTTGATTTTGCAAGAAGACCTCCAGAAACAGTGGTTTTCTGGATCCTTTAAGATCCTTAAGTTCTTTAGGTTTGACCCAATGAGGTTCTTTCATTTGAGAATTGTAATAGTCAAGCTTTCTAGAATTGGACTTCTATTCCTTCTAATGAGCATCTAGATAACAGTTGCTCAGTAGGTGTTTTAAGATCATGGTGGTTTCTCCCAGGTGGGCTGTTTTGTTTCAATATTATAGAAGTAAGTCCTTCCATCAATATTATAGAAGTAAGTGATTTATGTTCAGTCCACATTGATTTTGCACCAGATCTTGCACCTGCTGCTCCATCCATACTATTTATACTATTTACTCCTGGCAGCAAAGCAGGTTTAATGGAAGCCTGAGACATACGAGACAACAACCTTTCAAGCATTACTGAGGGTACCATTCCAAGCATCTTGATCGGCCTGATAGAAACAGGAGACCCTACAAAAGAAATTCATTTTATCTTTTTGTTCCATTGGTGGCCCCCCCATCGCAGTATCATTTGTGGCTTTATTTCATGAGGTACAGAAGGCATATTTGCTCTCTGACCCACTGGGTGACTTCTTCCCACTGGCACGTTACGCCTGCCAGGTGCCCCATCGTGAGGCTCCCATGCTTGGCTGTAGTTCTCAACCGCATCACTGGGCTCAGACTGCCCTGCTGGTAGGCACAGCTGCTATGCATCAGGATTCAGCCCATAACACCTACCGATTTTAATTTTTTGTTAATATACCATATTCATAAACTCCACTGTCACATTTGTGTAGTCCTTACAGGCCAGCTAGCTGGGGAATAGGCTTGAGGGAGCAAAAGTATCCTGTCTTGTAGATAGCGTAGTCATTTACTATATGTTATTCCATAATTTGCTACCATGATTTGGTTGTATTTGGTTTCCCTGATGATGGCCTCTGATCTTCTTAAGAGTAAAGATTATGTCACATTCAATCTTACAGGAAAAAAAAAGTACCACAGTAAAACAAAGATATTCCAATTGATGAGGAAGGAAAAGGAATGAAGAAGGAAGATTCCTGTAGCCATCTGTGATTTACACAGGGCCTTGGTCTTTCTTGTTTTGAACTATTTTTTAGTATCCAGAAGCAAATTCACTAGCCGGGCAGGCATTGTGCTACTGGCTATACCCGTGACCCTTTCCCTTCTGTTTTTGAATTTGTCTATTTCTTCTTTTAGTTCTATTAGTTTATACTTTGTATATTTTGTAGCTCTGTTGTTGATGGACATAAAGTTAAGCTTGGTATACTTAGTAGGTTGACTTGTAGAATGCAGTTCTCCATCTCTAGTATTTTTCTACTCTCTGAATTCTGTTTGATATTGATATAGCCACTCTTTTTTTTTTTTTTTGCTTTCTTTTTAAATACTTCTGTTATATATTTTTTATCCTTTTACTTTCAATTTATTTATATTTGAGATTTTTTCATGAGACAGTTTATATGTGAGTTATTGTACCACTTTGCCATTGTCTATCTTTTAAATTGGTATGTTTAGCCATTTTTATTTGTGATAGAAAAAGGGCCCCTCAGAGATATTCACATCCCAATATCCAAAAACTATGACAAAAGGAAGTCAAGGAAGCAGATGAGGTTCAGGTTGTTGAGCAGCTAATCCTAAAACAGGTAGATCTGCATTATGTGCAGACCAGACACACTGTAATCATAAGGGTCCTAAAAAATAGAAGATGAAGGCAACAGAAGACATTGGCATGGCACGATCTGAGTCAGAGTCAGATTCTATAGCCGTTTGTTGAGGGTAGTTCTCCAAATAACAAATTTTCTTTCTTTTTTAAAAGAAACTTGGTACACTTTTAAAAAATGTCTTGATGCTCCTTTCAAGTGACAAGATGGGAGGACCTTATTCTTTTCACTTAGGGTTAAAAGTCCCAGCCCCATGCTTTGTTCTGCTTGACCCCATCCCAACAGTGGTAGTGGGATACCTCATGGTGTGAGGCTGGAGGGCTCTGGCCTTGGCTTCTGCTGTTGTGAGTTGATAGCATGAGGTGGTAAGACCTTTAGCTCTCATGAATTGGATCACTGTGGTTATGAAACATGTCCCTTAGTGATCTTCATGTCTTCTACCATGTGGGAAAACATCTGGAAGGCATTATCTATAAATAAGAACGTGGGTCTTCCTGGTAGGTACTTGTGAGGTGTACACCTTGATGTGGAACTTCCTGGCCTCCAGAATGATGAGAAACATATTCCTTTGGATCATAAGCTACTCAGTTTGTAATATTTTTACAGCAGGCCAAACCATGATATTTTTCTCCCTTTGAGTCTTTCTTGGGTGTATGGATCATCCACTCATTTCCAAAGGGAGCATGTTAGTTGTACTTGGTGGGAGGAACAGGGAAAACTACCCCTATTCCTTCTCTCTAGAAATCCCAGGAACTATACTTTTGTTAATTCTTTACTATGTCTGTGACACATGTATATGAAAAATGCCAAACGTAACAATCCAGTGCATAAGAGTATGTGTGTGTGAGTCAGTCTGATAGCTCATGGACTAAATCGCCTGCTTAGGTAGGGCACAGCAGCTGGGGTTTGATCCCTGGTGCACCATGCTGGCCCAACCCCTGGGGGCACACTGAGCTGGGGATTGAGATTGGACATGGTGGTGCATGTCTGTAATCCCAGCACCTGGGAGGCTGAAAACAGGAGAATCACTACAAGTCTGATCTATGTATTGAGACTCTGTACACCCTGTACAACCTATATATCCTGTCCTAAATTCATAGAAAAACAGAGTACGTGTGTGCACACAGTAAAATAGACACTGAATTACTCACCGCACGTCTCCAGTCTTCAGTGAAGTGGTCACTTTTTCTGTGGAACTTGGCTACAATACAGCAGTTATCATTCAAGTGTGCAGATTTTCTATGATGTCTCTTTTGGGTCTTTTGGACAGTGATAGATGGCTTCTCTCTCTCTCTCTCTCTCTCTCTCTCTGTCCATTTGTAGTCTTGGTTGTCTTATTACTCAACTCCAAGTCCGATGAATATGAGTTGAAAAAGAAAAAAAACAACCGACCAAACAAACCCAGGAACTCAGCCTCATGTCTTTCCTAGAATAGGTTCCTGGCTAGATGGCCTGCTTCTCAACACCTTGCAGAGGTTCCTCTATTTATTTCACATATTGTGCTCAAGGTTTTAGTTGTACTTGGTGGGAGGAACAGGGAAAACTACCCCTATTCCTTCTCTCTAGAAATCCCAGGAACTATACTTTTGTTAATTCTTTACTATGTCTGTGACAAATGCATATGAAAAATGCCAAACGTAACAATCATAAGGAAACAATATACGGTATATGTGAGACACTTGCCTGAATTAAATACTTTCTTCAGCAAGCATTTTTCTACATACAAAAGACACCATAAATGGTTTCTTCACTGGTCTCTCTCCCTCTCCGGAAGCTTCATCTCCACCGGTAGCCAGAGTGAGATTTCCCAAAGTAAAGCAAATCATCTCCCTAGGGTGCTCCAATGATTTCCCAACATAATTTAGAATGAACCAGAGTATTTATTGTGAATAATTCAAGTAATAAAAAATTCAGAGCAATGTCACCTTTGATTACTTGAATCCCTCCCTACCTGCTGTAATCTTGACAGGCACTAGCCTTTTGCCTTTCTTGATTATTCTCCTTAGCACTGTATTTTTATATATTTACTTACATTCCACTTATGACCATGTGCATTATATGTTTCTTGTAGAAATTTTTATGATGGCAGAAATATTTTGTTTTAAATGTTTTTAGTGCTGCACACTACCAACTTCAATATTGCCTGGTGCTAAAATTAATTTTGAATTAATATATACTCATACAATCATTCTTTGTTTCTTATTAATGGATGACAAAGATAAAGCCAGTGTGGAGGGATCAGTCACCCAGAATATTGAAACAGACTCCTGTAGGTACTTTGAACTGCAGTATCAAAGTAATAGAATCAGATTCTAGCAGCACTTGGAACACATGAGAATAGTATTTAGTTCAGTAAAATAGTTAATGTAATTGCTATCTACCGAACATACTGAGATTTTATACAGTGGAGTATGATCTCATGCAAAATAAAAAGACGTAGTATTGTATATTGAAATTGGTTCATTATTGTGGGACAGCCCTTTGGCTGTTTTAGTACATATGGGTGTGGAATGGAGGCTGGAGATGCGGGCTCAGCAGTCCCCTACACTTTTACGCACCGGGTGACCTGCTTGCTAGCATTTTCCTTTGGAAAATTCTTCATGTCCTCATGGGGAGTTGGTACATGTACATCACACATGTTAATTCTCTTTTTTTTAAAATCCCTTTCCTTTCTCCCCTCCCCCATCTCTCTATTTCTTGGTTACCTTCCCCTTTGCAGTTGATCTGTCTCCCTAGTATCTCTCTCAAATGCCAAATGGAAAGGAATATGCTACATATTTTTTCTTAAAGGAAGGCAAATATTCAGTCTAGCAACCAGCTCTGGGTCTGGTGAACATCTAGCTTAAGGATGTAAGAAAAAGGACTACCTGAAAAGACCATGAATCTTGGCTTCTTTTATGTGGACTTTTCTGATGACTTCAACATTTTCAGCTGGCAGCACCTAGACAAATATTGGATCTTAGTGTGAGACACGTGTGTAAAAAATTAAAGAAACAGAAGCCTGAAAGAGAGACTTCAACTGGTGCACATGCCTTTGGCATCTCCCTGATTGTTTTTGTGCTCATGGAGACTTCTACTTTTTCGTCACAAGTAGGGCCACATTTCTTTAGGCTGTCCATGCAGTCAGTTTTATTTCTCATGGACTTTTATCTCATTCTTCACACTAACAAGCCACTGGGATGAAAACAAACCATCCTAGACGAAACCAACTTTTCTGCACCTGGCTTGTTCATGTTAACATGTGAGCTGGTGTTGCAACATCCTTGTTTTCTGACACACAAAAAAGTCCAAAATTAACCAACCGTACAAGCTCTTTCCTATGGGCACAGCAGAATTTACAAGTTGTCTTATGGTCTCCCTCAGTCAGGATGTGTTTTATGCTGCTTAGACTTTGCTCCACTTGCACTGTAGGTAGTGAAGCTGTTAGTACGATTTGCTTTTTTTTTTTTTTTTTTTTGCTTTTTCTTTTATTCTGTTGAGAACTAAAACTTGTAAAGCACGCCATTCAGCATTTAAAAGAAGGCAGATTGGAAATGGAAGCTATCACTAAGCTCTGGGACATGAAATTCTGAGCCTGAATGCTGGCTTAAAAGTTCACCCCTTTCTAGATAACCTGACGTGACAAAGCTATGCTAGTGAGAATCTCATGAGCAGTGTGGGGCGTTTATCATGTTACAGGTCATTTCCTTTACTTTCCTATCCATGTTTTTCAGATTGGTTGCCAGTTGATCCAGCTGTCTCTAGCAGAGCATATTGAGAGTATAACTGCCCTGAACATGACAGATAGCTAGCAACTGTTGTTGAAAGCCTGACACTATACTGGAACTGCCTCAACGACGAAGCTGTTCTTCGCAGAAGTCGCGCACTCTGAAATATTTGTCTCTGTGTTAAGCTTTTACATGAAGTCTGCTGTGATACTGCCAGTGAGAAGGCTTGTCTTGCCATCTTCAATTTTTGAGTTATAAATCTTTTCTAGAAGGTAAAAATAGGTTTATGCACTTAGTAATGCAGTATCAATATTTCTCAATTGACTCTGCAGATATTTTAGTTTCCTACTCTGTAGATCAAACATGGACTTTAGCTCATTAGTTATTGACTATATACAGCTGGCTTTACTTTACGATTGTTTGGCCTGATGAACATGTTATTTTTGTTCAGGTAGATAATGCAGTCATACACAAGGTTAAGTGAGTCTTTGGGAAGCAAATAGAACTTAAAAAACTAATCTAATCTGTGTGGCTATTTTCCAGTTTATCTCGGTGCTCTTTTAATCCACGCTTTTTCTTAAATACTGTATTTGCAATTTAAGCACTGCCACATGCTGCCACTGCTGTTACAAAGATACATTAGATTGATAGAACGATGTTGCATTCTTTATGACTAGAGATAATAATGACTTCCTCTGCTCTCTCTAATCATGTTTTTATGGTTTGTTTTCCAAAGTACTACATACTTGACCTTAAAAGGGGGAAAAGACTGCACATTTCATTTAACGCGTAATAAAAAGTTGGGTCCTCATTTTGCATTTAAACCTATGGGGAATACATTTTACTATAAGATATTTTCATTATGATCCCCAGGTCTCAGCCAATTCTGGCACAGTCTGTCTGCTTGAAGACCATGTGTCTAAATAATTGAAAATAGATGCAGTGGACTTTGACCCATTTTACTTTCTATGTCTCCAAGTTGAAAACCACTTTCCAGTCTTCCATGAGATTTTAGAAGCCCTTGTTTTTAATAGATGGAAATAATAAGTGCATGCTTGATTTCTTTTCTTCTTTACTAAGTTACCTTTTAATAGTTCTCCCATTACAAATTATAGAATAATGGGTGATAATGACACTGTTTGTTGCACCTTGTTTAAAAGGTAGAGCACTTCTAATACATTCCTCTTAGAAAACTGCATTATATGAGCAGTTTTCTGCTTTCAACTATACATTTAAGAAAATTGTTCTTCTTCAAACCTTCATATCTCTTGCATTAAATAATTTATGTGCACAATATGATTAATATAATTAGGAAGAACCCAAAATGACATGCTAAGCATAACCAAAGTAAAGCTGTTTTAAAACATAATATAAGCATTAGTATTTCATTCTTTGGGAAATGAAATAACATTGTATATAAGAAGAACCTAATTTGGAATTTACCCTTTTGATGGTTAAAAGTATAACTCCCCCAATTTTGTCTACATAAATTTCAATCCTAAGTTTTATAACTAAGTTGAAGGATACACTAAATTTTTTTTTAAAGACAGAGTCACAAAATTTTCTACTTGTCAACCTGAGTAAGAGGCTTCTAATAAAAGCACATGATATTGCTTTTATTAGTATAACAAAGTATCTAGAGCTCTTCAGTAATGCTGGTTGTCCTGTAAACTGTAAAATCCACTATTGATAGCCATATAATTTTTTTAACTATATAATTTAGAATTTTCTTTCACTGTAGAGTATTATAAACTATACATCTTTTAGAAGTCTTTGGGAATTTAAAGTAATGTACTATAGAAAATACGTTTTAGAGAATTTGTATTCTCTTACATTCTGATGACCAATAAATAAGCAGCAATTTGATGATTCTGTTTCTTTCTCAGACCATTTTTAGAAAGATGCTTAGAGTGTCTGCTGCTCTCATGCTTCTCTGATCTTCAGCAGAGTACTGAGTTCATATTCTATGGTGTTATGGTTTGTGTCTGGATGTCCCCCCAAAGCCTCATGTGGACATAGGATTTCAGAATCTAGCACGTGTGATGTTGGGATAGATTGACTGTATGGCCGGTCAATTAGTCTAGTGATTGGTTTGCCATGCTTCTGGCTAGGATTAAGGGTGTGAGTGTTAGGGTAGGAGCCCTGCCCATAATAGAAGGGACAGCAAGAGTCTTGACTCAGTTACTTGTGGCTTTTGCTGTCTTCCACCACTTTGAATGGTTGTTTCTCTGCTAGGTGCCATCCTGTCTTGGAACCAGATGATTAGAGACTGAAATCTCTACAAATTGTGAGCTAAATAAACCTTTCCTCTTTTAACTTTGGGTGTTGAGCATTTTGTCTCAGTGATGAGAGAAAGATAACTAAAACATGTAGCTTCTTTTGCAAAATGAATTAGTTAAATAAAACATGAGGTACTCATAATCCATCTAATTCTTTTAATGATCATTCAAAAACTTGTTGGTTCTATTGCTTTCTAACACAGAGCAGAAAGACATTCTTTACTTGCTGGGATTTATTTTAGAAATTTAAATTATTTTAAAAATATCTAAGTTGATCAGCTTTAAAATTTAATCAGAAATTACAGGCAAAATTACGGTCTTAAATCTATATGTAGTCTAAACAGCATATTCCTACTTTCTAAGTAAGCTTTTCAGACTTGTTATTTTCTGTGTTTTTAACCAGAATACCTAGTCACAGCATCTCACTCCCTAAGGAAGGGCAAACATTGAAACACATGGAGATGTGTGTGTATGTGTACAGGAGGACATCAGCAGGTGATTTTTTTTGAAATTGAAAAAAATATCTTCTATGTGTTTATTTAGTACAGGGTCTCTACATGTGCATTCCCCCTGGGTGCCAGCCCCTCTAGTACAGGGTCACGTTACACAGCTCAGACTAATAATGAACCTCCTGTCTCAGCCTCCTCAGTGCTGGGCTTATAGGCATGCAGTACCACACCCAGTTTTGGTGGCTGGCCAGTATGACGTGCAGTACTGGGAATCAAACCTGGGCCCATGTGCTTGCGAAATGGGCGTTTAGACCATTGAGCTATTTCCCTGGCCCCAGCAGGAGGTGATTTTTATTGAGAGCCACTATAGGCTGAGCAGTGGGTGAAGTAATGGGGCATAGTCTCGTTTTGTAAAATGAAGCCTGTTCCTTTGCAAAACATATCATACCCCACCCATCATGACTAATGGCTAAATTTAGTTTTATAGCTCAGACTGCTATTTCCTTAATTGTTGCTTGTGCTAAAATGACAGAGTAAGAAGCCATGGCAACTTCCATATAGATCTGTGGAAAGATTCAGTTATAGTAGCTTGGAGCTGTTAGGGATTTACAGCTCATCAAATCTAGTCTTACAATTTTATAAAGGAAGGAACTGGGATTCAGGAAGGTTAGCAACTTTCTCAGAGCCCCACTGTCACTAAATTGTGGGCTATTTCCATGCATTCGAAGAGCTGGTAGTGTACTATGTTCATGGTCTTTTCTGGGCCTGGGATCTTGGATTAGGTAGATTCCTTTATGGATTTTTATTATGATTAGATATAAATCTCTATTTTCAGTGACTGCTTATTCCATTTCCTTTAGTAGCATCTGTATCTTCACAAGTATCTTGCTGTTGCAGGATTCTGAGAAACCAAAAGAAAACTTTGTTATTATAAGGCTCAAGTGACAGTAAATTCGAATTTACTGAAATATTGACCGGAAGGCTCAGCCACAAAACTGACTGAATGACTAAGCCTGAATATATGCCTTCCCATATGCTCCACAATGCCTTCTTAGGTGTCTGCATTACCTATTAAATTTTTATAAGCATTTTTTATTCAAGCTAGACCTAGAGGAATGAAAACTTTTTTTGAAAGGATCAAAGCATTTATTTTTCAATTTTCTTGAACTATAGTATGAATCCCTTCAAACATACTGGTGAATCACAGAAATGCATCTCTTACAGAAAAAAAAAATTACTCAGTCTCCTGTCAGTGAAACACCCATTCATTTTAGCTATATGTGTGTGTGTGTGTGAGTGTGTGTGTGTGTGTTTGTGAGTATAGCTATGTGAATGTCTCTCTGTGTGTTTTAGGGTGTAATAAATTATTTCCACAAACCATAATTTCTTTGGGTTATGTATAGGATATTGTTCAACAAGCCATCTTGAATTCAATAGGAGTTTGACTTTCTTTCTGAATTATACTTTGTAATTATCACTTTAGTAACTATAGGAGATATCTTGAGAAAATTTTCTAAGTTAATTAATGAAAATTATATTACAATCAGATGGGAACACTTCTGTTGGGCAGTGGAGTGACTATAGATAAAAATAATGTCCATTTCCAAGAGACATAAGGATGTTTTTACCATGAAGAAATAATAATTTGAAGACATACACACATTTAACATTATTTAAGTATTACACAATCTATACAAGGTGTGCTGAAAAATAGGGTAAATCTTTCAATTAAAATATGTATTATAGTAAAAAATATGTATTACAGTAAAAGACACATCACCACTAATCCTTCTCAAAATATGCCCCCCCCTACTTTTGCTGCACTTACTTCATTGTTCTGGCCACTTTCTGAAAAATTTATGAAGGTCCTCTTAGGGAGTCTTTCTTTAGTTGGGCCTAGTGGCTGCCTTGACATCCTTAATTGAGCCCATCACATGTACCCTTCATGGTCATTAGACTTGAGGAAGAGCCAGCAGTTGTATGGTGCAAGATCTGATGAATAAGATAGATGAAGACACGCAGTAATGTTTGTAGGAGTTGCCTTTACTTGTTTTTGGTGGAACCGGGAATTGTTACACGAAATGGGGAAGCCCCTAAGGGGTTTACTGGTACACTGAGAGCTGATTCTGGTTGATATAAATTAATTAGAATTTTAAATTATTATATAACTTCTATTTTTTTCTTATTGAGAGCTCTAATATGTTGGTACTCTCTAATTATCATGCTTGATTGTGTCTTTTGTTGAAGGCTGGTCCGTAAAGGGTTTGATACTTCTTTCCTGAAACAAACAGCCAGCTTTGGAACTGTCAAAAAAAAAAAAAATGCAGCTCTTGAAAACTAATCATTACCAGCTCTGGTCATGTGGTTGTAATTGTTGCATGAGTTCTGCTTCAATCAGGGAAAAATATGCTTAAGGACCTGTAAAAGATTTGTTGTGCTGCTACGAAATCTTGCAATCTATGGCTTTGTACAGATCAGCCCGTGCTACTAAGCAGCAAAGTGTGTATCATTCACTCAAATTATTCCTTAACCTTCACTCAGCATCCTACAAATTCCAGTTTAAAAAAATCTTAATAAGCTATTACAAGGTTAAATTATTTCTTTTCTTTCTTTCTCTCTTTTTTTTTTTTTTTTTTTTTTTTTTTGTATTTAGGACAGAATCTACAGGGTCTACTGGGACTCACTATGTAGATTGGATTTGTAGTGATCTTCCTGTTTATAGCCTCCCAAGTGCTGGGATAACAGGCCTGCACCAACATGCCCAGTCTCAATCCCCATCTCAGCGCACCCCTTTCGTGGGGCCGGCACGAAAGCGCTGGGGATCAAACTCCTGGCCCCTGCATCTGCCTAAGTACGATCTTTAATCCGCTGAGCTATTTGGCCAGCCCAATATGTTTACATTCTTACAACAAAAGTGAAATGAAAATTTTGGGGCTGCAAAACAAAGTGGTATTTAAAAAAATACTCTTGACAGAAAACAGTAGGAATATTTAGAGCTTAACTGTATTAACTTCCAGGAAAAAAGTGGTTCCAAATGGATTGAATGATCATGCAGTTCTCTGGCCATTAAGCAGGCCAGGTTTGGGGCACTTAAGCAATCATATTTGTGATACTGGTTTTAATTAAGAAGTACACTGCAGGATATTCAATGACCAGGGAAGTGTGGTATTGCAGCTTGCTTGCTGGGCATCTACATGCATTTCAAAGAAGATAACAGCCTGAAAATATATGGAGGCTCTCACTGTGGCTGTCTCCCTCACTCTCTCAGGACTACCTGAAATCGTGCATTGCTACACCAACAGAGTCTTCACATTTACACGCAGTCTTAGCATTCCTATCTAGCAGAGAAGAAATTGCATTTTCCCCCCCTAAAACAGTATTGATTCAATGGCAATGACAGAGGCACGAACACTCCAGGATTGTCTGTTGACTCAGAATGCAGCGGAGCAATCCTAGAACCTGTATTTGAGTAGCTGTAGTATCTTGCTTTGTGGTCTGGAAGAGCTTTCTGGTTTGAATGTTTTTAGTGTTTTGAATTTCTGTTATTGTTCTTAAGCAGTTGAAGTCGCATTTGACAGATAGTTGCCATGCCAAAAATAACTTTGAAAATCATGTTTTGAACAGCAGCTCCCTGCATTTTATCTTAGTGCAAGTCTTCCATGTAAAAAATGCTTCTTAGGTAAGAGCATGTGAGAACTGGTAGATGTTCACTTTATGTGCCTGGAAGTAGGAGATGTAAATTTAAACTCTGGCTGCATCTGACCTCATGCCTCAGATCTCATAACACAAAATGTGGCCCCTTAGAGCAGGGTCAAGTGCATCCCTTGGGAACCTATAAGAACCGTAGTTTCAAGCCCCACCCTGTACCCATGGCATCGGGATTGTGGAGCCTTTCGAGACCTCCAGTTGAACAACTTCATGCTTGCAAACTTTGGGGAGCACTGCTGGCGAAGCACAGCTCTAAACGTGGGGTTGAATTCCTTCCTGTTGCCAACTCTTTGCTTTGCAGACTCAGCGTCTCTCCAGGTGGGAGGAATGATTCTTGGTGGGCTTGTGGGAATTGTCACTGGGAACTTCAAGAACAAAGAACTGATATGCTGGGGATACACACAAAACTCCAGGTTTCTTATTCCCAACCACCTGCAAACTTTCCTTCCCTTTCTTTAAGAGACAGAGTCTCTCTCTCTTTTTTTTCCAGGGATCGAACTGGGGACCTTGCACTTGCCAAACAGGTTCTTAAACCGCTGAGCTACCACCCTCCCCCTACAGTATCTCTAATTTCTTCTAATTGCGTTGTCTGTCCCAGGGTTGAAGAGGTGTAACTGTAATCACCTGGGAAGTTCTGCTCCAGAGTTAACTCCTCTGTCTATTTAAGAATTGCAAAGCCACCTCCATTTCTTGTGAGTTGCGTTAGAGCAGAAAGCCTTCTGCGAGGACCTGCTTTCCCGTTATGGTCCACCTGTCTTTGTAGAGTAGGGAAGTCAAAGAAGGCTTTATCCAGTGCCTTCTTGTTTCTAGAATATGTAAAACTATACTATAGGCTTTCTGATTGAACTGAACGAATATTGGCTTGATGAAGGGAGAGAAAGATTGATAGAAAGTCATTATATTGAAAGTAAGAGATTAGCTAGGAGCTGTCATTTCAGCTTGTGAAGAAAGGGTGGGCACATGATATATGGGCATCAAGAAGGCCAGTTTGGAGCCCTTCACCTAGTGCAGGTGGACAAGAACCAGTGGCAACCCCAGTGACTTCCCAGGTATGTCAGAATGGTCTCTATGCATTATCATTTTTCCTTGTCTTTTCCAATGATTTCTGTACAGCTTGTTGGTTACTTTCTGGCTGCCTAGCAATTGAATGTGGAAATGATGTTGCAAATAAGCCACGGGGTTTTGGAAGATATTCTTTTTGGACCAGCCAATCACTTTCCCTGGTCTCTAGGTTCAGTGGTGTCATTGGGGCCAGGAATTGAGAATGGAAAAACTCTAAATCCAGCAGTGAGGGACATATAGAGATGCAGTTGGAGGCTACCGATGACAGCAGCAGTGTCCTTACAAGAGCGTTGTGTGGAAGAGGCTCCAGATTCTATTCATTTTCTTCCTGCTTGTTTTTCCAAGGCTAGTTTTAGGTAAGTTGAGTGTGAGCTGTTTTGAATCCCTCAAGGCAGCTACATCCAACCAGGACACACTTAAAAATACAGGCTTCTGGGGATCTGGCTCTTGGACAAAAATGACAGCAGTGTTTAGTCTTATAGAGTAATTGAAAGGGAATACGTGCAAAGAAGGTTGGCAGGGATCCAGAGGAGTCCAGTGTTTTGAAGAGATGGGAGGACAGAATTTCAAGAATGCCAGTGGTACTAAATACAGCAGACAGACACATGGATTTTCCTTTTGTCCAGGTCTCTAAATAGAAAGTTGAACTGAATAAGCTGAGGTCAGAAGAATTTGTAAACCATTAATTAAATAGAACTGACTATGTGCTTATGTTTTCACAACTTTACAATTTTATAGAAAAGGACAAAAAAGGAATTTTTAGGCTCAAAATAGTTGGATGATGGTCATTTAAAACTTCCTGCTTGTCCCCTTTTCTTCTTCTTTCTCCATCTTCTTGTGTTTGTTTTTTGAATCTAAGAAATAGGGAAATTATTCCGCCTACTTTAGCTCCAACTATTTTGTATAATTTTCTCTGTTGCTAAGAGGACTCAAGAAGGATGAAGCGTTCCCCTAAGAGGAAATCTGGGGCTTCCTTTTTACTTTAAAGGCAGTAATCAAAACCTCTCCAAAATGATATAGAATTTCAAAATAAGATGTTAGGAAATTAATAGTGGCTAGTATATTGCATATTATCTTCAGAGTAGTTGTATAGATTACCAGCATATAAAATTGATCAAACAGTTTAACCACTGTTTCCATTAATTCATTGAATTAATGGAAATTAATAGTACGATCACTGGTTGTCATGTATATGTATATGGTGTATATGGATATTTTCCTTCCTTCTTTTCTCCTTTCCCCCATCCCAGTTATTCTCTCCTTTTTGAGCAGTATTTTTTCCTTTTACCAATATCTACTGTACATCTTGGATCATATTTATCTTTTCAGATCTTTATACTAGGGAGAAAATATGGTGTTTATATATGCAAAACTGACTTATTTCACTTTTGAATATGGTCTCGAGTTGCATCTGTTTCCCTACAAATATCTCAAGTCTACCCTTCTTTATACCTGAGTAGTGTTCAATTGTATGAAAATATTGCATCTTTTTTTATTTATATCCTCAGATAATGGGCATTTGGGTTGTTTCCAGGATTTAGTTATGTCAAATTATGCTGCTATAAACGTGGGTGCACATATATTGTGGAATGATGTTTTTAGTTCTTCTGGGAAGATACTCAGAGAGGGAACAGCTGAGTCAAATGGGACCTCTACTCCAAGATTTTGAGAAATTTTCATACTGATTTCCAATAAACTCGCTGAGAGAGAAATTAGGGAAGCCACACTCTTCACAATCTAACAAAATGAAATAATCAGGAATCAATTTAACAAAGGAAGCAAAGTATCTATACACTGAAAATTAGAACAGTTTGTAAAAAGAGATTGAAGATAATTTCAGAAAATGGAAAGATATTCCTTGTTTATGGACAGGAAGAGTCAATGTTGTGAAAGTGGCCATACTCCCAAAACTGTTATACAGATTTAATGCAATTCTGATCCAAATAGCATTAGCATGTCACACAAATCTAGAGCAAACACTCCTAAAATATATCTGGTACCAGATGTGACCTAGAATAGTAAAGGCAATCCTACAAAACAAAGGAGAGGCAGGAAACACAATAATTTCTGACTTGAAAGTATACTACAAAGCTACTATAGTAAAATCACCATGGTACTGGCAAAAAAAATGGATTTGAGGGTCAGTGGAACACATTAGAAGATGCAGACACAATTACAAACACACTCAGCCACTTTATCTTTGATAAAAGGGTCAGACATGTTCGCTGAAAGAAAGACAGCCACTTTAATAAATGGTATTGGAAAAACTGGCGATCTACATGCTGAAGACTAAACTACACCCATGTCTATCAACATAAACTAATCTAAAGTCAAAGTGGATCAAAGATCTAAGTACTAAAACAGAACACTAAAGCTAGTGGAAGAGAAAGTAGACAGAAATCTTGAAGACATTATGGTAGGCTTCTTATGAAAGAAGCCCAAATTGCAAAGGAAACATTTCAAAGATTCAACCACTGTGATTTCTTCTTATCAAAAAGTTTTGTACATCGGAAGAAATCACCAACAGAGTGAAAAGAAAACCCACAAAGAAAGAATTTTGGCAAACTATCATTGAGATAAAGACCTTCTATCTAAAACATATAAAAAGTTTTAAAAATCAGCCTCCCAAATTCAAAGACCCAATCAAAAATGGACATACGACATGAATATGTACTTTTCAGATGAAGAAATACAAATGGCAAAAAAATATGTGAAAAAATGTTCCAAGAAATGAAAATTTGGAGATTCTTTGGGCATCTTGTATGGAGGGGAGAAAAAGCATGGGGAGGGGGTGGAACACAATGGTTAGAGTGGGCTCCCTCCCACAAGAAGTGGTAGCCTTCTCTGTTCATTTATCCTTTACTGGAGAGGCAATGTTTTTCTACACTTATTTCTGAATCTACTAGAAGCAATATGCTGAAATCGTTCTCTATAAAACCACCAAATCATAGCAATAGGTTCAGATTGAAACAGTTCAGATATTTTCCTGAAGCTAATTATATGTTATATAATATATAAGTATAGAGAATCGTCTCGTGTTTTAAAGTCTTATCTATTTTTTTTACATGGAAAGTGAAGAAGGAAAATACTAGAAATTATATTGGGTCCTGTATTTAAAATTTAAATTCTGGACTCATAGAATGATAGAATTTGAATGACATCTTAAAAACACTTCTTAGGACAGTTTTTTTTTCCTCTCTCTCTTTTATTTAAAAACTTGAGTCAAAAAACAAAGAATAAAGAGATGATGATGTTGTTACCTGGATGAAATGTTTAGTTTTTAAAAAATATTTATTTATTTGATATAGGGTCTTTCTATGCATCTTGGACTCATAGTGATGCTCCTATCTCTGCCTCCCCGCCACTGGGATGACAGGCATATGCCACCCCTCCAGTTTCAGTGGCCAGCAGGGTTTTGGGCTGGCATGGCTCAGGGCCAGCAAGGCATGTGCTACCTGGGATCAAACCTTGGTCCTTGTGCTTGCCAGGCAAGCTCTCCCCCTAGCTTGAAATAATTCTTTCTAAATAATAAAATGTGCTTCTATTCACTAGGTAAACAATGATTTCTATTTTGAAATAAAGATTGCATTGCTTAGCAAACTGGTCAAGCATTGACCGTGACTTATCCACATGGATGACACAGACAAAGGAACCACAGAATAATGTACAGGACTACAAGATAAACCCTGAGAGGACTTCAGTGACCACAAAGGAAATATAAAGTTCATGTGTTGGTATATAAGTCTTGATCTATCTAGGTCTTAACCATCCAGCAGAAAAGTATAAAAATGAAGTTTACCTTGTGGGGCCATAATATTAAGCTGAGCTGTAAATGGCTATGGTCAACAATTTCTTTGAATAACTCACTATGGTTGTAGAATGCTGGACTGTGTTGGATTGTGGTGTCGAGTTCAAGCACCTAAGTTAGTTGAATGACAATGGAGTGCCCACCTTTGACAGGTGTAGAGAAAGGAAGGGGTGTAGAAAGAAAAAAATCATGATGTGTGTGTATAGACAGTACAGTTGGGATAGATAATGCTGTGCTTCTACATAATCCTATGAGAGGCAAGATCTGCACTAATGGTGGTTGGACAGGATATTATGTCGGCTTCTAGTACTACGGTCATCCACTAGGAAAATAATTATTAAATTTTTGATATAATTCAGGTATAAAAAATAAGATAAGTAAGAAGCTACACTCTTAATTCACTGATAAGAGATATCTGCTAAAATAATATCTGTAAATATCATGTATGCACCTTGTACAATACCAAAACATTCTGAAAACATTTTGCCATGTATTAATTTATCGAATCTGTATTGTTAAGGTGTCTTGAAACTGTCTGATTGACATTTGTAGTTCAATAAAATAAAAATAAAAAAAGAAAAAAAAAGATTGCATTGCTTTAAATTCTGCAAATAACTGCAACATAAGAACTTACATTGTTTACTTATAAACAGTAAACAAAATGGTATAATAAATAAATATAAGTGGGGGAAGGTAAGAAGGTACATCTGTTGAGTGAGTCCAGGAGTGCACCTTTATGAGAGGATGACCACACAGAGCGTAGGACCTTGCCATACCCAAAGCATTGCCGTGCCCCTGGCAAGAAGGAATAGTAGGAATGGCACATTGGGCCAGCAGGAAAACATGAGGACTGATGAAGGGATTCTGAATAAATCAATGTTGAGAAGCTCTATTT
The DNA here is from genome assembly GCA_004027165.1 of Ctenomys sociabilis. NCBI lineage: Eukaryota > Metazoa > Chordata > Mammalia > Rodentia > Ctenomyidae > Ctenomys > Ctenomys sociabilis. Next base: position 245,711 of record PVKA01000181.1, read on the forward strand.
TATGAAGAAATTTTCTGCTTCCCATCATTAGGACTGGAGAATTCTGTCTGAGAACCACTGAATTATTGTGGTGACATGAACAATGCTACAGCTTGGCAACATGGGTTGGAATTTTCCCTTAGAATTTGTTCAGACAAAACTGTGTACCTAGGGGCAAAGACGACTTTCTGCTAGAAGGAAGGGAGCATGGCCGCTGTTCAGCAATGGAAGGCTGATGACATGAATGGCTAGGCTGCTCTGGGGGAGAAAATATGCACGGAGTTTTATTTCTCAAAGGAGTTGGTGACACAAGACAAAAGGGAAGGGAGACGGAAAGGGATGATGTGTAAAGTTAGCAAAGCTTGCTGCTGCATGGAATCTAGGGAAGCAGCATCCAGAGGGGTAGAGCGCTTTCGGCATTGAGGGTATTTTCTAATGAGGAAGTGTGGCGGTGTGCTGTGTGAGCAGGCACGTGTGTGTGTGTGTGTGTGTGTGTGTGTGTGTGTATTCAAATATTCCTTTTTTAAATTGGGGAATTACTTCTCGTTTTATTTCCTCTATAGCTTTCTGCTGTTGTTCCTTTGCTGCTGTATCTGTTATTTCATTTGTTGCAGCTGAGCTAGTGTCCTCTGCCTTTCCTGATGGACTCGAGGTC
>PVKA01000182.1:0-137266 GCA_004027165.1 Ctenomys sociabilis
CAAAGAGAGAGAGAGAGAGAGAGAGAGAGAGAGAGAGAGAGAGAGAGAGAGAGAGAGAGACCACAAGAACATACTTCCTGACCTTTATGTTTTTCTGAGCAGCAGCACTGAAAATGCCTAAATGTACTTGCAGTACTGTTTGTAATAATGAAATAGTGAAGAAATTATTTTAATAAATCATAGGTGTATCATCCAGTGATAGCTTTGATTTTTTTTAATGATAGAAATCTTGCAGAAATAGGAGAGAGGTAGTGCACTCCCTTTCTAGAAACTTGCACAGACAGTTAGCATAAAATTTGTCATAAGTATTTTCAAGTTGCAGATCCAGGAAGAATTTACCTATGAGTCCAAGAGCACTTTTTAATCATTTTACATATTCTTAATATAGTGGACCAGTGTTCAGGCATAAAATCACTATGTGAATATATTCAATATAAAAAGTCATTTAAAGTAATGAACAAACAAGTTATGAAGAAGTGTATACAAGAAAGCAGTTTACATAGCATTGTTCTTTTCTTTTAGAAAAAGAGTACTGTGTGTGTGTATGTGTGTGTGTGTGTGTACCTGTATGTCTGCATGCATGCGCATTTGTGTACAGTAACACTGGGAATAAATTTGGGCTACAGTACAAATATACTGTAAGCATTTTTTCTCTGGACGTTTATTTACAAACCTTTTTTATATTTCTTTATAATAGTATTTTTCACATTTTCAGAAACTGACACTATTTGATAATTAGGTAGCAAAGTAGTTAATAATGTTGAATAAAGAAAATACATGCTCTTGTCACTTAGTGCTCAGCTTTCAAAAATGATTTTACTGAGATATCACTGATGCACAGAAAGCTGTATATTTCTGGTACACAATTTGATGGGTTTGGAGATAAATAGACACTTATTGATCAGCCTTTTTCTGCTACCTTATCTCTGACTAATAGTGCAAATAATTTCAGAGTGGTATAAGAGGGCCTTATATTAAGCAGTAAACACAACCCTATAAGTCTGGGATAAAGGTTAAGTCTGTAACTTACTTTTTCTCACCATAATCATTGTTTTTGTCACTGACTTAAGTGCCACGTTGATAAAAATGCATGACTTTGAAAGTAAAGTTTTGAGATCCCTTTCCAGCCAGAGCCAGGCCCAGCTTGTGTGAGAGACCAACCACAAACTTGTGGGAACCTCCCCCACCAGATAGGCCTGGTGAGGAACCCTGTAGTGGAAATCCCTGCAGAGAAGATAGGGGCAAGACCCACTCAGCTAATTCAGGAACTGAACATCTTGCTAGAGGGGCACAGCAGGCTCACTTCCATGGGCTGCCACAGGAAGAAGCTCAGCACAGCAGCCAGACCCAAGCCAGGACCAGCTGGATGAGTTGGAACTTGGTAGATCAGGACCCAGTAAGCTGAGACACTTTGCTAGGTCCAGATCTTTGAGAGCATCCTCTTTCTTTCTCTCTTGATCAAGAGAGGAGGCAACAGGTAACCAGGGTAAACTAGTCTGGCTGGAAGTCTCCCCATGTACATGAAGGGGAGGTGATCAGACAGAATTTAGGGGAACTAATTAAATACAAATTCTTAATTGAATATCTGCTTAGCTACACAGGCATAACATTTGCTTTTATGGTCTAATACAAAATCGTTAATTACAAAAGTTTGTCAACTGTTAAATGTCACTACCCAGTACTAGTGTTCTTAATTGTAGTTCTGTAAATACAAAGCTGTAATAGACTTAACTATATAATCTCTCTTGGGTAAGAATATTGATAGATGATAATGTAATAACTGCACCAAAGCTCTACACCAGAGAGGATAGTGCTATACAAAATGACAAAGAGAAGGACAGAAATGCATTCCCAGGTTCCAAGCCTACTCAGACCAAATGCAGGAAGGAGACACTAGCACAGAAGCAATTGGAAATCATACACTTGAAATCTCTGAAATAATAGTGTCTGAAATAAAGAAACAATTGCAGAAAAGTGTAGAAGAAATGAGATCAGAAATAATCTCTGAATTAAAAAAAGAAATGATAACTGTAATGAAAGAATTACTAAGTGCTTCTAAAGAAGCTAAAAAATAGAGGAGGACAGAAACATGATGGAACCCTTGAATGAGCAATATAGGGAAAAAATAGAATGCATGAAGCAGATTCAAAGAGATATAAAGAAAATTAAAACTTCAATCACAAGCTGGCAAAACATTTGAATGAAAGTGAAGATAGATTTTCGGACTTTGAAGACACCATTTCAGCTAGGAAAAAGGTAAGAAAAAAATCTCTTAAAAAGAACTAGGATGCAGGAAAAAATAATTCAAGATCTGCAAGATGTTGAAAAGATGAACAACATAAGACTACTAGGCATCAATGAGAAAGAAGGAGTCAATACAAATGATATTAAAAGAATATGGGCAGAAGTAATAGCAGAAAACTTCCCAAATATGAGGAAACAATCCAACATTCAGGTTACTGAAGTGTACAGAACTCCAAATAACATCAACCCAATTAAAACCACACCCAGCATATAATAATCAAGATTCCAGAAATTCTGCATAAGAACAATATACTAAAAGCTGCTATAGAAAAGAAACAGGACACATTTAAAGTAAAACCCATGAGAATAACGGCAGATTTCTCTTCACAAACCATCAACTCAAGAAAAGCATGGAGCAAAGTACTTCCAAGTCTTTAAAGAAAACAAATTCCAAACCTGCAAAACTCTCTTTCAAGTTTGATGGAGAATTGAAATACTTCCATGAAAAAGAACAATTAAAGAACTTCATGATCAGAAAGTCAAGCCTACGCAGTCTATTAAAAGATATTCTGGAGAGGGCCCGAAATGACCACAACTCCACAAATGAGAATGGATAGAACCCATCAAATAGGGCAAACAAACACAGGAGAAAAAGAGGTATTCAGCAGCAGATAAATAACATGTTAATCATAAGGCAATACATCTCAATTATAACCATCAATGTAAATAGACTCAATTCACCAATTAAAAGAAATAGACTGGCACAGTGGATTAGAAAGCAAAATCCGACATGAAAGAAAGGGAAGCTACATGCCTGAGGCAACTGAGCAGCACTCCTCAGAGCCAGGCTTACTAGTGCACTGATGCATCCTCCTCTACCTGGAAGACTGAAGCAGGGGGATGGGAAGATGGGGGCTGGCCTGGACAACTTAGTGAGACCCTGTCTCAAACTTTAAAAGAGGCTAGTGATGTAGAAAGACTAGTCAGGTTGACACTCAGCATGCCAGTTGACTAAGTTCACAGTGACAAGAGACAAGAATTGTTCACATAGTTCCTATTTAGGCAATTGAAATTATTTGGATGATTAAAACACTAGTGATAAATTTGCCTCAAAAGTGATCAATAGCTATTTATTCTACCTTCCTACATTTATATACACTTACCTCCAAATAAAAAGACTACCTCTTTTGTAGCCCTACAAAAGAATTTCCTTCAAAACCAGAAATGTTTATGAAAGTTAAATCAAAATGTATTCATACAATGGAATGAGGGAGAGTAAAGAAGTGAAATAAGTTAAGCCACATAAAATGTTATAAATAAATCTTTAAAAAATTCAGACAATTCAGATGTGCTGGTCTATACAGCATATCTGTTGGATATTCATTGTTATAGTTTGCAGTGTTCCCCCAAATCATGCATGTTAGAGAGTTGGTCCCACTATTGGAAGATCGTGGAACCTTTAAGGAGTGGCATTTAGTGGGAGATGTTTAGGTCAGAGGAGGAGTGATTTTGAAGAAGATGGTTATCTGATGCAGGCCCTTCCACTTGCTCTTTACTTCATGGACATGGGGCAGACAGTTTTTCTTTGATGTATGCTCTCACCACGGCATGCCTCCTCACCATAGACCCAAAAGCAAAGGGTCGATTGAGCCAAAATAAAAACATCTAAGTTGCTATCCAGTTATTTGTCATTGTGACAGGAAGTTATTTACTACTGTGAAATAAATTATTCCAAAATGTTTTGCCTAATACAGCAAAATCATTTATTATTATTCCTGGTTTCTGTGAATCTAATATTCAGGAGTGGCATTGAGCAATTCCGGCTCAAGGTTGTTCATTAGCTTGCAGGGAAGTAACAACTATTTGATATCTGAATGCTTGACTATGGTTGGACTTCTAAAGTCAATCTCAAGGCTAATAAATTGGTGCTGGCTATTGGTGGGAGGTCTCAATTTAGACTCTCATAGGTTTCTGCCTGGGGATGCTTGGGTTTCCTCCTGGTTAGCTTCAGAGTAAGCACTTGAAGGTAATTAGACAGAGCCTTCAATAGCCTTTTATGATCTACCTTTTGCAGTTTGTCAGAAAGACTAGCTCATTATTCAATATGGAAAAATACCATAAGAAGTATAAGATTATCAGAGGCCACTGCAGAAGCTGGGTGTTGTAAATTCATTTAAAGAAATCAAAGTCAGAAAAAATAGACTCTGTTGGTTAGGGATGTGTACTTACATGCTAAAACAATGTAAGAGAAGGAAATTATTACCATAAAAGTGGTTACTTCATAGGAGGAGGAAGTTGAGAGTGGGCATGGATCATTATTTGAAAATTATATATTATATATATATATATATATGCTTTGCATCTTCTCATAAGTGTGATTATTTTTCATCATTGTAATTGCAAAATTTAAACTGAAAGAGAAATTTTTTACAAACAGAGAAATAGAAAATCATGGTGATTTAGATTATCTGGCCAAAGGTCACAAAGTAGTGAAACCAGGGGTCAAACTCAGGTAGAGTGCCCATCTGATGCAGAAAAGGAAACTAGACTGTAGGTATGTATTTTTAAAGTGTCTTTTTACTTTGCGTACATTGAACAAACTTTTAAAGCTCTTAGTTGAACCAATCAACTAGTCTTTGGCAGTATGTGACTGGCATCATGCAAATATTAAACATATTTATTAAATGAATATTTTACCAAAATATTGTACACTGGTGGTCATAAGTCAAGCCATGTTCGGGTGTTTTACATGTATCAGCTTATTTATCATATTCTGACTTTCCCCGAGTAACCCCTTAGCTCATCCCTAAGAGGGAAGTCCCTGGGTGACTTCCCTTCCTCGCTTGTCCCTAGGCAGAGAGCTCTCTGTTTTTATTTTATTTTGCTTTCTTCACCTCTAGCATCTGGTCTTCATATTTTAGCATACTACTTTTATATATCAATTTAATAGTAGTACACTAAGCACTGATTCCATAGTTATTGGGCTGTAGTTGGAAAGAAAGAAAAATACATATTTTTATCTGGTACCTAATGAACGAATACTTGTCTTTTCAAGCTTTCTGATAGCTTTTTGTGTTAACATGGACAGGAACAGCAAATCCCTTGAGATTTAATCCCTGTACTTCACGACAGGAAATTTACATTGCATCTTGGCTTATTTCTGCTTCTGGTTTTAATTCTTGTAATAGGTGCTAAAAATGCTTCATTCAGTAATTTTCCATGCCATTTCTCTAAAGCATCGAGTAGCAAGTCTTAACACGTCTATTTGTTGTTTTAAAGGAGAGATCTCAGCCTCCTTGTTAGCAGTGCCACAGGGACACAGACTAAATTCTACCCTGATAGATCAGTTCAGATTAGGATAGAACCCCAGTGATGAAGAAGTTGGTTATTTTGTTCAAAAATATCTGCCTGATGTACCCATGAAAACAGCAAAAAATCTAGTTTTAAGAGTCCCATTTGCATTGGTCTTATTATCCTTATCAATGCAAAATGAGCAAGTGCTACAGCTGTGATTTGGATGTGTTCCAAAGAGACTTGGATCTCCAGTCTGTGGAGCTTTTAAGGATGGTGGAAACTTTAGGAGGCAGGGTTTTGTAAGAAAATTTTTGGTGATTAGGAGCATGCCCTAAACGGGATATTGGACCCCAACCTTTCCTGTTTTTCATTATTTCTTGACCCTCATGAGGTGAACAGGCTTCCTTTGTCAGGTGGCTCCCATCATTTTATATTTTATATGGTATCACTATGGTTCCAAAGCAACAGGGCCACATGATTCTGCTGTGAGCCCAAACAAACCTTTCCTCCATATAAGTTGTTTATTTCGGGAACTCAAGGGGGGGCTGGGGAGATGGCCCAGTGGAATAAGCATTTCCTTTACAAGGGCCTGAGTTCAATCCCTGGTTCCACTAAAAATACCCAAAACAAACAAACAAATAAATAAATGAGAACTGACTAACTTCTTTTACATAGGACTAATCTATGCATTTAGTCAAAAGATAGTTGTTCAATATTTATCACAGATATGATACCAGACTTCACTGAACTCTGGGAAAGGGTAGAGCCTACTAGGTATGTGTGTGCCATGGTGGCAGTACTGGTGAATGAAAATGGAAAAGCAAGGAGATAACTGAAGACAGTGTACTGCAGGCAGTATATGAGGGGGTTTAGTAATGATGCTCCTGAACCCATCAGGAGATATGGCAAATGTGGTGATGTGCTAGGCAGGGCTTCCTGTAGGAGGGAAATCCAGCCAAGCTGAAAAGTCCAAATAATTGTGTTCAGCCCAAGGAGGTGAGAAAGGAAAGGACAGGAAAAAAAGACAGAAAATAGTTTGCTTTTTCTTAGAGCTTCAAGTAGACTGGGGTAATTAGAGCTGCATAATATGGAATTCAAAAAAAATGATTTGAGAGGCTAAAGGCTGGGTAGGTGGACTCATGATGTACAAATCTAGGGTCTGGGTTAAGTGAGCTTGACCTTTATTTTTTGTAGCAATAGCAGTTCATAAAGTGCTTAAGACAAGAAAAAAGCAAGGTGATTTCTGTGGTCTACAAAGATCTCTCTTGCAAAAAGTTAATAAATGCATGAAGTCTATTTGACCTAGCAATATAATTTCCAATATATTATAGTGGATGAGATAAGTCTTTATTTACTAGGAAAATAGTGAAATTACCTCTCCTTCTAGTGAAAATTTGGAGATGATCTAAACTAGGTCTAACAAGGAAGGTACTTGAAAACTAAATATTAGCAAATTTATATGATGTAAATTCTTATATACTTAAAGATATTAAAAGAATTTTGTCAACAAGGAAAACTCATAATAAATATATGGAAAGGAAAAAGTAAGGGAAAAACAGTATATTCTATGTGATCTCTTGACTACTTCTTCAAACATTTCTATATGTGTGTTTGTGTTTGTGTGTGCGTATGTGTATATCAACATGTCTAAGTATGACTATCTCTGTATAGTGAGATAATGAGTATTTAAATTGTCTTTATTTTACTTATCTGAATTTTTATAATTTTAAAAAGTACCTATGATTTTTTCACATGAAAATAAGTACATTTAAAATATTTTACATAAAAAGCAAGTGACTGTTTAAAGGAAGACAGGGGAGCTGAATTGCTCACTTGGGAATTTACATTTTTTTCTTGTGACCTACTCAGTGTTCCCCTTCTTAGTCCAATTTTTGTGACTTCAGACACTTTGGCACAAGAATTAAAAAATGACCTCCAGTTACTCCTCAGTGTTAGTTGGGATCACCAAGTCCACACCAGGGTCAAATCACTCTTGCTGTGTGATTTATTGATGAATAAATTTATTTGGTCTTTGTCTGAAAAGTCTTCATAGAAATTTGGTTTAACTCTCAGCAGCCTACTCCTGAGCTCTGAGGAAGCTTGCCTAGTTTTGAGCTACCTGATCTTCCTTCTGGGCAAGGGTCATTTTGGAACAATTTTGCCACTTCTTTTCAACTTCTCTCTTCAGCTTCTTTTCATAGGCTGGATTCTTCTCACAACAGCATGAACTTTCTTATACATCTCCTCCATCGTGTTTGGAACACATATAATCTGTGACATTCTGACCCATGATGTGCTTCCGATGTACTTCTGCATTGAACTCCTTGCTTTCAGAATCATAACTAGGGAATCATTTGGTACTGTGAGGGATAGATAAGCCTCCATCCACAGCACCCTGTAGGGCTCTAAAAACTTTATTGCCAGTTATAGTTCTGGCAAGGCCTGCATCCAATAGCAGGTGAAGGCACCAGGTTTGGCAACAATGCTTTCCACATTGCATTCCTCTCCAGTCACCTCCATCTGGCCTTCATAGATCTTATCCATGCTAAACCTATTGAGAAGCCTGTGGGCTAGCAGCAGGCCAGTACAATACACTGCAGCATAATTTGTTAGGCTAACTTTCACACCATATTTTGGTAGTTCATGTGCATATGCTACACAGACTATCATATCCCTTTCAACACGGGCATAAACAATCTAAGGAACAGTATCTGTTAGGTACATGAACTATCATCCTGCATTTAGGTATGCTGTATTACCAAGATTTTCCTAGCATAGTTATCAGTTTTGCCCTCTCGTTGTCTTCTAAACTTCACTTTTTATCTCTAAAGTAGGCCTTATTCTTGACAACCAAAACAAAGTCCATCCTGTGTAATATAGACCTGCATCTGCGGTCCTACACAGACCTATAGGCCCAGCAGCACCACAGGGGGAAAAGCGCTCTTCTGTCTTGATTGGTGACCTGTGGCCAACTGCTTGACTTTGGGGCTCATGAGCTTCCAAAGGCACTTACCTGCTTTGAAGAAGGTAAATCATCTGCTTAACGCTATTGACTCTTGCCAGCAGATCCGTTGCAATCAGTGAGGTTCCTCAGAGCATTGTTCTAAAGTCATTTAACTCATTCTCCAGAACTCAGTTTGTCCTCACTTTATCCTGCCATCTGAATGCAAGCTCACAGAACCATACTTTGGACTGTTTTGAAAACATCTTGTTCTTACCTTGCTCCTAGCTTCACTCTGGTAACTTCCTTCTGGTTGTGCTTCTTCCAGTCTGGCTTGATGTCATTCCTTAAAATAGTAGCTCTAGAGTTTCCATGTACAAAAAAAAAAAAAAAAAAAAAAAAAAAAAAAAAAAAAAAAAAAAAAAAAAAAAAAAAAAAAAAAAAAAAAAAAAAAAAAAAAAAAAATCTAGCTGGGGACCTTGCTATAAATTCACATTCTCAATCCCCACCCCTTGTAGTCCTCTGGTTCTGAGCGTAACAATCTGCAGCTTAACTGACACCCCTCAAGTAGTTCCAATGACTACCATCATGGACAGTATGTTGAGAGGGGGGCACCACATTCTTGTCCTAGTTTGCACCACATAGCTCACTCTCCCTGTTGCCTTACCTCTCAAATTTAGCTCTAGAAAACTACACTCTACAGCATTTGAAAGAACATTATGTACAGAAGCTAGTATACTGGATGTACAGGACCCTAGAGGGTTAGGTGAGCACAGTCCTTGCCACCTCTGGAGGTGCAAGTAGCATTTGAGTGTGTACTTATTTTCCAGTAAGAAGATGTATTACTTTTGGCAGATGATCAAAGAAAATGTACTAACCAAAATGTTAAAGGAAATTTAAAAAGCCACCAAAGAGATCTATGCTTTGAAAATTACTTTTCCATTTGATATGCATTTATGTCTAAATATTGTGCAGTGTCGGGTGTTTTCTTGGGGCATGACCCCATCTTGGCATGGATTTTACTGCCTTGGCAAGTACAAGAGGAACATATGCAGGGAGGAGATACAGAAAAGGCACCTACTAGCCCTTTGTCCCCATCAGCCTTTCTCTTGGCATTTTTTATTTACATTATTTTTCATGTGCACCTATCTCATTCTCTTTTTTTGGCAACTGGTTATCCTTACTCTTCACTTTTGTGCTTGTTAGAATATATTTCACATAGCAAAAAAAAAAAAATTGAACTATAATATGAAAAGTATGTATGAGAAGATTTATGGCTTTTTGCAAAAAATGCCTGAACATTATTGCTGCAGCATAATGTTTTTTCTGTTTTACAGACTCTAAAATAGAAAAAGGGTAGGGACTGGCTGCATGTACTTAGCACCTTTTGCAGTTGCAACTTGGACACAAAACCTGGATCCACCAATCGAATCAGGCCTTGACTTGGGACTGGTAGATAGAGAGGTGGGGCACTGGATACTTTGCAGAGACCCCTCTAGTAGTCAGTGGTCGTGGGTGTTCTCAGAAGCAGCATATCAGCAGTGTCCTGTGCCCAGCATCAGAGGTCCAAACTGTGATGTTTAATGTCACAGTGCGGGTGTGGGTGATGCTTTCACATAGACTACTTCTATGGTCTAGGTTTTGAGATTTTTGCCTAGCTGCACAGATTATATGCTGGCTTTTATGGCCCCGCCTGAGGATTCATGAGCTACTCAGAACAATTTCAATAATTTCTGCTGAAATCAACCAAGCAATTTCTCTTGGTTTATTTCTCCAACCATACCATGTGCAACCCTGCTGCTGTATCTTCTTCATGTTCATTTTCCTTTTTTGAATAGCATAAATTTTTGTCTAATGTCATCAAAACTCCACATACAAATCAGTATAATAATTGCCTGTTTCTTTGCTTTCTCACTTGCAAACTTTGACTGTGGAAATTTCTAAACTTAAGTGAAAGAAGACCAAATGGTACTGCGAATTTCTATAACTTACTGCATAGTCCCTTTATCTTATCACTCATTTGTCATCTTTTCTTTTTCTTTGTCTTTGTGGGAATAGAAAGAAAGGAGATGGAATGATTTAATGGCAGTTACAAAGCAGCATATTATCTCATCCATATATTATATATACATCTAACAGGGAATAACTTAAAAATAAACACTATTATTACTGCAACTAATTAAAAACAACAGGCCAGGGAGATGGCTCAGAGGAATAAGCACTTCGCTGGCAAGCGCAAGGGCCTGAGTTCAATCCCTGGTTCTACAAAATCAAAAACAATGTATTATTTAACATCTCTATTTAACCCAAAATGTTTTATTTTTTCTTCTGAGAATCATACTTATGACTTCACACTCACTAGGCAAGCATTGTGTCCCAAGATGGATTTTTATAATTGCTTTGTTTGAGTGAGGTTTTCAATGAAGCCTGTGCAATATATTTAAGGCATAGGTTCTATTTCCCCCAATTTATTTTTACTCAGCTAAAATTCACAAGTCTAATATGTCTCTTCAAACCTATAAGCGTTCTTCCTTCCCCTTTTCTTCATCCTACTTATTTTTGGAGAATTTCTTACTGTGTGATAGAATTTCTAAATCTCTGGGTCATCTGACTTTACCCTTGTGATATTGTTATCATGCTCCTCTTGCTCATTTTTTCCTGTAAATTGGTGATTAGTTCTAGGGATTGAATATATTCTATTTTCACATACTTTTGATTTTTCTTTTCCTTTGCTTTCTTTCTTTTTTAAAATTAATTTTATTGAGAAAGAAATAGCAATGAGACAGTTTCAAGACAGATTATTAGGACAGTTACAGTAATTAACACATTGCATAATGTTGGCTTTGTAGTAGTTATTAATAGTATAAGATTCAGACATAATATCTTGTCTAAACAATATTAGTCCAAATTTTTCTTCTCAGTGAACTAAGAGAAAGTAGCTATATATTTATCCTATTTTGTCTATATCTGTCTATATCTATATTTATACCTATATATGTATCTATACATGTATGTATTTTTCACTACAAAATGGTCCTTCATTTATATCCCCCTTTTTTCTTTAGTTTTGTCAGAGATTGGTATTCCATTGTCATTCAAATATTGTAGGAGCGAAAATTCAGCAAAATAATCCAATATAGTGCAATAGTCCATAATTGTAGTGAGTTATCTGCAGAACTTGCAATGTGAGATCTTGCCAGAGGGGCACAGTGAGTTCACTTCCACAGGATGCAGCAGGAAGAAGCTGAGCACAGCATCCAGACACAAGGCAGGTACATCAGGATGAGTTCAAACTTTGTAGACTTGGACAGCTGAGACACTTTGCTAGAACCAGATCTATGAGAGCACCCTCTCTCTTTATCTCCTGATTGAGAGAGGGGGCAAAAGGTAACTGGGATGAACTATTTTGCCTGGAAGACCCAGGTACATCAAGGGGAGGTGATCAGACAGAACTTAGGGGAATTAACTTACAAATTCGCAGTTTAATATCTGCTTAGCTATACAGACATAATGCTTTTCTTCTTTTAAAGAACTAGTTTTATCCCAGTTCCCCCAGAGATTCTTCATTACTACCCCTCTCTTCAGTGCTTTTTCTTAGACACATGTAGCCTTTACTTAGCTATCATTTTCTTTATGTTATAGTTTAGATCTGCAGTCTCCCCAAAGCCACATGTGTTTATAAGAGATTGGCTCTTGAAGGTGCCATGCTCTTCAGTGGATTCATCCACAAATGAGTTCAGTAGCTGCAGGTGCTGGCAGGAAGCCGGCATGGCTAGAGTTGTTCCCTGGGGGTGTGACTGGGGAGGTGTGTTCTGGTCCCTGGTCCTTTCTTGACTTTCTGGCTGCTTGGGATGAGTAGCTTTCCTCTGCCAAGCCTTTTCACCATGCACTTCCATCCTGAAGCCAGATGGCTTTAGAATGGACCCATAGGAAACTGTGGGCCACATAAATCTCTTTTCGTTTAAGTTGTGAGTATTCAGTGGGAATTGTGTTCCCATAATGGAAAAGTACTAATGTGCTACGGATTAAATTATGTTCATTTCTATTGCTAAAAAGGCGGGGGTTATGTACAGGGATTGTCTATGTGTCATTGCTATTCTTTCCTCCAAACCTAGGGCACACTGTGCCTGGCAGAAAGTATGTGCTACAGAAATAGTTCCTGAGTTAGCTGTATCAGAGAGTACAGGCTACAACCAGCTATCTGCTGTGTAGGTTTGCTGTTCTGCGAGGTTTTCCTCACTGTGTAACACAAGTCTTGATTAAACTCCTGTACCATACACCTGAAAAGGGAGGGCACAATATATTTTTGTAGCCTGAGTACTTAAGCATAGCTCCATGCTTACACCTAGTACATGTTCAATGCATATGATTTGGGGATCCTTACTTTTTTATTTGTTTATTTACTGTATTTTAGGGAAGGGTCTACAGGATGTTCAGGGTTTCACTACTAGATCAGATTCATAGTGATTCTCCTGTTTACAGCCTCCCAAGAGCTGGGATTACAGGCGTGTACCACCATGCCCAGTCTCAATCACAGTCTCAGCTTACCAAAGGGTGGAGAGGGGATCCTTATTTATGTGTCCTTACGTGCATGGTTTATGTCTGTTTCAAAAAGAGGTGCTATGGCTTATGTCTGGATGTCCCCCAAAAGCCTCATGTAGATGTGGGGCAGGCTTTTCAGAGGTGGCTGAAATCTAAAGTTTGTGATTGAGTCATGGTACAATGCAGGGATTAAGGGTGTGAGTGCTATATCTGCTCTACAAAAGACAGGAAGAGCCTTTCCCCCCCATTGTTGCTTTTGCTATCTTCTATTCCTTGACTGGTCATCCCTCTATCATATGTCACCCTGCCTTGGAGCCAGCCCACTATGGACTGAAACCTCTACAAACTGGGAGCTAAATAAAACTTTCCCCCTTTATTTTTTTATTTTTTTATGTATTTAGGGCAGGGTCTACAGGGTATTACTACACAGATCGGACTTTTAGTGTTCCTCTTGTTTTCAGCCTCCCAAGTACTGGGATTATAGGTACATGCTACCATGCCCAGTCTCAGTCAATCTCAGGGTGCCCCAGGGGTGGGTCTGGCACAGCATGCCAGGGATTGAACCCTAGTCCCTGCGTCTGCCTAAGCAGGCTCTTTAATCTGCTGAGGTATCTATTCTCCCCTTTAACTTTAGATGTCAAATATTTTGTCTCAGCAAAGAGAGAAAGGTATATGAGAGATTTACGTGACAAAGTATTATTTTATGTATGCAAAGTATTAAATAACTGCAAATAAAATTAATGATTATTATAATCTCTTATCACTGCTTTTGTACATTTAATAGGCACAATCATCAGTGAAATGTATACAGCTATTGATTTACCAGGTATTTCTAGACTTGCTACTTACCCCCAAGGTTTTTAAGTCACTAATGACAAGAAATTTACAAAGGACATCTATCATGTAGTCAACTTTTTATTGTGTAGATGAGTGAAAAAATTATCCATTTAAAGGAGTGAAAGATTTTTAGAGTGCTGTCAATAAAGCTGTTTTGGCCACAAGTGGCAAAAACTGCAAATACTTCTAATGAAAAGGAATTTTAATGCTTATATATTTCAAAAGTCTAAGTATATCGGACTCCAGGTATACTTGGACAAGGAATTAAAACAAAGTTATTTTACTTTTGAATGCCTAGGCTTTGCTGGCCTCTTTTTCTCTTGTTTAATCCTTATTCTCTTCTTTCTTCAATTACCTTCCTCATGTGGCCAGAGTATAGAGCTACAGGTTTTCTTGCTTCCAACACTGTGCTTCCCAAGTAAGATCTTCTTCCCCATCTACTCTAGCAGGAAAATCCCAAGGAGGACTTGTGGTTATGTTAGGGCACCCTGACCCAGGGAATCACAGTAGTTAAGCAAGGGCCTTCTGATTGGTCAAGACAAAGTCACACACCCACTCCTGTAGCACTGTCATCACTGTCGTCATACACTGTCAGAGAGCACTGTAATGGATAATTCTGGGAAGGTGTAGGGAAAGCAATATATTGTATACCTCAACTCAGAGCTCTGAACTCCAGAGATCTCCCTGGGAGGTGTCCTTAGATAAAGTTCAAGCTTCCCAGATTTCCTGACACGTTTGAGAGGTGCTTGTTCAATATAATGAATGACATGGACTGTGTCCTGGTTTTGGTTCTTGTAAGGAAAACAGTGTAGTACAGGACAC
Source organism: Ctenomys sociabilis (assembly GCA_004027165.1). Taxonomy (NCBI): domain Eukaryota; kingdom Metazoa; phylum Chordata; class Mammalia; order Rodentia; family Ctenomyidae; genus Ctenomys; species Ctenomys sociabilis. Next base: position 14,681 of record PVKA01000182.1, read on the forward strand.
ATTTCATAATACTGTCCTAATGAATCACCCAAGAATGACATACAAGTGCAGGAAATCTATCTACACACTAAATACTAAAGAATCCAGCTGAAGGCATAGATCCTAATATCCTTCATGAGTCTAGTTGGAAACCTAGAGCTCATAAAAATGCTTCCCACAAGTCCAACAGGAGGCCTAGAGTCCACAACAAAGTCTCATGCAGGTCTGCTTCATGGATCTGTGCTAGAAAGGCCCAAAGGTCAGTGGTGGAAGCTAGGAAGTCTATACCAGTGGGATGAAGGATCTGTGCTAGCAGGCTGAGGGATCTGAACTGGTGCTAGGAAACAATGCTCAAGGTAAGCACCAGAGCTCCTCCACAAAGTACACAGCTATCCTCAACAACAGTGACATCTCAAGCTCCTCCAGCCATGAGGAAAGTTGAGTTCCCATCAGGAAAGCCAATGTGACAAGCTTCTTCACCAGGCTGAACAGTACACCACCTTCCCTTCTGAAACCAGGAAACAATGCTAAAGATGAGTACCAAAGTTTCTCCAAAATTCTTTGGGAAATCCAGCATGAAAAGTCCTCCAGCAAAACAGCTCAAGAGAACTAGCAGACTCCAACAGCTCCAACAGCTTCTGCAAACAGCATCCCTGACAGTGTTTCAGCAGCTTCTCCTGTTCTGCCTTCTATGCTGCAGGCAACAACCCTCAGGTGGGCCTCCTGCACCCAGTACCACACTACATTAATGCAGCTGGGTGTAATAAATTGACCATCACTGAGGAATCCACTACAGACTGCTTCCTTACAACTCTAAAGAGGTAATAATCCTTAGTTCTATCATGAAATCTGTGATGGCCTTCAAGAGTTCAGAGACTAAAGTTGTACGCATCTTATTTTATAACTGTATTTCTAAGAAGTCCATGGTAAAATATCCATTTGCTTTCCTCAGGTTTAAAAGCCTCTGATGCTAGACATGATGGCACATGTATAACAGTCACTAGGGAGGCTGAGGAAGAAGGAAGTTTGAGGCCAGCTTACACAGCTAAGCAAGATCCAGTCTCAGAACTTAGAAGGCTAGGGATGTGATATGGTTCAGTAGGAGAGTGCCTGCCTAAGTAAACACAAGGGCACTGGGTTCAATTCCTATTACATAGTTTGGGGTCTGATGGGCTGTAAGATTAAGAAGACTCTAGTATTTCTTGGTGGAGCTGCAATTGACATTTGGAGGAAGAAATCTGTTTTGTGTAGGATATTTAGTGTCTCTGGCCCATACCCCTTAAATGCCTAGATTGGCTTCAAGTTATGCAAATTGATTCCTCTTTCAGTATGCCATGCACTGATAATGGAGAACCGAAATGAGATTAGCTGTCTAGACTGCATCATGTTCTCTTCCTATTTCACTTTTCTTCTTCTTTCTATGGCAGAGAGCAATGCTTCTTCATTTTTGACATTTAATTTCCAGTGATTTATCTATCAAGGAATACCATGCTTTCTATGGGGGTGTTTTTTCAAGTGTTCTGTCATATTTTAGTGTTTAGTGTAAAGGGACAAACAGAAATCTTTTGGGCACTAAACTTCATTATCGGTTTTTGGAGATTGTTACTGCAACACATTTGTGCCCCTGAACTTTTCCCCACATTTCCTTGATATCTTCAACTCTGAATCCAGCTCATCTATTGAAGATCTTTCCTTATGTGAAATTAATGTTTTGTTGTTGTTGCACTGTACTGGAAGATGTGCAAAAGGGCCACTGCTGAGATTCCTAATCCCCAGCGTAGCCTTTTTAGGGTCTCCTCCTAGAATTCATTCTTTGTTTAATTTATTAATACTGGGAATTGAACCCAGGCCCTTTGCTCCAGACTACACCTCTAACCATTTTTAAAAAGTTCTGACACAGATTATCACTAAGTAGCTAAGGAGCCTCAGCTCTAGATTTCCATCTTCCTGCCTCAGCCTCCCACAGTGCTGGTACTTCAGGCAGGAAGCACCAAACAGAATGACTGTTTTATCAATCTGAAAGGGAAAATATAACTTCTGAAAGTTAGCCTATCAAGCAAATCTATCAAGCATATCTTCAAGATTGAATACAAAAGAAGTGTAGCATCAAGATTCAAGTCTACTGAGCTGCTTTAAAAAACACACACAAGTTACAAATCACTGTTAAGATTTGACTTCACAACACTTTCTAAAACGGTTTCTCAACCTCTTCCTTTCTAGATGAAGACATGGAAGCTTCTAGGAATCAAGAGACATACCCATGATTGCAAAGTGCTTCTTAGCAGGACTCTGGACTTCACCTCTGGCATTAGTAGTTCAAATGCCATCTTTCCATTACCTAGGTCTCCCCGATGCCTCAAGACACTTCTCATAGACATCCTCCTACAACTTACCAGAAGGTGAGACTGACAGGACAAAAGAGCTAAAGCCAGTTCTGGGAAGCCCACAAGAGGTTGACAAACCCGTGAAATATTAAGGCAATCTCATTTGAACTCCCAGCCAACTGCGAAATTGAAGGCAGACAGCGACGATGCCATTCTGTAACTCTGTGCATTTTTACATTAACCAAATCTTAGGAGTGCTGCTTTAGATTAGAGGTGGTTAATTGGAAAGAGCCGCTCAGCTGATGAACAGTATTGTAAATGTCCAGTTTGGGCTGGTTCCGGGAAAGGATCGCACAAGACTTCTCCAGTCCTGTTCTCATTACAGTGTGAAGGAAAGTTTCAATACACTTTTCCAACCTGCAGACGAGCTGATACGTCGCAACAGCTCAGAAAAATATCAATGCTGGTAGGAAGTTCTTTTAAGACAAGCTTGAATACTAAAACTTTCTAGCTTCAAAACTCTTATTTCATCTTTAAAATAAGGACCCAGCGTGCCCTCGCAAATGTCTGAGCTGGAGAAGACGGGTTAACCAAGGGACGGCGGGCTGAGTTCGTTCTTATTAATATTAAATAGCCACGTCTGTACCCTTGAAGCAAAGTGAGAGAGAGGAGGAAAAGGAGCTGCTGACATTGACAATGAATCCGAACAGGAGTAGCACCAGCGGTGTCCACCACGTTGCCGCTCTCTCTTCTCTGCTTCTGGGAGTTGTATTTTATCTCAGGAGCTGCTCTCCTAGAGAGCGGGACTCCTGGCCCGGGAAGAACTACAACTCCCAGAAAGCAATGGGGCTCGGCCCCTCCCGCGCGGGTACGAGTGTAAACTCACCGCGCGGGGGCGGGCGGCAGCGCGGGCGAACGGGTTGGGCACTGCACGGGGGCGCACTCCTCTGGGAGACCCAGGCCCGGCCAGCTTGCTCGCGTCCCGGGTGTCTCCTCTCACTTTTGAGCAGCGGAAGGCCGGGAAGCCAAAGCCATGCAGTCGGAATCAGGGATCGTGCCTGATTTCGAAGTCGGGGAGGAGTTTCACGAAGAGCCCAAAACCTATTACGAACTCAAAAGTCAACCTCTCAAGAGCAGGTGAGTGGGGATAGCTGGAAGGGGGCCGGGCGAGAGGCCGGCGCACCCTGCGCCTACCACCCGGGGCGGGCAGAGCCGGGAGCCCCGGGACAAGGACCGCGTGCCCTTGTCCTGCTGCCGAGGGCGACCTCCCCCCGCCGGCCGGGCCGCCCCCGCCCGGCCCGCACGCGTCTCGCTGTCCCACAGAGAGTGCGCCCTTCGTGGGCGCACCGGCGGCCCGGAGCCGCGTGTCCGGGCGGGCGGGGACCCTGGTTTGGGGCTGTCAGCTGCCAAGCTTTGGTGGGGGCTGGGGAGCGACTCGGTGCGTGGAGAGAGACGAGGAGCGGGAGCGCGGCGCCGGCTGAGGACCAGGGACGTGCGGGAGCGTTTGTCCTGAACCCTGTGGGAAGATTGGCGCGGCCTGCGGGCCGGAGAGGAAGAGCTTGGGGTTGACGGAGGCGCGACGTTCCACGGGAGCAGGTAGCTCGCCGGTAGTCTGGCCCCCGCGAAAGACCATCCCCTAGTGGCCTCCAGGTGAGACTTTGGGGCTCCGCCCCCACCTGCCGGAGCGAGGCGGGGAGCGCGGGGGCGGGCCGGGGGCGTGGTTCCGCTTGCGGTGCTGCCTGCTGTAGGTGAAGCCAGGCCTTATTTTTGGAGGGGAGAACCCCAGAGGTTGTTGGGAGTGCCTCTTTTGGCAGCGGCACGGGTTATACTTCTCCAGGCGCTTCAAAAACTTTAGGAGCGCAGTGAAGACACCCGCTGATCTGGCGTTCCCCGGTCCCAGTACCGCTTCCTTTGCCACCGCCCTTCCCACTTGAGTAGCTCAATGCATTGGCTCTTTCCTTTCTCCTTGCCCAGTCATCACCCCATCCCTCGCACTTCTGTTTACAGTGCGAGGGAGATGGTTGTTTGAGGCCGTGATAGCAGAAAAAGGGTTGTTTTCCATCCCTTTTGGAATGGAAATGAAAGCCTTGAGCTGGGTAGCACCGGTGTACACCTCCTGGTACTGCCTCTCTATGTCAATAGGGCTTGCGTGGATGGGCCTGGGCTGCAGAGGAAGAGAAGGATCAGAAATTAGGGGGAGATCAAAAAGGCAACTGAGTCAGGAGCACACGTGGTGGAATCCTTGCTTCTGGAGAAAACAAGTCTGGTTCTTCCTCTGACAGGAAGTGGAGGCATGTTGAGTCCTTCAGGGCCAGATTCTGAATCTAAGTTGGGGAAGAAAATCTGGGAAGAGCAGACCCTGGGCAGCCCTTACCAAAGCAGCCTTTTTTGCAGATCCTTAATGCAGATTGAAAGGATGCATAAAACCAGCCTTTAGCTGGTGGCTTCTCTTCATAATGGCTATTTTGTGTGTGAGCATAGATTGTGTGTGTTGGGGGCTGGGGGTTTGGAGTAATATTGTGTAAGGGGTATTGTTGGTTATGCTCATTGGGACTTTATCTGCATTTGACTGAAGGGACTAGTGTTTTACTGAGCAGTCTCTGCTTTTGCTTCTATAAGCAAATGCTTACATGGCCAGAATGAGGGAGCGTGTGTGTGTGTGGAGTCCTGAAAGAAATGAATAAACTGGACTGTTTGGAACATTTTTGATGATAGCTGATACATAACATTAAATGAGTTTGAAGGAGTGAAGAAAATACCATCTGGAAAAACCCAGATGAGTACCACTGCATTCGTGTGGAAGGATTTGGGCCTGGTCTTTCTCAGAATCAGAAATTCTTTGCAAGGGTCCATGTCCCTGCGAGCTAGCTGGCAGGCACGTGTAAGGAAGAATGTGAGTATGTGGGAAGAGACAGCTTCACACATTGATGCTGGAAGCAGGTGTGGGACAGCAGCAGTATGGAAAAGGGAGACTAAATTTAAAAAGTTGTAGAACTTCTATGTGGAGCAGACACATTCTCTTTGAAATAAACTAGTTAAATAAAATCTGTGAATAGATAGAGGAAGTTGGCAATGTTTCCCTATGGTGTTTTGCGCAGTTGTCTAAGGTATTGTCATCAACATCTGTTGTGTGACTTTGTGGTCTTTACAACGTTTCTTAAGTCTTTGCTCAGCCATCCCACTGCTTACCAGCCCAGATTGGGGAAAATTGTAGTTCAAAGACTACAGCTACTATAGTGGGATCGTTTCTCAATTGTATTCTTTCTATTATTTCTTGGAGTTAAAAATGTGTCCAGAACCTACCTTCTTCTTGCCAACTATCCTTCCACCACTCTGAACCAAACTACTATCAGCCCTGCCTGGGTTATTGTAGTTGTCACTTAATTACCTGTCTCCTGTCCTTTGTCCTTACTTGAGAGTGGATTTTTAGCTTTGCCCCTGTTCTTGTTAAAACTGGTTTTCAGCCAGGGTCTTTTTGCCCATACTATCCATCATTTGGCAATATCTGGAGACATTTTTGATCATTATAGTGGAAGGGCTTGTTACTGACTTCTATTAGATTCCAGGGCCACTGTTCACCATCCTTAAGTAAACAAGAGAGTCCCTGCAAAACCATCTGACCCAATCTGTAAATGGAGCTGAGGTGGGCACCTTGTTGTTTTTCTTTGTAGTAAACTTGAAGTCCTTAAAATGGCTTGAAGTAGGCCATATGGTCAAGTTGCCTGTCTTTCTCAGAGTCAGACATTCTTTGCGAGGGTACACGTCCTTGAAAGCTAGCTAGCAGGCACGGGCATGTATAAGGAAGAATGTGGGTATGTGGGAAGAGATGGTTTCACACCTTGATGTTGGAAGCCTGACCCCATCTGCTGTGGTCCCTGTGATCCAGCCAGGCTGGTCTCCTGGAAGGCCCACATCCGTGTACCTCTGGGCATTTGTATATTACATTTGCTTCTGCCTGGCCCAGCCTTTGCCCAGACAGCCACAGTCCTTACTCTCTGTGGACCAATATGATTATAATTTATCACTGGACATAGAGAATGTGGCTTTCTGGGACCACAGTATTCACAGCTGCTCTGAATCCACACTCATCTTCCTTGTCCAGCTGCTTTTTCTACAGTATTTGCAGCCTACTGTGTAATTTGCTGGTGGAGATTGCTTAGTATGTGTGTCTTCACACTGGAGTGCAGATTCCAAGTGAGCAGGAACTTCTGAGTTTTGTTCACTGTTGCATCCCCAAAGCCTAGAACACACTTGCTCAGCCTCAGTGCACCTGATGTTTTGGGCCTAGGTAATTCTCTGCAGTATGCATCTCTCCTAGGTGTTGCAGGATGTTTAGTAGCATCTCTGGTTTCTTCCTGCTCTAGACCAGTCCCTTCCACTAAAAATGTCTTCAGACATTGTCATGTGCTTCTCAGTGGGCCACATCACCCCAAGTTCATAACCACCAGCCTAGAACAAAGTCTAACAAATATTTGCTGACTCTATGTGGCTTTCTCCCTTAACATCCCATTTAGGGTAAGGTGCTTTTGTTTTGGCATATAGCATTGTGTTCCTTTTCAATCAGATATCTACCCTGCCTGTCTCCAAAAGAGGAATGTACATGCTTTTCATTGGGGTTCAAACATCTTGATGTTATCTTTAGCTCCATTTTGGTCCCATTCATTGGTGAGACTGTGTCATAGGAAAGCAGACATTATCAGGAAAGGTTCTAATGAAGAATTGTTCACAGTTTACACTTTTGAAACCTCTGTATGTGGTGGAGGAAGATAGCAAAGTGAGTTTAGAATGTTTATATGTTGTCATCATATTGCATAAGCAAATGTGGAACAAGAGTGAACTTCTAGGAGAGAAGAAACTCTGGGGCTTTGGACCTGAGAGCTCGTAGTATCCGCCTATGGTCCTATGCTTGATTAACTTACAAGATTTGGGGTCTTTGTAGTTGGTAATTCTCTCTTTCCCATTCTTTTTTCCCATTTAAGCATTGAAAATGGGCTTAAACGAATTCCAGTTTCTAAAATTTTAGTAGCATTTTACATACCTTTTACTAAATTAAACTTTCTGAAAATTAGAAATGAGAATGCAAGTATTACAGTTATTGTGGAATGACAAGATAGAGCAGTGGACCCAAAGGTTAAGTCAAATAGAAGTTTGCACAAATGTATGGTGAGATGAAGAAGACAAGGACCGCCGTGTTACAAGTATACCCACAAACATTGGCAAATGGGGGCCTGCTTTCTGGGGAGCTTAATAGCATTAACTCTGATATTGACTTTGGTAGTGGTGCTTGGCATGTAGGAGGGACACAGAAAATGTGAGCAAATATGGTTCTTGTTATTTTCTTTCTTACTAGACATTCTGGAATGTGTGTGTATTCAGTTGATTGTGGCTAGGTTCTCTAAGGCAAATGTTGTTATGCAACAGAATCCTCTCAGTATTACTAAAATCATATTTGCTTGCTTTCTAATAAAGTATTCTGATAATTTTTTTAATTTTATGTTTTCATCTGATCCCTAACAATTCCTTTAGGTTAGCATTAGAAACAAAGCTAGCACTTATGACAGCAGCACATACATGAGAATTCATCATCACCACATATTTTTTGTGCTTATGCTTGAAAACTGATCAATAATCTTGGCTAGGGCCGGCCACATAGCTCAGAGGATTAAAGCACCTGCTTAGGCAGACACAGGGGTCAGGGATTCGATCTCTGGTGTGCTGTGCCAGCCCACCTTCTGGGGTGTGCTGAAATGGTGGCTGAGACGGGCGTGGTGGTCTGCACCTGTAATCCCAGCACTTGGGAGGCTGAAAACAGGAGGATCTCTATGAGTCCAGTCTGAACTGTGTAGTGAGACCCTGTAGATCCTATACTGAATACATTAAAAAAAAGTTGGCTAACATTTATTTAGTGTGTATTGTGTGTCAGCCTATGTTCTTGTTTTTTTTACTTGCATAAAATGTACTTAATTTTGCAAAACCTGCATTAAACAGTAATATGAAATAAAAACAATAATTTTAATTTTAAAACAGATCATGCTCAGCTAGTGCCTATTATGTTGCAACATTATCTTAAATATTTCACTGGCATTATTAACTCAGTTAATTTTCACTTCAGTCTTGGACATATATAATTTTATTATCTTCATATTATTGAAAACTGAGAGATACTACCTTCTAAAAGGTGCCAAGACTGCGGCTGTTTGAGCCCCATGCTCTTGTCTGTTAGTGTGTACTGCTGTGTATAAAGTAGTGTGCATAAAGGGGCAAAATCCTATGCTGTATTACCCTGTTCCCTCTCCAAAACCTCCAGGGGCTGGCACAAAGAGGAGCCATGGGTTCAGTTAGTCATATAAGACAAATTTGGTCCCTGGGAGCAAATGTGCACCAGCAATGGGTTGTACTGAAGCATGGAGGGGGGTGGTGGTGGTGGTGGTGACTGCCTTCAGGAGGAAGCAGTATCCACACGTGCTTCTCCACATGTTCATTATCCTAGCGAGACACAGTGCACATGGAAGGTGTAGAGGGACCTATGGTTAAGTGTTGTGGTCATGGCATTGCCAATTAGCCACTCCAGCAGTGCTTAAGATACTTATCATCTTGGACTCTCAGTTACTTAGTTTGTTTCCGTCTCCCTTGTCTTTCCTTTTTCTCTATAGTCTATTCTCTTTTTTTCTTTTTATTGTCGATGGAGACAAGGTCTTGTTACATAGCTCAGGCTGGACTTGAGCTCACTGTGTAGTACTAGGTAGCTGGAACTTGAGGTGATCCTCCTGATGTCTCAAGTGTTGGGGTTATACATGGGAGCCTTCAGTCCTGGATTTGGAGACTCATTTTTTTTTATCTGTAAAATAGGGTCAGTATAGATCATTCCGTCAGAGTCGGGATAAGTTGAGGCCAAAAACTTGTCGTGTGTTTAGCATCACACTTGTGTTTTCAGTGCATGATGACAACTCTGTTCTAGTAGAATATTCCCATAACAATTTCTCCCCCTCCTTGTAATAACCAAAACATGAATAGAATGATACTTGAAGCAAAATAGATAAGACTGCAGTGCTCTAACATTGCAGATGTTCATATCGTACTATGCAGATTAGTTTTATTGCATGATTAGATGGAACATTTGATTAAAGTAGGATTCTAAGTGTTCCAAGTGTTGGTTTTGTGCACTATTGGAGATTTTATTTTCTCAATTACCACTATTTATAGAATTTCTTTTAAGTGTAAGTATGTTTCCTTCTCTTTGAGTTCTGCAGTGCAGTCTGCACAGGCTGATGTTTATATCTGCTCCAGTTGTGCAAGAAGTGGAAAATATCCTTTTTTTAGAACAGGTCACATGTGCTTACTGTCAGGAATAGGACCTCAGTGTAAAAAAATGTATCTTGGGACAAATCAAAGTTACATCTCCCTCCAACTGCTTTGTTTCAGAACTGGAAGTATTAGGATAAATAACAAGAAAAAAAATCCTTAGCTACTTTTATTTGTTTGTTAAGGACAACAAGCAAGAGCTCCGTGTGTGTGTGTGTGTGTGTGTGTGTGTGTGTGTGTGTGTGCGTTAAGCATTACTCTTATATTTGTCTTATTGGGGTAAATTATAAAAAATGTTTGACTATATTTCAGTTATGCACTGTTTGGAGAAAATAATCAAGAAGGCAGGTCTGAGATGATAGATTTACTAGTAACTGCTTTTGATATTGTAAAGGAGTCATGACTCAGTTTGCCAGAGTAGTGAGCACTGAAGTGTGAGGAAAACAATTATACAAGGACGTGATACCTGCATCTTTACTGAGACAAATGAGGGCAAGAAAAATTATAAGGAGGTTTGGGGCCCCCATGGTGTTTCCACTTCTACCCATTACCAAGCAGTTCAGGAGAAGTTCTCAGTGGTAAGCCCATTTGCATAGGTGGTTTCTTAAATATGATACCATTATGCATCCCTTTTCCCTTTTTTTTTTTGTACTGGGAATTGAACTCAGGGCCTTCATACTAAGCTGCATCCCCAGACCTTCATCTTTAATTGTGAGCCAGGTCCTGCTAGATCACTGCTGCACATGGTTGGCTCGAATTTCACTCCTCCTGTCTCAGCCTCCCAGAGCTCTGAGAATCCTGGCATGTGCAGCTGCATGCGGCTGGGTTCTTTATTTCTCTGTTTCATTTTTTCTTCCTTTTGCCTTTCATGTATGCTACAAAGAATAAAAAAGTGTACCTTTGGGAGGTTCTAATGAGACAGCTCCCTGAGATTCAGGGATGTAAGGCTCCTGTCCACAGTGGTTTCCCAGGTATTGGGCACTGTTCTCACAGGGTGTTGCAGATGCTGGGTCTTTGGCTGTCATAATTTCAGGGTTTTGCAAGGAGAACAATATGATAGAGGACACATATTTTATAAGATTAGATATAATAGTCACCCAAAGAATCATATGCAAAAGAGAGTGCAGAAAATGTGTCTACACACTAAAGACTGAAGACTCCAGCTGAAGGCTTGGATCCCACCAAAATGTCTTGAATGAGTCCAGCTGGTGGCCTAGAGCCCAGGACAATGTCTTATGCAAGTCTGTTTCATGCCTGTGCTGGGAAGGCCCAAAGGTCTGTGGTGGAAGCTAGGAAGTCTGTGCCAGCAGGATGAAGGATCTGTGCTAGCAGTTTGAGGAATCTGAACTGGAGCCAGGAAGCCATGCTTAAAGTAAGAACCAGAGCTCCCATGAAAAGTACCATAGCCATCCTCAGCAACAGTGAGGTCCTGAGCTTCTCCAAGGATGAGAACAGCCGAGCTTCTGTCAGAAAAGCCAATATGACAAACTTGTACAGGAGACTGAACAGTGTACCATCTTTCCTTCCAAAGCCAGGAGGCAATGCTCAGAGTGAGAACCAGAGCTCCCCCACATGAACTGCAGCCATCCTCAGTGATGAGATCCCAAGCAAGCTTCTCCTCTGAGGAGAACAACCAAGTTCACCCGGAAAGTGAGCATGACATGGTCCCCCAGCAGAATAGCACAGGAGACTCAGCAGCTTCCAGCAGCTTCTCCAGACAGCTTCCCTGATAGCCTTTCAACAGGTTCTCCCGTTCTGCTTCTTCACCACACTGACTCTGTTCAGCTTAGTATTACAAGTTGGCCACTAGTTGGCAATCTACCACACTGGCTCTTTTCCATTGGAGCTGAAAGTTGAGTTTTTGTAGGCTGGAAGGGATGCTGCACTTTGGAGGAGTCAGGGTCTAGGCAGAAAAAGACTGAAAGGGCCATAAGTGGGATCATAGTGCTGTGAGCATGTGAGGGCCCTTGCTTTCCTCCCCAAGTGGCTTTTAAGTTTCCCTCAGTCACTTTGAGCAGAAGGATAACTGAAGTCAGAAGGATGCAGATGAATTTGTTTTTGTCCTTTTTCATCTCTCCCTTCTTTTCTGCTCTCCTTATCAGTTACTTATTAAGTGGTGCTGTCATGTCTGGCTTTGTACTGGCCATGAGGATTCAAATTAAATCAGGTAGCAAGAGTTTCTGCTGGCATCCCACTTCCACCTTGGATGTAAGTATCTCCAAGTTAATAAGGCACTAACATAAGTAAGCAAGATACTTTTTGGTGACTGCAGTAGCAAACAGAACTGGACGTTATTGGTAGAGTGTGACTGGGAGAGAGCAGAGTTTATTTCTTGGATCACCAGGAAGCACATCATGGAGAAAGTGATTTTGAAGCAAGACTGAATGCCTGACACAGTTACAAGTCTTGGCATTGCCAGTCATTAGCTTTGTGCCTTTGCACAAGTCACACAACCTCTCTGAACTTGTCTCCTCTTCTGTAGCCACCTTGCAAGACTACTATGAAGAAAAGAGGTAATGTATGTGGAACGGTTAACATTAGACTGATACAGTAGGTGCTTAGGAAGACTGTAGGACTGGTTTCAGGTGAGATATGAATGGTGCAAAAGAAATGAAGATATTGATCTTTGTTTTGTTTATAACTTGATTTATGTGTTTCTTTAACATCTAGTGGTCAGATTTCTTGCTTATCTTTATAAAACTAATGCTGGCCTAAATGTGGACTTGCTTTGTTATTTTTGTTATCCTTTCTTTCATCTATAATTCTAGTCTTGCTCCAGAGGTCCCCTTGCTCTTCCTACTATGGCTGCACTGAGGTCATATCTGAAGCTGCCTACTCTAGGAATGGGGTTTTAGGATGGTTTGATTTTGAGTGTAAAGGAGATGAACAGGCCCTTGAGGGTTCACCAGTTCCTTGCTTTATTTGGTGTCACACAATGTTCAGGCCCACCATGAACACGTAAGCAGGGGACCCTGCAGACTCCCTGACTGGTGTCTCAGCCCTGGGTCACGCTTCCTGTCCACACAGGTGCAGAATGCTAGTATTTTTTTTTCAAAAATTTTATTCATTTTAATGAGAAAAGAATAGCAATGAAACAGTTTAAAAACAGGTTAGTAGGACAGTTACAATAATTGATACATTAGATATTGTTGTCTTCGTAGTATTCAGAGGACATGATACAAAAATGGTAACTTGTCTAAACAATATTAGTACAAACCTTTCTTCTCATTGAACTAATAGAAGATAGCTATATATCTATCCTATTTTGTATATACAGATATATAGTTTTTTTTCCACTACAAAATGGTCCTTTATTTATATCCCGTTTGTTTGTTTTGTTTTGTCAAAGATAGGTGTTCCATTGTTGTTAGAAAAGTTGTATTTGGGGAAGTCTTTTAAGGACCTTTTCATACTTGGTGCCAATTCAAATATTGTAGGTACTTGAATTCAGCAAAATAACCCATATAGTCAGGTAATCCATAATAATAATGGAATATCAGTAGAACTGATAATTGTCTGAAGTTGTGTAAATATATTTTCTCTCCAGTGTAAGAACTCAAAAGACGAAACAAAAATTGAAAGGTATAGCATAGTTAAATGGAAAGCGAGAATTTAAGGATTAAACAATGAAGAGAGACAAAGGAGAAAAGTTAGGAAATATGGCAGGGGCAAAACCATATATTTAGAATGTCAGTATTGATGCAGTAATGAAAAGACAAAGCCTTTCTCCAACACAGGATGCCAGCATCCATCAGGCCTGACTTCCATGTGGAGTGCTGTGTCTTTAATGAACATCTTAAAATTTATGAAACATTTGGATTTCAGTAGCTGGGTTCCTTGGTTCAGGAACACAGGGATAGTAGCTTTGAAAAGGAAGGATCCTAGATTGTGTGAGAGCAAGTATTTTAAATTCAAATGCAGTAAGTTATGGGTCTGCAGAGGGCAGTGGTAGGATTCTGTCTTATTAGAAAGTGTGGCTTATTATGCAATGTAGGGAAGACCTCTTGTGATCTTTGTCCTTCCTTCCCTGCCCCTTCCCCTCAGTGGGGTACTTGTTGAGTCATTCACACTTACTCTTTTCTTTTCCAATCTGATCAAGGATGAGTGGAAAAGTGGTTGTCCACACTGGTGTGAAAATGCATGGCTTCCTTCTGGGAAGCTTAACTTGCTGCGATGGGGAGAAGGTGTGTGGCAGAGCAGGTTCATTTAGTGTGGAGGTGGGGTTACATTTGAAGTTACAAAATGATAGTTAGGAATGTTGTATTTACTTTGATACTTGAGCTACAAAATGTTCTTCAATACTAACTGGTTCTAAGAAGTGTGCTTTTCAAAGTACAGGTTTTATTTTTATAACTGAGGATTGAAAATTTGGTGGAAGAAAATGCACATAAAAATCATAAAGGTGATTTTCTTAGTTAACTCAGGGTTTAGTGTAATCCTGGTAACAGGGTCCTCAGTCACAAGTGCTCCAGAGCTCCTGGATGAGGATAGTTTCTCCAAAACTGGTGGAGACAGTCCTCAAACTGAGACCATGAACCAACATGCAGATAAATCAGTGCTCAAACTGTAAGCCACTCCTCCATCAAACAAAACAAAGCAACCCCCCCAAAACTGTATATTTTTTTTTTGTTAGTATTTGAAAATTTTCCTCAAAAGGTGAAAAGGCAACACTTCAGTCTTCTCTTTGTTCTGTTGGATTCCTGAGCTTGCATTGTAGCACCATCTAAATTTAGGGACTTGGCCCCTTGGCCAGTAGAAGCCTTTGCAGCAAATTTACAGTGCTTTTTTGACCAAGATAAATCACGAATAAACATTAAAATAATATTGGCCAGTTAGGGTCATTTACTTGTGAGAAAAGACAGTGATACCAACTATGCATTCTGAAAATCTAGTTATTTATTTTTAAAGGAAGATTACATGGTAGTTTATGTGAAGCAATCCCTGCAAATACAACCAGCTGGCATAATACCTGGTGACATTCCAAATAAGTGTGCCCACTTGCTGTAAGGAGGTATGTGTGGGGAGTAATTTGTAAGAGGTTGACTCCTGACACATGAGATGCTGGACAATCAGACTGCAGACTTTTTGGAACCATACCTTGCATCATCGTAACATGCTAATTTCCCCTGGTCATTCCACTAATAATATTTTTATCTGGCTAAATGCTACATGAGTAAGTGCCAAATGATGGGATCTCAGAATGCAGTTCTAATGACACTGATTAGGGATAGAAACTTTAAATCCCTGTTGATGTAGAAATAAATGAGAGGGTTTTTTGGTGCTTACTTGGTCATAGAGTCAAAGTCACTAACGTGCTTGATTTAACGGGAGCTGAATGACAAGGACAACCAGTTGTGGTTTGTTTTGGGGGTCAGTGATACCTTATGCCCTTCTGTTGGATTTGGAGTTCTCTAGTGTATGCCCTCTTTTCTCAGTGTGGTACATGCCCGGTGTCCTTCCAGTCAGTTCTCATTGACAGCCAACTTCCCTTTCCTTGTGTATTCCCTCTAGTGAACACTTTTCTCTGTTAATAAGCTCATTTCCAAATTCTCGTATGTACTCTTCACTTGCTCAAACCATGTTGTTTAGTTTCATGGCTCTAGGAGTGGAGGAGAGTTCAACATAAGCCTGAACACGTGGCTTTATCACAGGGGCTGGTTTCAGGGAGGTGCACATCCATTTGTCAAAGTGAAACAATCCTAATGTAAATTTGATAACTACCTTTCTTGAGAGAACTGAACATTTTTTCTTAAATCAGTAGGTAATTATTATCAGTGATTATATAAACAGCATACCTTTACTAAATGTGTTCTGACTCAGGGAATGTTTCCTTCAATACAAGACTAATTCAATATGGAGACGCAGATTTTTGAAAAATCTTTAGTGCAGTTTTCCAAACCTGAGTGTGCATTAGCACCCCGTGGAGGATTTCTGGGACATAGTGCAACAATTTCTGATTGAGTGGCTGGGATTGAGTCAGAGACTTTTCATCCATTGTGAATTTCTCTATTGGTTGGGTGTACACTTTCAAACCATTGCTCTAGGGTGGTGTTGGTTGGTGATTTTACACAAAGAAATTGAAATAGAAAATACTGGGCAGATGTGGAATGTAAATAATGTAAACTTGGGCTGCCCTGTCAGGAGGCAAAATACTCAATCATGTTTGGCTTATAAAGTCATTTGTTGGATAAATAACAAAAATTCTAAGATAGGGATAACTAGCTTTACAAAAGGCAGGACTCTGTTTCAGTAAGTGTGATCTCTGATAACTTACAGTTAGCCTGTCTTTACTACCATAAAGAACCCTGGCCCAAACCACGAGAGACTGCAGTTTACTCCAGACTCTTGAGCGTGTGTGAGGCATAAAGTAGACAGCAGATAGAAGGCACTAGATGAAAAACACAAGGACCGTGGTTCAGGGCATGTCCACATGACCAGATTGTTTTTCACAAAACTTTTGCTGAATAAAACTTGAAATATGACTGTAAGCCTGTTTTCCCATCTTTAATGAATTCCAGACAGTTCGTAGAGTGTGGGAGCTTCCAAAACAGAGGGGCGGGATGGCTGTGACCAGCCAGCACCCATCTCAGCACACGTCCATGCCTTGACCTCAGAGTCTTTCCTTTTGTTTGAATCTCGCCAGGCTGCTTACTTGTCTTACAGTGAGGTGGAGACAGGGAGAAGAAAGGGCAGGGCCAAGGTGGGGTCAGACAAATAAAGCTTATTGAAAATTTCCAGACTCCCTTTTTTATCAGAAATGAAGCCAATCCACTGAGTCCTACGTATTCTGAATTTTTGTTGTTGTTGCTTCTGAAGAAAAAGAACTGATCTATTCTTGCTGTAAATTATTTAAAAGCTCAAATAAGTTTAAACTTTGGAGTAAGACAGACTTCAACTGAAGTTACAATTGGGCCATCTAGTAGCAGTATATCTTTGGCCAAGTTATGCTTGAGGCTCCTGTTTCAACACGGCACTAAAAGGAAGTAGTGGATAACCGTATGTTGTTAGGTATAGAGTAGTTGTACAAATTAAAAGATATGTGGGTAGAGGGCTCAGCCCAAAGCCTGGGTCTTTGTTGCCTTATTCTCTTTACCTTTATATCCATGCTATCAATGATGCTTTTGACTTGAAGTGAAATTTTAGTTTTAGACACCATAATAAATAGTTACTTTTTTTTTTTTTTTCCGGTAGAACCGGTGATTGAACTCAGGCCTTGTGCTTGATCCAGAAGCGCTTATTTCACTGAGCCATCTCCCTGGTCCCCCATCATAATAAAAAAAAAAAAAAAAAAAAAAAAAAAAAAAAAAGGAAAATCAGCAAAAAGAGATGAGGACTCAGGAGAGAAAAGGGCCTCCATAGTATTCAATTTGGATATAATCAGCATTAGGGTCTTGTAGAGTTGTTGGAGGTCAAATAGTGGGGAACAGTGGATGGTGAGGAGGGAGGTATTTAAGGACAGCAGAAGCTATTTGCATGCAAGGTGTTAACTGTTGTGCCCAGCACAGTCTTTTGTCTTTATCATCATGTTTCCTTTCATCATAATAATAGACTGTAGCTGGGTGGAGAAATGAATAATAAGATGCGCTAATTGGCATTGCCCAATGCCATGGCATGAAGCAGCTTGGCACCACTGCTGTCTCTGGCCGGCAAGTGTGACTGCTAACTGTTCTGCTGCAGCCTTGTCTGTAGTGATTTCTTCCTTTGTGTTTATGCTTGGAACACTAAAGCCTCCTTATGCAGGTACCTTCATCGAGGGCAGCCCAAAGGGGCTGCATTCTTGACCTCTGTGGTCTTTATTGCCTTACACTCTTCTAGGATTTCGCCTTGGTGTTGGCTATTAGAGTCTAGAGTTTTAAGATCCCCCTAATCCCCACCTACATGATTGTTGTCTTTTCCTTATCATCACAGAGTTTTGCTCTTAAAACTATGACTGAACTCATCACTAGAAAACAGAGGGAATAGCCTGGATGGAAGTTACTTCATGGGGGAATTAATTTCATTATCATGCACCTGTGTGTGGATGCCTTTGCTGCAGCTGAATCCTATTATAGGGACAGCGAGGTGCCTTCCATCCCTTTTCTGTGAAGATTCAGCGAGGTAATAATACAGTGATGCCAGCTGCTGCTGCTGGCATGACTATGTTCGCTGCTCAGTTTGCTATACTGCATTTGTTGCCCATCTTTGCTGACCACTGCCGTTTTGTGCTACTAGTGATGCCACTGCTATTAGAATTTGGGAGTTTGCATAAGAATTGAAGATGTGGTTCATCCCAGTAATATTTCTCTGTACAGGTGCTGCTGACTGGGTGGCTTTGTTACTGTTAAGTACACAGGTAACTATTGAATTGTCCACAGTTTAAAACACACCACCTGTACAGTCATTTCTCAATTTCTTGGGAGTTTATGCAGCAAGTTCTCAAACAGATCCTAGCATAGGTGCAGTGCAAGTCTTATAGGCCACTTCCAGCTATCACCGTGGTGTGCCAATGAAAGAGAGTGAATGATATTATGGAGCTTCTATCAGAATCCATGCACACATTTATATAGACACATAGGATTCTCAAGGCAGCATTGTTCAGATCATTTCTACTTCTCTGTGGTATTAGAGCTAATGCAAACTTGTCTCTTGGTGAAGTAGTTCTAGTCCTGAGTTTTATAAGGAAACAAAAATGAGAGTTTCCCTCTTCCCATGAGATTGAAGGAAACAGGCACACTAAAGCTTAACGTGGTAGAGGTGTGTGCTCTCCTGAGGAGCCAGTATGTTTTAAAATGTTCTGGAGATAAGAGCTCTAGTTTCATCGGTTAATGAACTCTGCCTGTCATTGAGAGAACAAGGGGAAATGGCTGCATAGGCTGGCATGGAGAAACTGAGCTCAGATCTAGGGGTGGAGCCATCCCCAGAGATGGACTGGGTGGCTCTGAAAGTCTTCAGTGTTGGATTCCTTGGGCATTTACCTGGGGGGAATGCTACAAGATCTTATTTTCCCAGAGTCATTGTTTAGGAACTATTTCTAGTATCCTTGGGCAAATTTTCTTGGCTCTAGGAAGTGAAGTGATGTTTGATAAGCATTTACTGAGTCTGCTGTAGAGCCAGGAGACAAGTGGAGCAAAAGGTGTCCAACTAGACCCACTCTCTCCCATGGCAGTGGGTGGCTGCTGAGTGCTGATCAGATCATCAAGGGCCAGATGAATTCTTTCTGGGGGAAAGAGCCCATTTGATGATCATGTCAGCCATTCTGGGAAAGAAACATGTTTTAACTGGTGTTTGTTAAAGACAGGCTTTAGTTGCTACTTAATTTGAAAGCCTTATTTAAAAAAAAATAGTGTATATTTTAAGAAACCAAACATCTTCTAGTTATAAATAGAACAACTGATAATACTTATTTTACTGTTAGTCCCCATGGGAACAGGGAATTTGTTAGCTCTCTGTGT
Organism: Ctenomys sociabilis; assembly: GCA_004027165.1. Lineage (NCBI taxonomy): Eukaryota > Metazoa > Chordata > Mammalia > Rodentia > Ctenomyidae > Ctenomys > Ctenomys sociabilis. The sequence goes on from PVKA01000182.1 coordinate 33,717, forward strand.
ATCTTGACTATGTAGGATATGGAATGTCAGCAAATTTTTGTTGAATAAAGGATGAAAAGGATAGATGCAGTCTTTACAAAGTATGAAAACAGGCTGGTAACCTTGGGGACTCTTTAAAACCCTTTCAGCTTTATTTTTTGGTGGAACTGGGGATTGAACTCAGACTCTTGCGCTTTCCAGGGACATGTGTATTCCACTGAGCCATCTCCCCAGCCCCTAAAACCCGTTCAGGAAGATGTATAAAAGTGATCTCGACCTTTCCTCTTATTAGCTATGGGTTCTTATTAATTTTTCTGAGCCTCAGTGTCCCCACTTAAAAATGTGGCCAATAATAGAATTTCGTTTTTGGCACAGTTGTGCAAATTTTAAGAAGACAACGTGTAAAAATGACTGGCCTATGTTAGTCCTGTACCCTGTAAGTTAGTAGGGGCATTGGTGGTTCTTGCTACTTGGGTGCTAGGCAACATCATAAAACTACTCTCAGTTCTTGTTATTAATGTTCAGTGGTCATTAAATTAGAGCACACTGAACCAACCATTGCTACTAGAGAAATAGTAGCTAGGTTCCTGGGAGCCTCTGGTGATGACATTTTTGTCAACTAATCCATGAATAACTTTGTTTCTGTTTAGACAGTTTATTTAGTATGCTATGTTATTGATTTGTTAAAATTGAAGCACTATAACTGTGTCTGAATGATGCTTATGTTTTTATTGGTTATGCTTATGTTTTTATATGCTTATGTTTGTGATAGGTAATAATGACATTCTTTTTGAGGAATTGGTACATGCACATCACACATCTTAATAATTTTTACTTCCCCTTGTTTACCTCTTTCCTAGGTCCCCTTCCCATCTCCACAAAGTCCTGTTTCCTAGTATCTTTTTTTTGCCTTTTTGTTGTTTATATTTTGGACATCTCAAAGAAAACCATGTAATGTTCACCCTTTGGTGTCTTATTTATTTCACTTGGTCTTATGGTCTCAGGCACATCCACTTAAATGGTGTTTCTCTCAGCACAGTATTTTCTGTGCCAAAACACATCACAACCTTTCTACATTTGGACTCTCCAGACATCACCTCAGAACTGTGCTTAGGCACCATTTAGATGATGGAGCTGTCAAGAAAACAAGAATGCAGAAAACGTGGCTTGAAGGGGACCCTGATGAGGACATGTGTTTACAGCATGCTGAGTCCGGAAACTGGAAGGCAGACCCTCAGTCCCTTGCTTCACCTCAGCTGGAGATGCTCAGTGAGCTGCTCAAATTTCTTGCTGTTCTGTGAGTGTCCACATTTGGCTCAAAATGCTTCAAGTCAGATTTGACTTGAAAATGCTTCAATGGTTGATGTTTGGAATTGCAAATAAATGTTGGCGTGCAAGTAAATTTGAAAATGGGAAATCTATGTATATCGAGAGTTGCCTGTGTTAAAATTTTTTTGCAGCTGTATTACTCTATCAGTTTTTCTGTATGAAAACCTATGTGCTGGGGAGAACATTTAAACATGGCATGTTCAAATGTGGTTAATTGCATGTGAAGTCACATTAATAAAGTGTTCTGGGAGCCTGATCTTCCATTTTTATTCACATTTGCCAATAAAAATTGTTCTCATTTTCAGACTTTTTAAAGTTGAATGAGGTGCCACTGTTCATACGTAGTATTTTTTTTATTTTGATATTATTTTTGTTATACTTTATTTAGGCACATGGAGTGTGAGTGTGAGAACCTGGGAAAAGAGATCAAGAAATCATGAAGAATCAAACAGAAAGCAGATACATGGCTTAGAAATTGTGGTGCAGGCAGTGTAGAGGAATACACACATAAGGGCCTAGAGTTTAAAGGTGATGATTCTGATTTCTTCATGTATCAGACATTACCTTGTTATACATTATTGTAAACATTACCTGTAGCCATTTCAAATTGCGGAACAAATAGATCACATAGTTTATAAAATACAGAAAACACAGAGAGTGGTAGTAATAGTAACATCAGCATGTAGCTTCTACAAGCCCTCCTTATATGCTGTGCCTTATATTATGTTTTGGCTAACCTTTTGTGTTTACATACGGTTTCTTCAAGTACTATGAAAAGAATGGTTTGTGTTACAGTATGTGTGCACATATGTGTATGGGTCTATCTGTCTGCCGTAGTCCTGGAATAAGGAAAGTACCTCTGTAATTTTTTTTAGTGTTAGAGATGTCAATAAACCAAAAGAACAACAATGAGCAATTCAGAGCTAGGTGCATGTTAAACATAGTAAGCTACCCACTATCTACCAGGTGTGATATGAAACACTTAACATTCCTTATGTAATGTAATTCTAATATGAAGTTGATAGGATCCTATTTGTAGGTGAAGAGATGAGCTTGTCTGTCTTGTGTCACTTCTCTATCTTAAATCACAACCAAGATTTGAAAGAAAGACTGTCCAGCTCAAGAATTCCCTCTCTTCTTCACCAAGCTATTGTGGCTACCAGGTTTACTGGGGTTCTGAGGGAGAGGCAGGGTAGGAAGTGATCATGGATGGCAAGTCATGTTGATTTTGGAATGGCGAGAGGACTAGGTTTCTGATGAGGTAAAGACAAAGAACTCAGGGTGTGGCTAAACATTTGAATCCAAAGTAAATAGGTACATCTATTAAAGGTGCTCACAGCATGCCTGTCTGCATAGTCTTTTGTTTTCAGAGCTGTTTCTGAAGACAGGAAGGAGATAGACTGCGAAGGCTCCAAGAAAGGTAGCAAAAGATGGGATCTTTCCCAAGGGCGTGGTGTGTAAGTTGAATGTTATTGTCATTCCTTACTAAAGATCTCTGTCTTTCTTTTTTAAACTTGAGATGGGGTATCATTCTGTTGCCCATCAAACTGGTCTTGAGTTGGTAGATTCAAGTGATCCTCCTACCTCAGCCTCTCAGCTTTCTTAGTAGCAGGAACTTCAGGCATGTAGCATGGTGCCTGTCTTAAATATATATATGATGTTGCTACCTGGTGACATCAAGCAATTTTATTTACATTTCCACCCATGTGTTCTACCACTGACCATGTAGCTTCTATCACTGATGTTTCTCTTTTTTGGCTTCTTTCCTCTCCTAATCTGACCTGTGAATTACTTTTCTATGTGTCTTCATAAGGTTGTAGGCAGGCTGTTCCATTCTGGGATGTTTATCTTTGACATGCCAGAGTTCTTGAAACACCATAATATTGTGTAATGAGCATGACTTCTGCCTTGACATGTGGGTGTTAAGAGCATTAGTCACTGCAACGTATTGAGTTAACTATTTTTAATAAAAGGATATAATGACCTAACAGAGAGGAAGAAGGTATAAAAATCCTAGTTGATGGCTTTCATGATGAGCCATATATTTAGTGGGTTCCATCAGTGATGAGTTAGAGATCCACAGAGTAAATGTAGAAGCATTTTTATTCTTAATTAGTAGAACAACCAAGAGAAAGACTAACAACTTTAAAAGAAAGGACTTCCTTTTCATATATAACCAGAGAGGCATTCATCATCTCTGCTTCTAATGCTTCTATTTGCAGTTTATTTTCTCTCATGAGAAATGTTGAGGATTTCCATAAGACTATCACTAGGGACTAGTTGAATGTGTCATAAGCCTGATTGAAGGGGTCTTGTCATGACCTTTCTTGGAGAACCATTGGGGAATTCTTTGCAAAACTGTCAGTGTTCCAGGGCTTTCCTCAGCAAACAAAACAGTTCTTTACCTATGGAGTTGGTTTTATGAAGAGTTTGGGGCAGCATTATTTATTGAGAAACTATATGCCTACTTCCCTGGTTTATCTATACATATATCTATTCACAGCAGAGATTGGAAACTTCATTCCTCAGTGTTTCTGGGCATCTGAAGATGTTAGAGGTACATTGGTTTGTGTCTTGATGGGAGTGGATTGTATGCACTGGCCTTCTGGCAATATTGTCCAAATGAGGAATGGGTGACAAGCGTAGTAAGTTGTGCTGCCGTATTTCCTGGGATTGGAGGTTTAAGCTGGAAGCGCTGTGGTCTAGTCTTCTCTTCACCTTACCAACAATCTTCAGTTGTTTTTGTAAACAACTTCTCAGCAACCTGCCTTATCTTTTCTGGAGGTTTTACAAACAAAATTGCTTTGGTGTCAGAATAAGAGAATAAAGGACATTTATGGTGCTGTTAATGACATTTTACACAGTAGTGTAACACATTTTACATTACATAGTAGTGTAAAATGTCATGTTCTAAGCAAACCCAAGTCAAAATCTGTCATCTACAGGAATCACTTTTTGCAGAGTAGTATCTTGTCTGTATTATTTTCATGATATAATTAGTAATTGCAGATATTTTTAAGGCTGGAGGATTTGTAAAGGGGAGCTTCATGTGTTATCAGCAGGTTTCTCTGTGTCCTTTGTGTGTGTGTGTGTGGGGGGGATAATTTTGATTGATCTTTTTCCTCCTATCTAAGGTGTTGACTTTGTTTGCTGTTATTATTCACTGAGTTTAGATATGGAGGTAGTTTTGAATGGGAGCCAAGTAACCTGTTGATGTAAAGTCTGTTTTACCTTTATGATACCATCATTGGCACCTCCCTCCTGCCTGGCTGAATTCTCTGTCATTTTAAGTAGGCAGCAATTACTGGTTTGCTAAGGAAGCCAGCTCCTGCTGCCAAAGATCCTATTAATTATCACTCTATCTCTAATTTAGCCTTCCTCCTGTTGAGAGAAGGAGCATGTAAGCATGTGGCAGAGTGTGGCAGAGTGACTGCAATCACATCTCCATAATAATCTCTTTTCAGAGCTGGTGGAGTGGACTCAATGTTCCCCCGAAGGGCCGAGGTGGCCCTGGTGAGTGTTTTCATCTCTCTTCTGTGTATTGCTTGGTCAGTGAAGGTTGGTGGTGTTTTCTTGCTTTGATTCTAACATGAGAATAAGCTAATGGTTGGCCTTCATGCTGAGAACTCAGACCTATTTGTTATCTATCCCTGAACTCAAATGGGACACACTGACCATATGTAAGTAATTTTCTTATGAGCTGCTTTCTCTTCTTGTGAAAAGGAGACCACAGAATTGACTTTATTCTATCTTCAAAAAGATAATTTAAATGGTAGCTCATGTAACTCATTTTACAGCTTCTTGTATAGCACTGTTTTTTTTTTTTTAAAAAAAGCAGTAATACTCATCTAGTATGTAATCTCTGGTTCTTGTTCACAAATGACTGGGTTGCTGTGTTTATCTTGTTATTTTCAGAAATTTCTAGTTTCCTTGTTTCAGTGGATATTTTTCAGAACTTCCACTAGATCATTCGATTAGGTTAGAGTGCTTGTGCTTCCTTTTCCACTTTTACTGTTATTTTTGGCCTCGGTGTTTAAAGCTGTGTAAGTGATTCACTGCAAAGTGAATGAGTTTTCCATGTTTCCCAATGTGTTTTCCAGTCATCCCCAGGTTTCTTTTCCTCCTGTCAGATGATTCTGCAGTACAAGTTCTGTCATTCTTGTTGGCTCAGATGTAAATGCTGATTTCACCAAATTTCTTAAATTACAGCTGGTGGGGATTAACAGAAATTGTAAAAGAATACCACTTCCTCATTTTGCTCTTTTTCTAGAATAATTATTTTCTTTTCAGGTCCTGTAGGAGGATTAGGATTTGGAAAGAAAATCTCCATCTTGAACTTCAAAAGGCAATTTTTATTTTTCTCTTTTTGTTATTCTTTAAAGATAATTTAGTGCTGAGGATGCTCTCATGTGCCCTGTAATAACCCCAGACAGACTTTCCTCACTCATGTTTTTGCACTTTGGACTGTCTACTACCCGGGTGAATAGCTTTGAATACTTCCCTTAAGTAAGTTTCTTAATATAGAATATTTTTCTCAACAGTCTTGCCAACTCTAGGCTGTTACTGCTATTAGGTGAAGGGTTCTGATTTATTTACTAAGTTTTTAAGATCTTTTTATTTTTTAACAAAAAGCTTAGCTCTGCCCCTCTTATTCTTTTGTTTAGGATATAGTGCTGTTTGTGATGGTTTTGTTGTTAGACACCTGTGAAGCTTTATTTTGCTGACTTTCCACTCCTTGTTGCAACAGTCAAAAGCTGGGACTCAGACTTTCTTGTCTCTTGCCTTGTGGTTTGGGTGATGAGTCTATGGCCTTTGTCCTGTGTCTTCTGGTTTTCCGTGTGGGACACTGGAAGCCACCTGGAAGTGGGCAGAAAGGTTGGCAGAGCCCTGTTTGGTGCTATTGATTGAACTGCAGTCCTGTGAAAATAGAAATAGAAAGGATTCAGCATTTGCGCTTTCCTCTGGTGGTATTTTTGCTTATTTTGTGTATTTAGAAAAAGCAGCTATATGCAGACTGCTGAGTAACTGTTTTCCCTGGAATGGAAACCATTGGATTATTTCAATGAGTTTTAGCTAAGATTTGTTTGTTCATAAGATTAGTTTTGTTTTCTGGTGTCCTGTTTAGAATAATACCAGAATATATCTTTTTACTTTGTGGAAATAAGTGCTACTCTTGATGCCTTAGAATTTTGCAGGCTAACGTGAATTTGAAAAATCATATGTTTACCCCACAAAATAAAAATAGAAACTCTTTAGTGAAAATTATAGATTGTAAATATTTCCGTGGTGGGTCATTTATTTTCTTTGAAAAAGTTTTGACTCAAGTATTTTAAGATTTCAGAGCAATCACTTTGCCTGGTTAATTTGAGCAGTCGTTTTTCTTGGTTAATTTTTTTGCTAATTGATTTCTCAATTTTAAAAAGAAAAACAAGACTAAACAGAAGAATTGCCAACCAAAGTTGTATGTGCACTATAATATTTGTATAAGGTGGTGACAAATTGTTTGTTGTTGTCTTTCATGATGTGATGAATTTGCTTCAACTTTTAGTTGTAGGGTTAGGATCAGAGGTCAACATAATATTTTCCTATTATAGAAAAACTACTAAGCATTGATTTCAAGAGGCTGACTATGAGGTCAGATTGTTCAGTGGCTGACAATTTTGTATTCCAAAAATGTAGTCCTAGCATTTTCTCCTAGCGTTGTGATAAGAAGTCATTTGAATGGAGACTTTGGATACTTATAGTTATACCTATAGCTATCTATAGGTATTTTGAAAATATTTCAGAAGTCGTTGTGGCATTTTTTAAAAAAAATTAAATGACCTTTAAAAGGTTTAATAAATAGAATAAAGAGAGAGAAAGAAGAGTTATAGACTAGTTGAATTGTTTGAGTAAGGGTTAAATTTTTACACTTATCTGGGAATTGTTATTGAATGTAAGAAAATAGGTGCTTAAAAGTTAAGGTGAGGTAGGACTGGGAAACACATTATGAAGTCATAAGAGGAAGTACAGAATAGCTATTTCACACCAGGGATATAGCTCTGAGTCATAAACGTCTGCCTGGCAAGTACAAGGTCCTGAGTTCGATCCTGAAAAACAAAATAAAACAAACTTTCAACAATGTGGATGAAATAGTATTTTATCCTTGGAGATAGCACATGTTGGACCTAATAATTGCTCAGTAAATGTTGAATGATGAGTAAATTCATTATTGTACTGAGGCCTGCTTTGGGTCCATCTATGCTGCGGACCCATTTCATGACCCAGCCTCACCATTAATGAAGAATCTGTTTCTGTGTATAGTGAAGGGTAAGGACTGATCTCAGGGGTGACCATGGGACTCTGCTGTTCCTTCGCTTTACTGAATATCACAAACTGTCCCTTCTCTTTTTCACAAGGCTAGGAGAAGCTTTGGGTGAAGCTGATTTGTTATCTCTGAAATACCTCTCCCTGTGGTTTTTTCTCTGGTTCTTTGATTTTGAGTTATGATTTTTGATACATCAAGCCCAGTTACAAGTCAGGAATATTATGTGATGTTTCTTGGTCAGCAATCATTCACTTGAATAGCTACAGTGGTAGCTGAATATATTGCTAACTGTTGATTTAGTATTTTTTTTTTGGGGGGGGGAGTAGATTGAATACATATAGATACAACTTAATGAATGGGTCTAAACAGTATTCCTCCAGTGGAGTAAAATGTCAAGAAGTGACTAGGGCAACAGGGGTTTGCTTTTACTGTTTGTAGCCTATTTATATATCTAACATGCCATTATTGAATTATCTACTGCATGCCAGACACTGTGCTAGTGATAACATGATTGGCCCCTAAGTCATGGGCTCTGAGTTCTTGGAACTCAAAGTGACATAAATACTGTGCTGGATTTGTAATTTTTCCATTAAGAACAATAGATGAGAAGGTCACTTCTGAAGGGACAAGGGAAAAGCAGTTTCCTAAAAGGAGTGAACTTTGAGTTCATTAATGAAAGATCATTATCATGCAAATGAGAGGAAAATATTCCTGAGGTGAAACTCAGCATAGTGTGGTATCTGTGAACATGGGCAGGCACCAGGGAACATGACTTCTTTGCACAGGGAAACAGCATTCTGATTGCCACACGAAGAGTGGGCTGAAGGGTAGCCAGATCTGGGGCCCCAGAGGCCAGTTAGGATGATTCTAGCTGAACCTTCTTTGTGAGAAATGATGATACACAGGTGCTTTGCAGCCCTGAAGATAGATTGCTATTGCAAGAGAGTAAAGCCCTTGGCCAAAGATTTCAAGGGCAGTGAGGGTAAGAGTAAGGCCGTGTTCACTGCTTCTTGGTGATAGTGAAGTGATTACTTAATTCATTCATTAATTTATCATATAGGTGCCTATTCTGCACTGTACTCCTGGAAAACACATGATGAATACAGCAGACATGATCTCTGCTGTGGGAAGCCTCTATGCCAAGTGTAAATACAAGCAAATAGATAGTAGCCTATCTACAAATCCCCACTCCTTTCTTGCAACTACTTTGTAGTCTGCTAATATATTCACTGCTCCCTGGTTTTAGAAGATAAAGTTTAAAAAACCCAGATAATCCTTAAGGTCTTTGCTTTGTGTTAAGCATACTTGTGTACTTGCATACATCTATATGCATAACACACTAATTAAATGTGTCTATCATAATTCCAGAGATAGAAGAGCAGTTAGAATAGGGATTTGAGGACTCCTATAGGTAAATCTGCTCCAGGCTAAATTCCAGATAAATATCTTTATTTGTTCTCTGGACTTGGATGTTTTGCTTGTATAATCCTGGCTGTATGGCTCCAGATTCAAGAAGCAGCATTTCGCTCTTGTGTTCTTCCCACATATAGCACTGGATCTAGAAGCTGGTTTCGGTGAACACTTCAAGTTATTCTTCCCATATGACAGGGCATTGCTAGTGTTTGGGATTCATTTCCAGGAGCAAGAATTTGTTTCAAGGGAGCAAAACTCATAGATATCAGATATGTAATATATTGAAAAGACATGCTTTGGTGCAAAAATGGCAGTAACAACCAGTTCCCCTCCCTAATAGAAAGCTTCCCCATGTTCTCCAACCCAGAGTCATTTATAAAAACGTAAAGTCAAAACTTAACTGAATAGATCAGATAAAAAATCCTAGGAACCCATTCTAGGTACAAACACTTTTCTAGAAAAAAAGGGAGCACTGTTACCACAGTGACTGGCTAGATGAGTGGGAGGTACACTTATTTTGCATGAGTAGGAGAGGCAGGAGGTTGTTTGGGCTAATGATCTGGGTTCAGAGTGGCCTAGGTTTGAGTTCCAACTGCATTGATTAGTAGCTGTGAATTGGGCAGATTACTCGGACTTACTTTTTCTTTACCTATCAAATAAGGTAGTGATTAAGCATTTAAGACCTTTTTCAGGGCCTGTGAGATAGCTCAGAGGACTAAATACCTGCTTTGGCAAGCACAGGGGCCAGTGCATGGACGAGGGTTTGATCTCTGGTCCTGCGTGCCACATTGGCCTCACCCTGGGGGTGCACTGAGCTGAGACTGAATCTGGGAGGTGGTGCATACCTGTATTCCTAGTGATGGGGAGGCTGAAAACAGTAGGATCACTATGAGTCTGAGCTGTGTAGTGAGACCCTGTACCATATACATAAAGGAGAAAAGATACTTTTTCAGCTTGCATGGGTTTGTTTTTCTGTTCTGCTTCTTCTATGAGATTGGACAACTTGTTTTATCTGTATAATGACTTCATATAGGTAGTATTGGTCGTGGTGGTGGTGATGGTTCCTGTCTCATAAGAATAAGAATTGAATGAATATACACAGATTTTGGCACAGTACCTAGTTGGTCCACAGTATGCCTTACTCAGCTGTTTTTCTTGACATTGTTGTACTTAGCTTTAATCCATGTTCTTTAATGTTGTTTGCTTACTATTTGTTCTTCCTGAAAGAAATATCTTTACAAAATATTTGTTGCTATATGTTTATCTTTTTAAAAAGTGGAGACTCAGTGTTACAATTTCTGACCTAAGGATAAGTTTTCTAAAAAAGAGTGCTAAATATCTAGGTAAACTTAGGTTTCTGATAATCATTTCTCTTATTCATTGTAAATATTTCATGGCATATGCAGACTACAATAATTTTGAGTGATATTTAAATTTAGGCATCATACACCTTTATTTTTTAAATCTGGTTATTTGGAAATAAAGCTTATACTTTTATTCTTACATTCATTTCTCTCTCTCTCTGTGTGTATACTTATGCAAATAGTGAATAAGACTTTTACAAATACAAGTATAGAAATAGTTAAATATGAAGAACAATCTCTATCTTTTGTGCTTAATTTCCTAATTCAGCATACCTATATAAACAGAGAGACCATCAGTGTGAGATTATGTTGACACCTGAGTACATAGTGTGACATTTCTTGAAGTTTTGAAATGTTCAGTGTTGCTTCTATGTACAGGGGACTATTAATAGTGACGCATTAATAGGTGGGTGTGCATTCCAGAGAATCCTGAAACCTTCATCATCTTTGAAGGAAATTAGCTCATTATACACTTAGAGTCACCTATCCAGGAAATATCTTTCTTTTGATTGGCCTGGTTTTCCAAGTAGGAAAATAAAAGCATAGAGTGATTATATTAATAACGTGGAGTGATTTATTATCCTTACAATTTAATTTTTCAGTAGGTTTGGTGCTTAAACTTCTAGACTAGTTGGAGGCTTTGAAAGAATTACATATACAACTGAGATTCTTCCGTTATTTATTGAGGATTCAGTGAACCTATGGCAGAGAAAAGTTTAAAGTGTATTTCTTGCCCCCTAAAACCTTAGTATTTGATGGAGCATTAAAGCAAGAAACAATTGTGACAAAAAGCAGAAACAGTAAGGTCAGAGTTGAAGGGAACTAAAGCCAGGTCTCAGGGGGTTGAACTTAGGGAAGGGATTAAATGTGAAGGCTAAGTAGAGTTAGAGTAGATTTTATTAAAAATGACTTCTTTGAGGGTAATATTGTACAGCAGAACTATTCAAAGATGAGAATGGTTTCATTTGGGAAATGAAATGCTTAAGATGTACTTTTAACATTAGCAAATACCTGGAATTGGCCACATTTTGAAATGAATATGTTCCTTAGATGGGGCAAAAAATATATACAGCATCATGTTAACTCTCTGTGCCCTTTTCTTTGATGTGTCACTGTTTATGGTGTAGAATTTCCAGATCAGAAATTTGCCTTTATGTAGGTGGAGCTAGGATTATTCTGTGTTGGTTTCCTAAATGCACCTGCTGTTGCTATGTGTGAGGCAGCCAGAGACATGGTCAGTATTTAGGGACTGATTTAGTTGGTTTCTTGAATCACTCCATTTAAATTTGTTTCTTTTTTCCCCCAAAATGGATACGTCTAGTGATTCCTGATAGAAATGAGAGCAGGATCAATAGAAGAACAATTCTATGAGAAGCTTCTTGTAAGGCACCCTTAACTTTGAGTATTTGCCTAAATGACTTTGTAACCAGCTTTAACTCATTTCCTGTTGGGATGACACTTGTTTATGAGAGTTGGCTCAAATCAGAGTTAATAGTCTTAATGGCTTTGAGTGGTCCCAAGTGATTCTGCAGCAGTGTGTCCTTCATAAACTGGAAGATCAGATGGAAAACAACGCACAGCTACTTGAGAGAGGAATTGTACCCATTTTAGAGTTATCCATGAAAACTTAGAACGTTCTAAAATAAATTACCATTTCAGTAAATGCTAAAGTATTTTCACCAATTCTTTTCTATGACTTTCCCTTTTTTTTTTTTTTTTTTTTTTTTTTTTTTTTTTTTTTTTTTTTTTTTTTTTTTTTTTTTTTTTTTTTTTTTTTAATGGTACCATGTTGTTATGGTTTAGGGTTTTGCAAGGGGAACAACAAAATACAGGACACATTTTATAAGATTATTTTCTAATGAGTTATCCAAAGAATCACATACAAGGAGTGCAGGAAATCTGTCCACATGCTAAAGACCAAAGAATCCAGCTGAGGGCCTGGATCCTAATATCCTGCATGAATCCAGTTGAAGCCCTTTAGCTCATAACAATGCCTCCACAAATCCAGCTAGAGGCTGAGAGCCCACTGTCTCATGCAGGCCTGCTTCACAAATCTGTGCTGTGAAGCCCCAAAGGCAGAAGCAACAAAGTCTGTGCCAGTAGGATGAAGGATCTGTGCTAGCAGGCTGAAGAATCCAAACTGGAGCCAGAAAGCCATGCTCAAGGTAAACCAGAGCTTCCCTGAAAATTACCATAGTCATCCTCAGTGACAGTGAGGTCCTGGGCTACTCCAGCGATGAGAAAAACTGAGTTCTCATCAAGAAAGCCAAGTGACAAGCTTCTCTAGAAGGCTGGAGCCAGGAAATGATGCTCAAGGTGAGGACCAGAGCTCCCCCAAGGTGAACTGTAGTGATCCTCAGCTACACTGAGGTCCTGAGCTCCTCCTCTGATGAAAATAGCTAAGTTCATCAGGAAAGCTAGCATGACAAAGCCTCTCAGCAGAATGGCCCAAGAGGTCCAGCAGCTTCTATAGCTTCCCTAACAGCTTCTCCTTTTCTTCTCTAGTTCTGCCTTGTATACTGCTTGCAACAATCCTTAGGGGGGGCTTCCACACTCAGCACTGTACCAGTTCAGTTCACCTGGATGTAATAAGTTGACCACTGGTGGCAATCCACCATACATGGGACATTAATACATTTCCAAAAGGCCCTGGCATTTTTGAACTGTTGAGACCATCCTACTTTCTCTATCAAGTAAATTAAGGTGGCAGGATATTCATGTTGGTTAAGGTGCGGGGAATTGGATTTGGATAGCCTTCCCAGCATATGAGTGGAATTGCTAAAACTGGGCTTGAGAAATGTTTCCACTTTTTAACTTTTATGTGTATTGTGCTATAAAGCACTAATTAGACTGGAAATTAACAAGGCATTCAATGATATTTCTTTTTGGTCAATTAGAATTGGCATTTGTTTATCAAGCTTGGACAGGTTATTCATTGTGGATGTTTTGCTATTTCAAGTACTGGAGGGGTGAGATAGAACCTAGATTCAAATTTTTATTGGGTTCTTAAACATGAAAGAGCATAAACTACTTGTGTAAGTGTGGGTCTAGTTGAATGTTCTTAATCTTTTCCCCTTGATGGCTTGGCCAAATATCATGTAGTTTTAATATTTACCCTTAGTTCCTACTGTTTTGTTTCTGGCCACTGTTAATATCTTCCTGTATATATCTGTCGTTAAGTCATAATTGAAGCTTCGTGTTTTATATTTAGAATGATGCATGGAGGTTCAGCTGTGCCAGCCATTCAGGCTTAATGGCAAACATTGGCTCATGCTAGAAGGATTTTGAACGCTGGCCTCTTTGGGAGCTATTAAGTCTAGGCAGCCCTGCTTCAGAAGAGGGGCAGAGGAAAGGAAGTGATTCCTGCTTCTGGACATGGCTGAACATCTCTTCTGATAAACAATATACTGACTTACCGGTTTTCTCTGCAGCTCTGTCATGTACCCCTGTCACATCTCTGTCATTTCATTCCTTCATTACTGACTTTTCTGCAGGGTATCAGTGTCAGTTTAGGAGTGGGCACATAGTGACGGTAGATACACCCATGCCACATGCTGTGTTCTAGGGCCTGCCAGGCACTACCAGACATTTCACAGCTCTTGAATTCTCTGGATGCAGGCCACCTTTGAATTCTATCCGTCAATCCATGGAAATAGTCGTTGAACTAATGTTTATTGAGGCTTTACTATGTGCCAGGCATTCATCTGGAGAAGCAAACCTTTAAAATTATTGGCATGTATAGAGTTCACATGGGGCATGTATGTGTGGAAATAAATACATAAATGAACAAAGCACTTAGGTACTTAAAGGGCTAGAGAGATACAGTACAGATATATTTGAAGTGAATTTAGTTGGCACTGTATGGACAAAGAAGTCCTTGCTCTGAAAATGTCACTTGAGGAGGGGCCTGAAGGAGATGTGAGTGGGCCATGGTGGTGTTTGGGGGCAAGCATTGGTGACTGAAGCCAGGGTGAGCATGTTGTCTCTGCATAGGATCATGCTGGGGTAAGAAGCATGACAGCTGATCAGGGAATCCACTCCCTAAAATGGGAAGTGGGTATGGCAGATGAAGTCAGGAGAGAACTAGGACCAGGTCAAAGCAGAAGCTGTGGGGCTTGTAAAGACCTGGCCTTTTATGAATGGGGAGGGGTAGCCCTTCCAGATTTCCAGCTAGATGAAGGGGAATGGTTGTGCCTTGAGACCATAATGTTTAGTGAAATAAGCCAGACAGAGAAGCTAAAGTGCCCCTGCTAAGCAGTGTTAATGAGAGAAAAGAGGACAGGAATCCATGATCAGTGTGAGGCCTGCAGGGTTCAGCTGTAGGCAGATATTTGGGTGCATCTGCATTTCAGAGCTCACTTTGTGTTCACCCTCTGGTTGGACCTAGTGCACAGTGACAGGAGGTGCCAGGGCCTGGCAGCCTGTCTTCTGTATCCCTGAGCAATTTGGCTCAGCCCCATGTTTGCATCATGCCATATACCACGTCAAGGTCCTGCAATTAACTCTCTTTAGAAAGCAGTCTAAGGACTGCCTTTTATTAGTCAAGAATATCCCTTGGGAATTTCAACCAGCCTTTTTCCATGTTATTTGAATGCTTCTTACATTTCCTATGATGTTCTGGTGTCCCCTAGAGTTGGCATACAGGTGGCAGTGTGGCTGGCCAGTGCTTTATCTCCTGTTCAGAACTGTTTCAGCCTTGGATTATCTTTAAGCCTCTAGTGTATGTTCTGTTGGGAGTCAGATGAAGCCCAGTCATTTTACCCACTGACATAATCAATTCTTCATGTCAATTAACTGGCTCTTCTTGAGCAGCCTTGACATGTCAAAAGTTTCCAGGTCCAGATTCTGCAGGCAAACTTCTCCGAAAGTAGGAGGGTTGCACCAGCCCAAGGCCAGCCTTTCAGTGGAGCAACCTGGTGTGAATTGAGGAGTGTGGTGCTGGAGGCCTTGCTCCTCGGGGAATTGGCTGTGGTTACCAAGGCCATGAGTCTTGGGAGGTTGAGACCAGACCTCTGGTTCCTGAACTACCCCTGTGGTAATGCTTGGAGCAAACTACTCCCTTAGTGAATCCTCTTAGAGCTAGGGAGGAAACTGAGGCCTGGAAACATGAAGGGGCTTGCCAGAGTTAATGGTTGAATTAAAAGCAGGTTAGGGAACCCTTGTCTCCCACCAATAAATGTTTCTTTTTCAGTTATTTCTACTCTATAAACATTCTTCCTACTGTCTAAAACATTTATCCATCATTCTCCTGTTGACTTTCTATTAATTCTTTAGCTGTAGTTTAAAGGTGGCTTGCTGATGCACCCTTTCACTCCTCCATCTGACTTTGGGTGCTGAGTATTTTCATTTTTTCCTTACCACCACTTACCTGGCTATGTTACATGCATCACATGTTCCTTGTCTGAATCCTAACTCCTGAAACAAGAACCTGTATCTGTTTTGTTCACCATTTCATTCTTAGCAGTTAGACCACTGTCTATAGTGTATATATATATTTTTTTTATTCCATAAATGAAAGAATAATTGAAAGACATCCTTGGGTTTTGCCTTACTTGTTTACATTAAATGTCTACATCAAATCTAGCATAGTTTAATAACTATTATTGACTTTGTTTACTGAGGATTCAAAATATGTGATTTCTGTTGTTTGTTTGTAGTATAATTAAGTCTGTAGCCTTGTGCTCTTTTATTCATGTTGCCTGTGCCCAAGTCAGAACTCAATAAAACACGCAAAGCAGTGCACTTTATTTGGGATAGATTTGACATGTGGAGCTATGATTTATCAGTTTATTTTGCTGTGTTGCTGTTTCATTCCTATGTTTCCAAAAATGACTTTTAAATAGCTATTTGGATTTCCCATTGTATTTATAAAGAATGAATAAAGAAAGCATTGCTTGTCCGTAATGAGATTCAGGCTTTTGGGGAAGAATTTGTTTTTATTTGCTGAATGAAACATTTAAGAGGGTAGGAATAAGAAATTGAGAATTTCGTTAAAAGAAAGAGTAAAGTTTTGTACAGTGTATAAAAAAGAAAAAGAACAACACTGGACTTTGTTCCTAAAACTAAATTACTAGAAGCATTCATATAAAATGATGGGCTTTCCCCAAGCTGGTTTGGATGTTTAATTTATAGAGAAAGCATGCATTGTTTTGACATTCACATGTGGTTGTACTGGCTCCTAGAAGATTAGCTCAAAGCTATATGTGAATAGTCACACCCTAAATTACATGAACTGAGTACTTTAAAGAGTTGGAAAATGTGATGCATACTATTTTTCTTCTGCAGGAAAAAAATTGGGGAGATGGGGTAGTGAAACTCAAAACTTGCTTCTATATATTCCTTTCTGTGACATTTGGTAACTCAATTAACTTCTCTTAGCCCCAGAACTTCCAATCCTAGAGTGGGGATAAAAGTGGCAACTGCCCTAGGAGTTACTGTGAAGATTTCATGAGGTAACCCATGAAAAGTATCACAGTGCTCAATGTCTTAGTTATTTTTCTCTTGTTGTTGAGGCAGAGTACCTGACATCCAAAGTTAAACGAGGAAATGTTTATTTAGTTCAGTTTTCAGAGGTTTCAGTCCATAATTGGCTGGATCCAAGGCAGGATGGCATATGGCAAAGGGACAACTGTTCATGGTGGTAGAAGATAGCAAAAACAGCTTGAGCAAAAAGGGAAGACAAGCCTCATTCTGTCCCTTGTATGGTATTTAGACTCCTGGGATTAGGGCGGAGCCTGTCCAGTCAGTGGACTCATCCAGCAATCACCCACCCTCACTCCTAACTCTCTTACTCCCAGCATTGCACACTGGAGATTCAACTGCCTCTGAAAAAGTCCTGTAACCATGTGAGGCTTTAGGAGACATCTAGCCACAAGCACAGCACCCAAAATTTTAAAAAAGAGCTATAGTTACTAGTGTTAGTTAGAGGCTAGGACAGTAGATAGGATAGTACTGGTTAAGTGCTCAGTTCTCCAGGGGCTAACCTGAGTGTGAATCCTGGATCTGTAGCTTATTTAGCTATCTTTGTTGAGTTTGAATTCCCTAATATGCAGTAGCAATAATAACGTTATGTAGGTTATTATGTAGATTTACTGAGTTAGCACTTGTCAGGTGGTTTTAACAACTAGTATATGATGAGTGCTATACAGATGCTGTGTGCTAGGATTAGGAACCCCAAGTCCTAAAGACAGGTTGTATGCCATACTATATCTCTATGTGTACAGATATGAAGAAATTTCTTGCCATCTCCAAGCCCCATTTCCTCTGTTGTAATATGGAGATAATTTTAGTTTCTAGTGCCAAATTTTATGGGAAATCAGTGGAATCATGTATTTATTAACTACTTGAATGACTGGTGAAAAGCCCACAACATAGAAAACACTCATTAAGTTATGGGTACAGTGAAGACTTCTTTTATAATTGCTATTTTATTGTTTCCATTATTTTTAATTATGCTAATGTCTTGGGTTATGTAGAACTCTCATTCTAAGATGGATTCCATAAGCATCAGATGGGAATAAATTTGATAAAATGTAGAAAATAAGGTGGAAGTCCACTTCATGTTGGTGTATTTACTAAATGGAACCATTTCAGCAACTGAAGAAATGTCATTTAAAAGGCGTATAATCACACATGTATAATTTTAGAAGTCATAAAGGATGAAAAGTCAGGATTAATGTTAGAGGACAATTTTATATTCATGGAAAATGGCTTGGGAAGTGATAGGAAATGAAGTTTCCAAGATAAAAAGTGAGTACATAAATTGTTCTCAGTCAGTTCTATAAATCTTTTCTACCTGGTGTGGGGCTGTGTTCATAGTTTGACGTGGTTTCAGTTTCCTACATTTAACTTCTATTTGTGGCCAATAGCCATTCATTTCTCCAGAAATGAATATGCTTTAATTCCTGGGTTGGTAATATTTTCCACATTAGTCATTTGGGTTACTGTTGCTACAATACCTATATTTAAAACTTTGTGTTATTTTACAATATGTGTCTAAATTCAAGTTCCTTTTTCTTTTTTCATCTTATGAAGAGAATAGGGAAGAAAATGCGGGGATTATAATACAGAGCTATAAATGGTGTTTGAGAAGAACAAGGCTATGACTAGCACTTGACCTGGAAGTTTCATGTGTTTTGAAATTTTAAAATCATTTATTTATTTATTTGGTACAGGGTCTCACTATATAGCTCAGACTCATAGTGATCCTCCTGTCTCAACCTCGCAGTGCTGGTATTACAGGTGTGCACCACCAGGCCTGGTTTCTGTTCCATGCAATTTAGTAGAAGCTGGTAGCTTATCCTGAACAATTTAGTGTGCAAAGAAGTGTAAATGGCTACATCAAGGCCTGGATGTCAGATACTTTCAATTAAAAATATAGACATGCTGAAGAAATTCATAACTTATATGTTCTAGAAGGATAAGTTAAGTTTAACTTATCAGTTAGAAATGTAGAAAAACTTAGGGGCCAGTACAGTTATCCAGCAAGATTATAGCATGGTTTGGAAGCTTGTGGTGAATTGCCCAATGGTGGTCAACTTGTAACACCCAGCTGAACTGAACCAAAATTGTGCTAGGAGTGGGAGGCCTACATGGGGATTGTTGTCAGCAGCAGAAGAGGCAGAACTAGAGAAGAAGAGTAACTGTTGGGAACTGTTGAAGCTGTAGGAACCTGTTGGTTTTCCTGGAGGAGCTGGTTATGTTGGCTTTCCTGATCAAATCAACTGTTGTCATTGGAGGAGCTTGGGACCTTGTCACTGAGGATGGCTGTGGTTCACTTTGGGGGAGCTCTGGTCCTGATGGTGCACTTGTTTAATTTCTGAAAGAAGGTTGTCATGCTGGCTTTCCTGATACAGACTGTGCTGTTTTCATTAGAGAGGCTTGATACCTCACTGTCGCTAAGGATGGCTCTGATACCTTTTGGGCAAGCTCTGGTTCTTACTTTGAGTGTTGTTTCCCGGCTCCAGGGCAGATCCCCCAGCCTGCTAGCTCAGATCCTTCATCCCACTGGCACAGACTTTCTAACTCCCACTACTGACCTTGGTCCTTCCCAGGGCAGACTCTTGATACTTTCCTGAGACATTGTGGTAAACTCTTGGCCTCCAGTTGGACTCATGCGGGAGTGTTGTTATGAGCCCAAGGTCTTCAGCTGCACTCTTGCAGAACATTACCATGGATCGTCTG
Source organism: Ctenomys sociabilis (assembly GCA_004027165.1). Taxonomy (NCBI): domain Eukaryota; kingdom Metazoa; phylum Chordata; class Mammalia; order Rodentia; family Ctenomyidae; genus Ctenomys; species Ctenomys sociabilis. The sequence goes on from PVKA01000182.1 coordinate 53,292, forward strand.
GTCTTTAGGGTGTGGGCAGGTTTCGTATACTTTTTTTGTATATGATTCTTTGTGTGACTATGATAAAATAATGTTAAATTAAGTGTCCTATATTGTATTGTTCCCCTTGTAAAACCAAACTACAACAAGGCCAGAACATGGCCTGTTATTTTGGGAACCAAAGCATTTAGAAGCTTTAAAGCTATGATGAGAGTGATGAACTTTATTCAAAAAGGAAGGCATAGAAAAGTTTTTGTCTTTGTTATTGTTGTTGCTGTTTTGCTTTATTGCACATTGAATCCAGGGTCATTACACTGAGGTACATCTTCAGCCCTTTTTATTTATTTTTAATTCTGAGACAGAGTCTTGTTAAGTTTCCCAGGCTGGGTTTGAACTTGGGATTCTTTTCCTGCCTTTGCTTTCCAGAGTGCTTGGGATTACCAGTGTGCACCACCATGCCTGCCTGAGCCGTGGCAAAGTTTCAAGTAGGAAAGATGGGCTTCTCCCTGTGTTTCTGAAAGATCAGGATGGCTATGCCACAGAAAATGGATTGCAGTTGGTGGTGACAAAGAAAGCAAAGAAATGATCCTAGCCGGTACTTACAGAAGTTGTGAAGATGGGGACAGAAGATGGAATTGAGAGATACTGGGGAGAGAGAATCTCAGGCATGGATGATTGGTTGTGACATAAGTGGTACTAGAGTAAGGAGTGGTTAGATTTCTCTTGTGGACAGGTGGGTAGAACAGTGGTGGTATTCATAGAGATGCTGTTGGAGAGAAAGAGTGTTTCTAAGATGATTAGAAATATGATTAGTGTCACTTGAGATGGCTTTAAGACAGGAACTATTCAGCATAGGATGTGTGTTTTAGTCTGGTTTGCATTTCATGAAATGCAACAGCTGATTAACAGTTGTCTAACAAGTAAGAGCTCATTTGTCTCTATTGAAAAGCCATGAGTCTGTGACCACTGATGTTGTTTGGTAATCCTGTATACAGAAGGCAGCATCTCAGGGGTTTTTATTTTTTTTTCCAAATGTTTGTCACGTTATGGTTACAGTATGGCTGCTATTCCACTTGGTTTTAAGAAGAGGGTCCAGAGAAAGGTGGTAACATGTGCAGCAGAAAAACACAAGCTTTTTCAGGTGCTCCCTGCAAACATCTTTTCCATGTGTCAGATGGTGCCTGCTGATGGATATACTTGCCCTGAGCAAATTTTGATTCCTGTTCATATGACATAAAGCTAAGTTCAGGTTGTAAGTGAAGTAGTTGTGTTTGCCATAGCATGTTACATCTAAAGGATAGAGGAATAGGAAATATTTTGGGTCATAGTGGATGGATGAGAAGTTTCATTGGACCTGTTTGCTCTCAGTTCTGTATTGATTCCCAGGCAGCAGTTTCTCATATAAATTATGAAATGTGCTTGAAGTTCAATTGTGTATTTTTCTTATGTACTTTAAAAATATGTAAGTGAATGGTCTTTAAAAAATATTAAATATAGGACTGTCCAGATAGCTCAGTGGACTAAAGTGCCTTCTTAGGCAGGCTCAGGGACTGGGGTTTAATCCCCAGTTTGCTGTGCCAGCCCTGCCCCCGGGGCGTGCTGAGACAGTGACTGAGCCTTGGTGGATCAGCGAGCGCCTGTAATGCCAGCACTTGGGAAGCTGAAAACAGGAGGATCATTATGAGTGCGATCTGTGTAGTGAGACCCTGTGGATCCTGTACTAATTACAATGATAAGTATTAAATATATCTTTTTCCAACCTGATTAAAATTCTGACTTGCAAAAGGGTTTTCCCCTCACATTTATTCTATATCTTCTTTTCTTTAAAACTCTCAGCAGACCTCTCTTGGAGCAAATGTGGAGAATTCCATTTGGTGTTCACCTACTAATGCAAAAGTAGAGGGGAATCTGTGATGGAAAATGTACTATTTACTATGACTTTTGTCTCTGAAGGATGTAATTATTCTGTTTAAAACAAAAAGGGAAATGTTTGTTCGTTCTTCTTTGAAGGCAGTATTATTCAAGATATCATAAAACGCAGATATTTGTCTTCTATTGTCTTATTCAGAATGGTCTGAGCATCTAATGACTCTAAATTCTTTGAGTGACGCTTTAGCCAACAGTGGTTCTGAAGGTAAGTAATGCTCAGTCCTGGCCTGCCACTTATGCTGTGTGGTCTTAGATATCCTCTCTAGCTTCTCTGAACTGGTTTATTCTTAGAGATTGGAGTAAGAGTAGAGATAGTCATATAATTCTGCACATACATACACAAAAGTACTTTAGAAACAAAATAGCTGGAACATACTGGAGGAGTAAGTGGAGCAAAGGGGAGCATAGAAAAGGGAAAGATGAATTTCTGCTAAGAGGCACTGTGGAGAAGTGGGTAGAACTGTGTGTGGACAGGGCAGACATTCTTCCTGGTGAGGGTGGTGGCTCTAGGCTGAGCAAATACCCGCCATGTAAAAAGTGCTTGTACTGTTTTCAAAAAGAAACTAAATGCAGAGACCCTTGAATGTCCTCGTGGCTGAGGGGATCCAGTGTTTATTACTTGATAGGGAGCAACTGGAGTCTTTTTAAAAATTCATAGAAATTTCATTTTGAGGGTTAGCATTATAGTTCAGTGATATGGCACTTGCCTAGCATAGGTGAGGCCCTCAGATCTATCTCCAATACACAAAAGAGAAAAAAAGATTTCATTTTGAAAGAAACGAAATTACATATTAAAGTAAACTTTCTGTTTTGAGACAATTATACATTCACAACTACGAGAACTACTGAGACAACCATGTAGCTTTCCCCAGTTTCCCTGTGGATAGCATCCAACATGTATTAGCAACCAGAAAGTCAGCTGAAGACTTTGGAGGAGAGGCCATGATGTGCTTGCCTCTGTGGTAAGTGATTTTTCCTAGGAGCTGCAGACTGGAATAGGTGGGAAGAACACTGAGCATCCGAAGTAATATAAGAGGGGGACACGGGGACAGTGGTGATGGGACTGGGTATTCGAGGTAGCACTCATTAGGCAATCATGTAGGTGTAGCTAGGGCTGTTGGTACTGTGTGCTGTTGCACAGCAAGGTGGTTTGGAAGCTCCATTGTATGCTAACAGCCCTAGGAGGTCCATAGACCTCTGGAAGTCAAGCCAGTGAGCCCTGTCTTTTCTCCTGTTGCTAGTATTGCCAAGTAGAAATGTAGGTACAGTGTGACTGCTGGTTTGGTTTGGTTTCCAGCTGTGTGACTGCTGGATTTTTAGGTGTGATCTCTCGATTTATAAATATTAACAAACAAAAATTTAAAAAGATAAAGAGATACAAACCACTTTATGATTGTCTGTAGCCTGTAGGAGTCGCCACCTGGCATCCACTTCTTCCTTGAGGGAATGTTAGGGGCTCACTTCAATTATCTACTGTTCTATAACCAACCTCTTGGGGAGAACTTAGTGGCTTAAGTCAGTAACTGTCTTTCTTGGAGTTCACAGGGTGGGCTGGGTTCAGCTAGGCAGTTCTTCTCCTGGTCTGGCTGGGTGTGTCTTGTGGCCTTGCAGTTTGATGATAGCTGGAGCTGGAGGCATCTGGAGGCCTATCTTGGATTTTAGGTGACTAGGATTTTCTCTTCCCATGTAGAGTTGCAGCAGCTCACGTGGCCTTTCCACACTGCATGTCTGCAGAATACCCTGACTGTCTCTCGAGTTTCCCAGTGAGTAGTCCAAGAAGAAACAGGTAAATGGAAGTTGCCAGTCTTTTTAAGGCTAGGTCTACAATTATCATTGTTACTTTTGCTACCTTCTGCTAGTTAATGTGAGTTGCCCCACCCTAGATCTGTTGTGGGAGGGGACTGTGCAAGAATAGAAATTTTGGGAGACTTGGCTGTTGGAGACTGTCTTTGGGGAGTTTCCTGCTCCTGATATCAAGATGTCCACATATTGGTGACACTTTTTATCAAGGAAGAGAGGATGACAACTCCTTGAACATGTGTGCAGAATGTTGGAGTATTTTTTTTCCAGGAGAGTGCCATTGGCTTTAATCAAATTTACTTTAGATTTTGACACCCTGAAAATGTTTAGAGGCATCAAAGGAAAAGCTCTGTGTTTCCATGGTCCTCTGTTTCAGAGAGGTCTGGGTACCTTAGAGCCACTTGAGCAGGTCTTGGCAGTAGTGGGCTGAGTTTCCTGCTGTTTCTGAGTATGGGTAGTGCTGGCAATTAGGGCCAGCTTATGTTGTAGGTTTGAACGACTCCTCCTGAAGGCCCAAGAAAGGAGCCTTCTACTTACCAAACTGTATTTCTGAAGCCTCCAGAATGGATTATCTAATAGCAAGTTTCCTAAGCTTATATGGAATGGACAGCATTAGTTATTTGTTAGGGTTTTTGGGAGTTGGCATCTCCAAGAGGAATTGGTAGACTCCAGCTAGGCTGTGTACCAACAATTCCAGTGGCATGTTCAAATCATGGCCTAGGAGTGGTAGCCCCTGCCATGTGCAGCACAGCCTGCGGACCCATACGCGCAAGCCCATCCCCGCAAGATTCTCAGCGTGCCATAGTAGCTCATACCATGTTCATGAAGCTGATTGTTTAGTAACATGAGCCACTTTGAATTAGTTACTTGGGCCTCTGACCTGTAGCATCATAAGCTCTTAATTTTCTTTATCACGTCTGTCAATCAGTAGATACCAAGACCAAATTACCCTCACACCCACACACATGACCCTTGTAATAGAATAATAAGAGGCAACATTTATTGAATGATTATTATGTGTTAGGAACTCTGTATGAATTATCTAATTTTATCTTCACAACAGCTCTATTAGTTACTGTTATTCTTCCATTTAGCAGATGAGAACACTGAGATTAACAGTGGTTTCATGGCTTATCCTAAGTCACACAGCTAATTAAATGACAAACTGTGACTCAAACCCGGTACTGTCTGCTTTCCAAATCTGAGTGCAGAGTATATGCAGTGTGTTTCCAGGACAGTGACTGCACTCGATGGTATGTATTATGAAAGCTTAACTGGCTGTTGGCCTTTTCTTCCTTCTCAGTCATTACCTGATAAATATTCTTCACCTTTGCTTATTTCTGAAGGTTCTTAACCCTTTTACACTTTTCAACTTGCTGCCAGTCCTTCTATAAGAATAGTCTAGTGGTAAGGAAATTTTTCTATCTCGTTTATTCTGCCTTCTGTGCACTATACTGTAGGGAAGAGGAGGAGCCTGGTTCCCCTGATAAAAGAAGGCTTTGTGTCTTCTTTCCCAAATAGCAACTTGAAATTGTCTTGCTCCACTACAGTCATGCCCAGATTAATGCTTTTGAATAGATAGGTTTTTTCTAGAAATGTACTTACATTATATATATATATATATATATGTGTGTGTGTGTGTGTATAGATTTAGATTATTAGTCCATGGAATATATAACTCTATTATATAATTACATACTTAAAGGATAAAAATAATGTGTGATATATAATATATGAACAAAAATACATATCGAACCTTTAGTAAATGCCAAGTTATGTTGCTATTATGACCACAGAGCACAGAGACTCTATGTACTGTTATTAAAGTATTTTGTTGATGCATTTGCTTAAGGAATATGGGATGACCTATATCTACTTGCAGGTTCTGAAAGGGAATGTTTTAAGTTATTCACAGTATATTTTGGGAGTTTGTATTTTTGCTTTTGAAAGCGGTGTTTCACAAAGTGGAGTTTGAGAGCCACCCTACGCAGACTCATCTGGAGGTGGATGGAAAGAACTGATGCCTGTACTTGGGGGCTCCAGCCCTGTGGGTTGGTGTTTCAGGGTCCTGCATTGTACTGATTCCCTGCTTCGCCTTTCTTGGAGAACCATGGTCTGAAGTGTGTCATGTGAGAGTAACGATTCCATTTGATTTTGTCCTTTTTCACTCATTTTCTTCTCACCATCCCCCTCCTTCCTCCCTTCCTTAAATATATTAAAGAAAACTATTTTAAGGGTTATTCTAATGGCATTTTCAACTTTACTGATGAAAACCTATTGTTAATTTCACCAGTATCACAATTCCATATTTTTTTGTGTGGGTTTTGTACAAAAGGAGCTATTGGGAAGGTTTTTTTTCTTTTCCCTTTCATATCCATTATTCTCCAGAGCAGATCTCCATGAAGGAATGGTGTGCTATGTGTTCTTTTCTCAGGATGAACCATGGCTTTCTTTGCTAGTAGAGAGTGTGATCAATGCCTGTCAGGAACTTTTTACTATAAATCACAATTTCGTGTAAATATTTCTAAAATTTTTAGAGGTAAGGCTTTGATGTAAGAAGGCAGATGAGTCAAAATTCTTTGAGAAACAATTTTGAGGGGTTTCTAGGACCTCAGAATAGATGTCTGTGGATAGGTAGCTTTGTGAAAACAGTCACAAAGCTAGAAGTTTTCTTAGATTTTTTAAAATGCAGTTTTTAACTAAAGGTGGTCCTGAAAGGTGAATTTCCCCTTGCTTCCCTTGTGTTACAGAAATTCCTTTGTTGAGGAAGCCAAACCAGCAAGCTGGTCCCTTCTTCAATCCACAATGAGTAACTAGAGCACCAGAGGTTAGAAATTTTCCAGGTGGTTTTGGTGGCTGCTTCCTAAAGAAACACTAACCCAGACTGTGCTGTGGAGGGAGGCTCTTCCTCACAAAGGGCCCCCTAATGTGGCAATGTGGTGATTCGGCTCCTGCAGAGACATGAACTACGTGTGTTGTGGTGATGTGCTCTAAGTGGTAGATCCAAGATCATTTTCTCTTGGAGACCCCCAAGTACGTCTCATGTCCTCACTCGGAAAGAGTGGCCATGTTGTGGGCTACAGCAGCTATTTGGTTTTGGTTTGCTTAGGCTGTATAGTAAAAAGAAAAGCCTGCTACCATTGTCAAACTGCTGTGGTTGGAATTTTTTTTTTAGTTATGCAAACCCATTGTCTTCCTGCTGTGTCTCTTCTACAAAAGCTTTGTGCTGGATAAGAAGCTTTGCCTGCAGAGGCGATGCTGAACTTAGCTTGGGCTGTCCTGCAAGGGCCTCGAACATTCCTCAGGAGGGCTGAGCAGGGCAGGCTGAGTGGAGCCGTGAATCATGGCGTCCTGGGGCATTTGTGCCATGAAATAATAGCAGCAGCAGCAGCAACAACAATAATTTATGAGCAGCAAGTAGCCTTCAATGATGCTTTCAATGTGCCAGGCACTCTGTTAAGGGCCCTACATGTATCTCATTTAAATCAGAACAGTTCCATGAACAGTAACCATCTTTTATGTGTCCAGTTTACAGGAAGGTATCTCACAGTCACATGACTGCTACGCTTTAGGCATGGAACTGAGCTCTGTTCTCCTGGGGGCTTGAATTCATGCACTTATCAACAGCATTGTATCTTCTTTTCCAAAAGTACACTTTTTCTGACTTTTCTTTTTTTCTTCCTTAAGTCACATCATAACCAATTTTTACTTAGTAAATTAAGCTTTGATGACCAGATATTTTTCTTTTTTCAGTTTTTGTGAGTTGAGCTTTTTAAGTATACAGCTCAGAGTTGTAGTGATCCTCCTGTCTCAGCCTCCCCAGTGCTGGGATTACAGGCATATGCCACCACGCCTTGGTTTTGGTGGCCAGTGTGGCATGCCTGGTATTGGGGATCAAACCCAGGTCCTTGTGCTTGGAGGGCAGGTGCTTAGACCACCAAGCTATCTCCTCAGGGATGAGTTGAACTTTTGAGTGAGAGGTAAATATGATAGGGAAAGTTCATCTTTGGGAAACCAAGTAAGTATGTGAGAGAAAGGCATGGTTTAAGCCCAAGAATATGATGCCTAATTGTATGGTCAAGCCACAAAAAGGCATCTTGGGAAAGTGAAATATTAGGAGAGTGTGGGAAAGAGTAGTGAGATAAGTGGTCACATCCAGAGTGATTTTTATCTTCTTAGAAGAAGATAATTAAATATCATTTAAGAATTATAAGTCAGGAGTCAGCTGGGTAATTTATGAAAATAAAAGGTTTTATGAAAGAAATATATAATCAAATAAATTTGGCAAACTACATTTTAGCATTAATTTCCAAAACAGCAAAAAGTGTGCATCACTTGATACCTATTGAGTGGCCCTGTATGCACTTCAAGCACTTGGTCTGCATCAGCACTTGCAGTGGGGATTGCCTTTGTTCCCATTTTGCAGATGAGAAAGGGTCACCCTGCTCCTGGCGGGCTGGAGTGCTAACCAGGACAGTGGTGCTCTGGACCCAAGGCTTCTTCTGCCTTTGCCTCTCTATAGCACACATCGAGAACATGGACAGCCTGGATTCTGGTGTAAACTTCTTACCTTGTGTTTATATTTACTCCCTTATCCTTCTGTATAGTAATAATGTACACTTGTATAATAAAGGTTCTGAAATGTCCAGGAACTACCAAATTTTTGTGTCTTTGTTCATTATTTCTCTGAGTTATTTGACTGCTATATTCTCTTGTCTTTTTTGGAGGGGAAGGAAAGTTGAAAAGAGGTATCTGTCAGTGTGCCCTGGGGGAGATATCTAACGAGGGGAACACTTCATTTTGACTTGTTTTCCTTGCTCCCTTTGAACACAGGTTTGGCATACGAATTATTTTCAAAGTAAAAGCTCTTCTGGCTTCATTTAAGTTCAGCTTTATTAGCAACTGCCCGTAGCCTACTGATCCCCCACCCCATAAGGGAAATGAGCTTAGGACCTTCTCCCTGAGCTGTATCCTCTGTCCTTATTTTTATTTTGAGACAGGATTTCACTAAATTGTTCAGGCTAGGCTTGAACTTGCAATCCTCCTGCCTTAAGCTTCTTCTGAGTGCTGGAATTATAAGGTATATGCCACTGTGCCCAGGGCCTGCTGAATTTTGCCAGTGGGTGCCTCTGGGGCCATTGCTTCTGTCTGCTGTATGGAAAGGTTAACAATAAATGAATAAGAAACTCTTTGGGCTTCTTAAAAGGAAGAAACTCTTGAAGTTCAAGGTTTTCATAATGTCAGATAACCAGAGTTATTTCCTTTTAGTTTTGGAAAATAAATATTTTTCCCAATAGGATAGATGAAATACACTTACCCAGCTCAGGAGAGAAAAGGAAATATATCTCAAAAATGTTTGCTATTCCTAGGATTTAAGTCTTCAAGTTGTTATAGGTGGCATGAAGATGATCAATGACTGTTCTTGACTGACATTGTTAGTGTTTCTTAAAAGAGTGGAAGCATGTGTTTACTCATATTTCCTTATCCTTTTGAAGACTAAATTTTTAGGGATAGATCCCAAATATATACATCTGGGATACACAATCTTAGAAGTATGTTATTTTGAATGTTTTATTTTAAAATTAGGACTTGGCCAGTATATCAAGTAAAATCTGTTCTTTTTTAAACCACAGGGAAATATATGGGTTCACGTTGGCAAAGTGTGCAGGTATTTTTGAAGGTGAACTACAGCATTAGTTTGGTCTTGATGTCATGAATTACTGTCACAGACAGGTTTCTGGTCCAATCCACTCTTTCATGGTGTCACATCACGTTTAGACTATTGTGAAAATGTTGACTGTGTACTTCTGGGTGTTCTAGACACATGAGGAGGAGTGGAGGCAAAGGAGAAAGGAGGAGGAGAGGGGAAGAAGAAGGAAGAGGAGGAAGGGATGCAAGGAAGGAGGATAATTGGTTTTGATGGAACGATTGATGGATTTCTGAAAGTCATCTTGTTTGTGAGCTGATGCCTGTGATGCTGTGAGGGAGGGATGATTGGAGGCGGACTAGAAGACACACGGGCACCATGTTCTCCAGGACTTAGAGTGGACTGAGCTTCACCAAAGGAGGTGAGGATCCTAGAAGGAAACAGGATAGTTTCCCAAGTAAGTGAGTTTGGTGCCATTTTGAACAGTTGAGACCCTCTTAACAGGTATGAAACTGGCCTTTAACTCTGGTCAAGTGTTAGCTGCTAAAGGATTTGTTTCAAGCTCCTATCCATTTCTTGGTTAAACACCTATACTCCACCAAGTTGAGGTATTCTCTTCCTTTTACCCTGTTGAAAAGTCTCATGTTTTGATTTTGAATTGTTAAAGTAATAAACTGAATCTGCATCTGGTCAGTGATTTTCCATTTCAGACACCTTTTGGATGAGTGAATTGGAAGTTTTATTGATTATTAATTTGCGTATAAATTACCCAACTTTCTTTCCTTTTTCCTCTTTATCTCAGAGTAGCTGTATCTTGCTTCTGACATTGAGCTTTGTGCTTTAAATAAGATGCTTGCTCCAGGATTAATCAGTCACCTGTGTCTAGTGTTGCACAGTTTATTCTACACAAGTTACATCACTGATAAGACAGCTATTATTGAAAAGGTTAAACAGCAGCTATGGTGGTAGTAACTAGAAGTTACTGAGAGCTGATTCTGTGCCCAGTGCTTCCTGTGTGCTCTCATGTTACTCATCACAAATCAGCCTTGTGGTCTCAGTTTTGAAAATTGAGGTTAAATAGGTATGCCAGATAGGAAGTGGTAGTTCCGAAACTTACAGTCAGATTTCTTTGATTCCGAGACCTGTGCTTTTAACTATCCTTTCTCCACCAATAGGGTCAAGATACTTCAAATCGGTTTCACCTCATATTATATTTGCAGCCTAGAAAGTCACATTATGTTTTATAGGTAGTGTTTCTTGTAGTGGTGAAGGATTGAAAGAGCATTTACCAGTGTGCCATGGAAACACCTGACTCAGGAATCTCTCACCAAAATTTTTTGTTTTCTAAAAAAGACAAAATAATTTTGAAAAGAAAAAAAATAAAGGAAAGCTCTTATTTCCTGTTTTAAATACACATTACAAAGCTACAGGAATCAAAACAGCATGACATTGATATGATGACACAAATGGATCAGCTGAATAGAGTTGAAGGCCCAGAAATCTACCCTTACGTAAATCTTTGAAAAGGGTACTAAAACCACACAGTATGAAAGGATCATTTATTCAGTTACTGATGTTCAGAAAACTGTGTTCATCTGCAAAGGAATGAAACTAATCCTCACCTTACATATAGTATTTAATTAAAATGGATTAGAGACTAAATGTAAGATCCAGAAACTATAAAAATCCTGGAAGAAACCTACATGGGAAAACTTCGTGATGTTGAATTTAGCATTGATATTTTGGACACCAAAACACACCAAAAAAAAAAAAAAAAAAGGAAAATATATACAAATAGCACATCCACCAGTACTAGTATATAGAAACATTTAACTTATCTGCATCAGAAAAGCACAAGTAGAGTAATATAAAGGTATCTTAGTTGTGGGCCCACCCCCATGTGCACTGAGCAAGCTACTGAGTCTGGGCATGGTGGTGCGTGCTTGTAATCTCAGTGCTAAGGAGGCTGAAAACAGGAGGATCACTACAAGTCCGAGCTGTGTAGCGAGACCCTGTACCAAGTACATAAAAAAGGTATCTTATAGTATGTAGGAGGTATTTGTAAATCATATAATTAACATATGATTAAAAACCAAATATGTAATAGACTCCTATAATTCAATGACAAAAAGCATCTGGTAGCCTAACTGATGAGTGGGCAAAAGTAATTGAGTAGATACTTCTTCAGAGATGTTATAAAATTACCACAAACCTATGGAAAGATGTTCACTGTCACTAATCAAAGTCAAAATCCACAGTGATACAATATTTCATATTGATTAGGATGAATAATCTTTTAATGAAGGAAAATAACAAGTGTTAGTGAGAAATTTGAAGCCTTGTGTGCTGTACTGGGATCACAAAATGGTACAGCTGCTTTGGAAATGAAAATGGAGGTTCCTCAAAAACTAAAAATAGAGTGGCCACATGATCCAGCAGTCTCACTTCTGGGTATACAGCCAGAAGAGTTGAAAGCAGGATACTGTGGAGATATTTGCACACTTGTGTTTACTATAGTACTCTTCACAGTGGCCGGGTGAAGAAGCGGCCAAAACATCCACTAACAGATGGTGAGGTGGGCAGACTTAGCTGTGTATGTGCAGGATGTTATCCAGTCCTGAAAAGACTGGAAATCTTGTCATATGCTGCAACATGGATCAGTCTTGGTGACATTATACAGAATGAAGTAAGTCAGTCACACGAAAGACAAACACCACGTGATTGCACTTATTGGTATTGTGTTTAGTGGAGTTAGTGTTTAATGGACATAGAATTTTAAGTTTGTAAAGTGAAACATTTTTTTTTTTTCTGGGAGGTTTGCTGCCTAACAGCTTGAATATACTTAACTTCTCTGAACTGTACACTGAAAAACAGGTATAGTTTAAGACACCTGTTACTAGTACTGATATTTTATTGAATATTTGAATATTTTACTCAGTTAGAAACCGAGAGTCCACAGGCTTATTGTGGCTCACAAATATAGTCACGTAGTCACATAGGTATTCTGTTGAGAAAGTGAAACGTTGGTTAGCATTTTTAAAAATTAGGAAATTTCATGTGAAAAATGCTTTTCAGCTTCTGTTAGAAAACTGGAAACCCTGGACTGTTATTTTATCTACTTACAAAAAGGCTAGGCCTCCAGGGTCAGTAGGGTATGAAAGCCAGACTTCATTTCTCACCAATATCCTGTGCCTGGTCAAGTCCTCTTGCGTATGTCCTGGCTTCCTGGCCTCAGTATTGGAGGCTTAAAATATTAGCCTCCTCCATTCCAATTGCCCACCGTAATGATGCTGCATGTGCAGTAGGTGCTCTGTTGGCCCCACATGCACTGCTTAGTAGCACTGCTTAGCTCTGGGTATCTTGTTCCACTTTAGGTCTTAGACTTATGATGCCTAGCTTTCTATAGGAATAAATGTAGCCCTAATGCCCTTTTTTCTTTGCTGGTTGGCAGGCAGCAAATGTTGCCCAACAAGTCATGTTCTAAATATAGATGTGTTAAATTTCAAATGTGAAAGTTTTTGATGGGTCTCAAGCCAGTTTGCTAATCAAAGGAAATGCTGTGATTGGCATCAGTATTTACAAACCCTGGGGGGATTGCAAAATCCGGCCTCTGCAACTGTGACTTAATTCTGAGATGAAAGAAAGCTCCTTAACTGAAGAACTCTCTGGATTGTTTTTCTTACAGGGGTGGTTCTCTGAAGTGTCATAACTTAGAAAAGACGAATATGTATTCTTAGTTTATTTTACTAGTCCTGGATTAATAGTATAGTAATAAATCATTGTTTTGCAAGCAAAAACAAAGCAATTTTTTATGGTTGTTTATGTGTAGGCTGTTACAAAAATGTCTGTTTGTAGAATGGATTCCAGAGACCCTAAAAGGCCACCACTTTAGGAAAACTCAATAAGAGTAATTACTTATGAAAAATATAAAAGTCTTGAAAAATTTAAATGGGCCCACACCTTTTTAATCTTCTTTATCTTAAGTTGTATTATTCTGTTGTCTTATTTCAATGTAAGTGGGGGTGCCAGGCACTTTTTAAAGCTGCAGGCTGTGTGTTGTTCATGAGAATCTGTGCATGTGTGTATGCACGAGGCGACGTTAGAGATGTGTAGGTGTCTTGTGTTCGGTTGGTTTACCTGATACAGCAGAAGTTTGGAAATGTAGTTTTTGCTGCTGAATTGGCATGAACAGAAGCAGGAACCTTAGTTTCAGGATCAGTGGGACAGAGGTATTGACTTATTAAGGTCCTATGCTCTGAGAGTTGTTTCTCAAAGGAAGGGGAGACTAATGTCCTGAATTCTTATCTACACTTGCCAGCAGTGAGGCTGTCAGCTAGTGCAGTCACTGGCTCTGTTTTTAGAGATATGACTGTAGTTGATGCAACCAACTCTCAGTTGCAGCATCTTCAAAGATTCAAGGTTGGTCACAGAAACAGAATAAAACAAGCCAGTTGGACCAGACTGTGCATTGGTCACTGGAGGGACCTGAGAATAAATAAAGTCCCAGACATTGGGATTTTATTTCCTAACTTTCACTGCTTTTCTCCATTATATTGGCCAACAGCAGCACTCACTGGTAAAAACAGGAACAACAGACTGAGTTTTTCTGTCCACTGATGCAGTGATGTTCTCTTTTCCTCTCCCTTTCATCTTCCCCTCCCTCTTTCCTGTGCTTTTTGCCTCTTTTTTTTTTTTTAATGTATTTGGTACAGGGTCTCACTATGCAGGTCAGACTCGTAGTCATCTTCCTGTTTTCAGCCTCTCCAGCGCTGGGATTGCAGGTGTGTGCCACCACACCTGGACTTCACGGCTGGCTTAGTGGGTATGGGAGTGGCATCAGTGTGGCACGTGGTGCCCTGCTCCCTGTGCTTGCCTAAGCATGCTGTTAGTCTGCTGAGCTGTCTCACTGGCTCTTGCCTCCTTTTTTAAGCACAACTTTACTTTGTAAGATGTTTATTGCAAAGCAACCTATAAACTGTCAATTTTGCTCCTTTTCATCTGCAGTCTTCCTAAACAAATCAGTATTCAGTTCAACTACATTGATCAACAATCCAGTACATGTGTCTAGAGAAATGGATCTTCATAGCAAATGCTACTTCACAGCAATCCTGTCTTCCACCAACTATCTAGGGTGACTTGCTACTCTTCAAGTTGTGAAGACCAAAGATGTCTCTTGGCACTGCAAAATGCACCTGGGTATGGGAGCAAAATGTCCCTGGTTCAGAACCAGTATTGAAAGTATATAGAGTATATTTTTAAAAACCTAGGCATGTATCAGAAGCTTACTTTTCTTATGTATTCATCGCACTTGACAATATAAGCCTAATGTCGCCCAGTACAGTCATGTGCTGTGTAACAACACTTTGGTCAGTGATGAACTACATATACTGCAGTGGTCTAGTAAGATGATGTCATCTGGTGACTTTGGTGCCATCTTAGTGTGTATAAGTATACTCTTGATGTTCATGCAGTGCAAATACCTGAGGATGTGTTTCTCAGAACATACCCCACCTTTAACCATCACGTGACTGTGCTGAAATGGAATCTCAATATTGTGGGCCAGATGATGAGCTTAATTTCCCTTTTTTTGTCCAAGTTGGCAATGGAATGTTCTTTATTTTGTGACATTTTATGCCTAGACACAGTGTCCTTGTTTATGTGCTTTGCTATCTTGATTTGAGTATTTTTTGGCTGGGCCTGGGCCACATCTATTCAAATATGAGAGTTATGAAAATGAGAAAGGAACTTCATTTATTCAAAAAAAATTTTTTTTAATCTAGTGGGGTTCATGCAGTCCAGAAGATGAACATTTCCTGCCCAGGTTCTTGTGGATCTGTGTAGTTTACAGGATACAATGGTATCCAGGTATCCTGGTGGCCTTAGGAGTCCAGATGAACATCTCTGGGACCATCACAAAGGAAAGGAATCTTTCCTTTCCCCATATTTAATTTTTCTTGTGAAAGTATACACTGTAATTCTTTATGTTTTTCAACAGTTTACAAAAGGCTATTCAGTTGGTTTAATTAAAATAGGGTGTGTATTATATCTCAACAAAGCTAGGCATTAGGCTTTCAATCAAAAACCATGACCCCTTATTAAGGCCTTGTTGTTTGTTTTTACGGAACATCAGATGGCCCTTTGTTGTCTGATCAAGCACCCTTTTGAAATGGGTGCCATAAAGATTACCTGATGCTTCTGCAGGCTGGGATACAACCAGCCTTCCCCCTTCCCTTCCCTTAGTGACAAGCTGAAAAGATTGAGAATTGCTTGTGGCTGTGTTCTTGCTTGGGATTTTAGTTCTAATAGTTTGGTGATCATTAAAACTCATGTACTTAAAAATGACAATGCCATCCAGACTGATTTACATTTGTGATTTCTTACTTTATTTACACATACATCCGTCTCCACGTAGCTACTGCCCAGATCAAGGTTCCTAGCACTATAGAAGGTTCCTTTGTTTCCTTCTCAGTTAGTAAGTACAGGCCAAAAGAAACCCCTGATTGGCTTCTGTCAGTCTTAGTTTTGCTGTTCTTACACCCCACAGTGGAGTCAAACAGCATTTGTTCTTTTGTGGCTGACACATTTCATTTAACAGTAGATCTGTGAGATTCACTTGTTATTGCAGCTGGTAGCAATATTGTGTGCCTTTCTATTCTTTGTGCTGGACATTTAGGGCCATGAGGAGTGAAGCATACCCCAGTGTCCTCACAAATGTGCTTAATGGGTAGTAGGTGCTTTTGTTTGGTATAAATACTTGGGAGTGGAAATGTTGGCTCATCTTTTGTTATATTTGCCCTTAGCATTTGAAATTTTTAAAAGTATTTATTTATTTATTTATTTATTTGGTACAGGGTCTCACTATGCAGTTTAGACTTGTAGTGATCTTCCTGTCTCAGCCTCTCTGGCACTGGGATTACAGCTGTGCACCACCATGCCTGGTTTCAGTGCCCAGCACAGTGCACCTCAGGTTCTGAACTGGCAGATGTGATACTAGGGATTGAACCCAGGTTCTGAGCTTGCCAGGCAGGCACTTAGACTGCTGAGCTATCTACCCAGCCCAGCATTTGAATTTTTTGATGATATTATAAATGGATTTTCTTTTTACCCATATAAAAATGTATTATATTTGCATTTGCAAACTTTAGTATATTTTAATAAATATATAGCATGCATTGAAAGAGACGTTTTCCTCTTTAACACATTAGCTGTATAGAGGAAAAGCATTGTTTTAAACAGAAATGTGATCTTTTTGTAATATGGTGTTATCATATAGCTGTCTGTGTTTTTTTAAAGTGGAAATGTGAAAATCTCTACTTCAGTCTTCCAGAACACATCTAAAAATTATAAATTTATATAATATGAATTTCTAGAGTACTTGTGATTAATTTCTATTCATGTATACACTATATAAGTTTATATAAATTCTCTTATATCATAAAATCATTATTATGAAATAAAATTTTTATTTTCTGTTAATATTTGAAGGTTGGTTTTAATTATCATACATTTAAGGAGTGTGACGATGTGTCCTTTAGGGTTGGAAAATAGAATCTAGTCTGAAAGGATTTTCTTTCTTTTATTGCCTATGAGAAACTAGTTTTGCAAATAGTAAAACTTTTAGTGTCACTTGGATGCAGTGTAGTTCATGAGGCTTATAAATATGATGTTTTTAAGACCACTCTGAAGCAAAGGCCAGGACTGGCTTATTTTTTATTTATACCACATCTGTTGCCTTGACAACAAACTAAATATTTCAACATCCTTGGGTAGATGCCACCACCAGTGATGCCCAGGGCTTGCTTTGTTGCAGTAGAAACTCCAAAACCACATTGATAAGATAAAAGTTGCAGGAATCACCCATTTCATATATTGTTATTGTACATTTTTCTTATTGTAACATAAGCTAAGTGCATTAGCAAAGAGAGGATCTTAGAAGTTCATAAATTATTTAGTAACAGTATGGTGCACCTTTGATTATTTGTTTTTCTTCTCATTTAATACCACAGATGGATGGAAAAATGTATTACACTTTTTGCATTTACTAAAGGTGGGGTTGATATGGAGAACTCTGATACTGATTGTGTACCCAAGTGCGTGTGTGTGTGTGTGTGTGTGTTTTCATCTGTAGTCTTACCTTACACACATTGAAAGAAGAGTTTTGTTTTATTTGGCCTGGAAGGCAACATATCTAAATCACATAAATGATGACTTATTAAAGTACCTACTATTATATTAACAATCTTTCACTGAATGTCTTTAGAGAATGATCACAAAGAAGCCAGACAAAGGATTTTCTGTTTTGATGGACTCAATAGGAGAAATATAAATAAATAAATACATCAAGCTTGGTGCATCATTATGATTTTTTGGAGCAGTGATAAGATATGGTGGGGTAATTAGGAATTCAGGGAGCATATTCTATTTTCTCTTTTCTTGAATTTATATAGTCAAAGATGATCATTTTTGGTTGGAATTAACATTTTTAGTCTTGAGAAATGCTGATAGTTTGATGATGCATTTCATGCAAACTATTGCTTCCACATAGCTGATTGTCAAAGTCATTTCTTTTGTCCACTTTAGTGCAAGCACTTGATGCTCCACACATACTCTATCTTCATGAGCTGTCAGTGGTGTGGTATCATGTAGCGATACTAATCTGGTACCCCTGCTGCTGTGGCTCAGAGATTACAGTAAACCTACAAATGGTGGTTGCAGAAGTGACATATGTTTTAGATTTCTGCACAGCCTTTAAACTGATCACAGATAGAATGATGACTTACAGTTTTAGTTTTTAATTAATCATCATCTAAATTGAAGAGAAAAAAACCATCCAGAATGCTTTTGGCTTTAGTGGGTCTGAATCCCAATTCTGTGATTTATGTGTGTGTGTGTGTGTGTGTGTGTGTGTGTGTGTGTGTATGTGTGTGTGTAAGAACTTTTATGTGTTCAGTTTGTATCCACAACTAACTTAGCACTGCTCAGTTCTCATCTGTGAGGAGCAGTTAATGTTCCACATAGTTCTGGAAAATGATAAAGCCTACTTGATATAAATGTGCTGCAGTTGCTGGCTCTACTGCATCTGACATACATCTCCTTATTTTTCTGGTTGGGAAGTGGCCTTATATTAGGTGGAGCCCGGCACACAGACTTTGTGTAATTCCTCTTGTGAGCATTAGGTACTAGATTTCCAACCCTTCTTCTTGTGTTGGTGGAAAAACCATATGGTCACCCACAGTGCCTTCACACAGTGATCTCTCTTCTTCAGTTACAGTGGGCTTTGTTCTTCTAAAGGCATGAGCTCCTTCCCTACACAAGGCCTTTGCATATGCTGGTTTTTTTTTTCCTTTTTTCTCCTTGAAGCTGTCTTGACCTCTTTCATCCTTTCTCCTATTCATCTCCTTGTTAATTCTTTCATGGGTCCTTTTGCTTCACCTTCACATCACTTTGTATTTAGTTACTTGCTTGTTTACATTGATCTGATCATTTGATTAATTCTGTGTCACATCCAAGAATGAATTCTGATAGAGCAGAGATAATGTCAAGTTTGTATCAGCATTGTGTCTTCAGTTTTCTGTCACACTCATGTGTTGAAGCAATGAGTGAAGCAATGAATGATCAATATATTTGAGGAGCTACAGGAAATTGTAGGTGTGATGTTTATTCTGGGCTTCCCTGGAGGAGGAGCGGTTGTTTATGTAGGAGGAAGAATGGTGTAACTCAGGACAAGTAGGGAAGAAGGAAGGAAGATTAGCAGGAAATAGCTGTGGAGTGTTAAATAGCTGAAAAGGGATGTGATAGAGAATGATACCTTCATTTCCCTTGCTACAAGTTTTATTCCTCTGATTTACACGTTTGTCACCTTGGTGCTTTTGATTGTTTTTAAATCCGATTTACAATGCTCTCTTAAGGATGCTGTGTGCATTTGATTACATAGACAAAATTATTCTACAAGAATGAGCCAAGAAACCATAAAAATTTAGCTCTTGTCTTTCTTTCCCAAGACAAACTGTCCTTTCCTGTTTCTTCTCCATTTTATTACTTCTTTGATTTAAAATCCCTTACGATTTCCTTGTGGCTCTCTATGAGAAAGCTGACTTAACCTCTCCCTAACTTGTTCTGTGCGTAAAGTGCTTCTGATGGCTTAAGGCTTCATGACTATCTCTGATTTCTGACAGTTGAGTGAGCAAGGGAATTCTTCACAGAAGACACGCTGCCAACACCACCAGCAGGTGCCATGTAATCACAGTATGTGAGGAGCCGACTCAGTGGCTGTATGTTTAGTACTTTCCTTTGTCAGTCATTATTGTTTTCTTTCATCATTATTTTACATTGAGATAAATTCACATAATATGAAATTTACCAATTTAAAGTGTGCAGTTCAGTGGTATTTAGTATATTCACAATGTTGTATGTCCACTACCGTTTTCTAATTCTAAAACATTTACATCACTGGAAAGAGGCCTCAGTCTATTAGTAGTTAGACCCAACTCCATTTCCTTACTCCCTGGCAGACATTAGCATACTTTCTGTTTTTATGGACTTGCCTGCAGGACATTTCAAATAGATGAGAATTTAATATGTGGTACTCTTTTGTTTCACCTAGCATACTTTTATGGTTTATACTTTTTAATTTTGTTTTGTGTTTTTGAGACAGAGTCTCAGTGTAGCTCAGTTTGGTCTTGAGCTCACTATGTAAGCCAGGCTGGCCTTGAACTCAAAGCAGTTCTCTTGCCTTACCCTTTTCAGTGCTGGGGTTACAGGCCTGTATCACCACACCTGGCTCAAGATTTATACTTAGGTTACACATAACAAGTATTTCATTTTTTTTTCTGGGCAAATAATAGCACATTGTATGGGTAGGAAATATTTTATATGTTCATTCCTCAGTTGATAGACATGTGAGTTGCTTCCACTTTGGGCCTTTTACATATAATGCAGTTATGCCCATTCTTGAACAAAATTTTGTGAAAATGTAGGCTTTCAGTCCTCTTAGGTAGGTACCTGAAGCTGAAATGACTGGGTCACATAGAAACTCTGTGTTTATTCTTTTGAGGAAGATCTCCCAGACTGCATGACCTAGCAGCTGTACCATTTCCTGTGCTGACAGTGTTCTTGGGCTCCAGGTCCACATTCTTTCATATCCTGGTTGATACTTGGTGTTTTCATACATCTAAAAAATTTGCTTTTTAGTGACAGCCATCCTAGTATGTGTCAAGGGGTCATACATGTGTTATTTTATAGTGACATTTGGTGGCCATGATTAAGTCATTCCCTCCTTTATTTAAAGAACTGCAGTTCTTGCCAGTTTCATCAGAACTGCCTTGTAACATGGGGCTTCACTGTACCAGGGGGTTGATCCTGGATAATATTTGAAATACTTCACTATTATTTGGAACTAAGATATGTACAGAAAGTAACTGAACCCTCTGCCCTCCACATCCCAAAAAAAGGATAGCTATGGCCTACAAATTAGAACTTATTCTACCAAAAAAGGCCTCAAGTTAATATTCTCACATATGAATTATAGAAACCTATCATTATGGGGAAAAACTAAAACAAAATTGAAATAATTAAAATTTGTTTCTGTGGCTTTTTCTTATTACCTAAATTACTTTATTCTTTTTAAATCCTTAAATACATCTTTCTTTCTTTTTTTTTGTACTTTATTATTATTATTATTATTATTATTTTTTGCGAAACCAGGAATTGAACTCAGGTTCTTGCCTTGCCAGGGAAGTGCTTAGTCTACTGAACCATCTCCCCGATCCCCCTTTTTTTTTGTATTTTAGGGAAGGGTCCACATGGTATTCATGGTCTCACTACTAGACTGGACTCATAGTGATCCTTGTGTTTTCAGCCTCCCAAAAGCTGGGATTACGGGTACATGCCACCACACCCAATCTCATTTGCCATCTCAGTGTGCTCCAGGGGTGGGATCAGCATGGTAGGCCCAGGGATCGAACCCTAGCCCCCCTGCACCTGCTTGCAGGTACTTTAATCTCCTGAGCTATTTGGCCAGCCTGGTAATTTCAGATCAATAGCAATATATTTTTTCTTACCATCTAGGATCACAGCCATCATCTAGAGACATGTGGAATAATTCATTTATGATCTCTGAGCTCTGTTTCCTTACAGTTATATAACAAAAGCATTAATGCTAGTAATGGGATGTAAAGAATATTTTAGGCATAAGAAAGTCATTTGTTCTAAGATTTCAAGGGGATAGTTACATATTTTACATAGGAATTTTGACTTCAGGATTTCAGGCAGTATGATTGTTCAGGGAAAAGGAAATAGTGAAAACTGTTGGAAGGAGAGGAATGTTTGAGTAAGGCCTGGTCGAGAACAAACTGGAGTGTGATAGGAGTCAGGGGCCTTCAAGTCAGATGGCTTCAATTTGAATCTTGGCTGTTACAACTGCTAATTTGTAGGCTTATGGTAAAGAGTACCACAGTACATATGGTGGGTGTGAGGATTGCAGGGAATTGAGGTAATTAAAGTCATCTGTTCCATGCCTGGAAGACAAATGGGCACTCAGTCCACATTGAGCTTTTTACTATTAGCATTACTTTTTTTGCATAATTAGTTATCACAGCCATTATTTGAGAAAAGTAGATTGCACACATTTTTAATGAGCAATGTGGCAATATCTAAATGGATTTTAGTTGTCACAACTTGGGATACAGGATACTGCTGACAGTAAGTGGAGGGCAGGGAATCTGCTGATCATTCCATGGTGCATAGAGTGGTCTCTCCAACAGGGAATCATCTGGTTCTAAATGTCTGAAGTCCTGAGTTTGAGAGACCTTGGCACAGAGTGATGATCCCTTAGGGAGAGGAGTAGGAGTTGAGTCAGCTTTTCTGATCTGTAGATTTATTCTTTTGCTACCAGACCATTCCATTTCCTTGTGAGAATTCAATAAGTACAATAAAGTAAGTTTCTGGCAAGTGTCTAACTTTAGGGTTGTCTCATGACTTGCTGATCTGAACCCAGATAGGCTATGATGGGGATAATGACAAACTGAGTCCAGGAAGAGTAGGCAGTTCCTTAGGGAACATCCACCCATTCCTGTTTTACTACTCATTCATCTATTGATTCATTATTAGCCATTAATTATTAAATGCATCATGAGCATCTATTCTATGCAAGCCAATATTACACATCCATGTTCTCCTACATCTTCCGTGTTGCCAGCCAAACATTAGTTAGAAGTTGAAGATTTCTGACACATAATGTAAGAAGTAATGTCTGTCTAAAAAAATCCAGTTTTGAAAGTTGTATGTTTGAAGGCCTTGAGTTGACTTTTGCTCACTTATTCCTTTTCTACTCCTAGCTGCTTGTGCACTGGCGTTTTCCTACTGGCATTTGGTTCGGTCCTGGTATGAGGTACTCCTCCAGGGTCTCTGTTCTCCATTTGTCCTTTCATAAAGCTTTGTGCTGATTTTCAGCTTTATCATTCTTGTTACTGAGAAAAAGATCTTCCAAAAATGGGCTGTTATTGGACTGTGTCTTTTGAAATTGAGGATACTGCTTAAGAGAAGAAAGAATCTTCCTTGAACATTTACTGAGTTTATAGGTTTACTTTGAATAATTATTTTGGTATGACATGGCTTTCTCTGATCTGCAGGAAGTGTTGTAAAGTTCCTAATTTCCTCACACAATAGGATTGACTTTTAAAACAATTGGATTGAATAGAGTGATTCATTTTTTAAAAAAAAATATATTTAGTACAGATCGAACTCATAGTGATTCTCCAGTTTTCAGCTTCCCAAGCGCTGGGATTAGAAGTGCATGCCGCCATACCCAGTCTCTAGAGCGGTTCATTTTGTAAGTGTCTTACAGTAGTTCTTCTTTTGTGGCAGAAGACAAGTGCATGTGTGTGCACACACACTTCCCAAAATATAAATGCAAGCTCTTCATTTTCAAGTTTAGCTTTTATCCCATGAAAACCAAGGCTTGCTGTTGCTATTAATATTTTTTGTGAACTCCAGTAACCCAGTAACTCATAGTTATTTGAATAACCACAAATTTTCCTGCAGTGAGAAAGCGGTTAAACCGTTTCCTTGATGTTGGGAAGTCCCTTTCTTAGAAGTGTGCATTCATTGTGGATGAATTAGGTGTTTTTTCTGTTTAATTTAAGTTTTTTGCATTTATCTAAATAGAAAAGAATTCATGATATTTTCCTCATTTTAAACTTGTGTTTATGTACTTATGAAAGAGCATGAATTCTTGTGCAATGTAAAGCACAATTGTATTGGTCACTCTTGTGTTGTCCAAACATTTACATGTTTGGGCTCTAGTTTTACCAGTCCGACTGAATATTTTCTGAAGTTCTAAAAATATGTAAACATTTGTTATGACAGATAGTATACTTTCTTCCTCTTTTCTACCCTCCTCATTTTTTTTTCATGTCTTAATTCCTTCAAACCTGACATTTATTGAGTTTTTAGGGTTAATCTCTCTTAAAATATGTACTAGCATTGGATATTATTCTTCTATTTACTCAGCTTACTTGTATTTTGGAAAGTTTATATATGAAAGTACAATTGAATTGATAGTTTTGAGATACACTTTCTTTATTGAAAATAAAAGTAAGATTTTTTTCATTTGACCCTAATATATCTGCTTTTAACTGCTTTTGCTTTTGCTTTTCAAGGGTCTTTGCTGGTTCTCAGAGACAGTCCAGGGAGGGAGTTCTGAGTGTAAGAATGACATGGGTGTTGGTTATCTGGATGAAGGTCAGCAGGATGCAGACCTTGTTTTCACATGCTGCATACTGTTCCTTGAATCCTTGGATTTTAAGAGCTATGAAATACCCTCATTTTGTGCATGGGAGCCTTGAAAACATGATAGTATCTAGCTCCCCAAAGGCAAACCTTTCAAAGCTCTCGGTGATGCAGCACTTGAGCCATAGGTTTGCCACCAACGATCTAGGAAGAGGTTACTCCTCTTCAGCACAGGTATATTGCTAGTGGTTCTGAATCTAGTTTTCCAATAAGGCTATGCAGACAGATGTTAGGGGCTCATTTGCTGACTCTTCATGCTTGCCCTACTTTAATAAGAAACACTGAGTCTGTAATATGACATAATTTTGTCTTGTGACTTTTTATGAACTTCTAATTTCTTAGCTAAGCAACTTAAACTAGAAAAATAATTTATTTATTGCCACATGTTTCTTAACCTCCTCTGCATTTCTTTTCCCTGTGTAATTTTTTGTCCTTTACTGTTTAATAAAGAAATTACAGCATTAAAATAACTGAGAGTTGATGACCATTCATGATTTTAACTATAATTTCAATTGAAACTTGATAATTTAAAGGTATGCAGTAAGGTCCCCTCTAACTTTATATTATTTAGAAATTTGTATCTTGCTATTTTTTGGAGGGAAAAAGAGTGAGTCCTTCTCTATAGTTTGATACTGTATTCTGTCACAATTACCTTCTAATTTTTTTATTCTTTCACTGTGACTAAGAAAATTGTGATTATGAATTTTAATGATTTTGTATTTGATTATTAGTCTTTTCCACTTATGGCATCAGGATTGGAAGAATGTTAGCTTTGTTTATGGTGCTCTACTATTAATATGTGTATGGTATATAATAGACAATAAATATTTGTTGAGTAGAAGATGTTATTTAAAAGAATGGATACAATGTTGCTATTTTTCAGTCTACCTGATGTAGACTAGTTATGTGAAAATCTACTTTACAAAGCACATCTTGGGTGCAGTCTTTCTTAGGTGCACTAAACTTAAATTGTTTAAAAGTCAAGTGATTCATTTTATTATTCTTTTAATTGTTTTTTAAAATCAGGTATTCATTTGAAAATAAAAGTTCTTAACTTTTTAAATGAAGAGCAAGTTTATAATTTGAAGATAAGGTTTTTTCTCCCAGAAAAATGTATTTAGTCCATTATAAATCTGGGCATATAATCATAAGGTTTATGGACCCTGATAGATTAGTTCTTGAATCGATATACTATGAACTCATAAGCAATGACCCTCCTTAATTTATAGGCTGCATTTGCAGCAACTTACGAGAATGATAATTCTTGTAGAAGATATAAAACAAGAATGTCCAAATGCAGAGTAAGTCCAGTCCTCTCTGCTAGTTTAATTCTTGAAGTCATTGTTCATGAGACTTTTCTAAAAATAACAGTATTCTGATAGTTTGAAAATGGAGCTCTGTACATAAAACTCTGTGAGCCTATGAACTTGTAATCAAACCACAATTATTGTTAGTTTGGTACCATGTATAATTAAGACAGGAAAAAAATACAAGCCAGTAAAATGAGTCATGAAGGAAATTCTGATGCATCGCCTCCTTTTGAAGATAGTTTTACAAATTCATTTATGTCTACTTCTCAATTGAAGATTCTGGCTTATTCCACTGAGCCAGCTCCCTGGCCCCTGAAGATTCTGATCTTGTAAATAAGAGACTGTTTAGAAGGTTCATCCCAGACGAAAACAGCTAAAGTGATCTGCCTTTTCCTGAACAACCCCTCAGGATAGTATTTCTGGTTGGGCTGGCTTTCCTGTTAGCTTACATGATTTCATTCAGCATGGTTGTTGGCACGACTACTCTTTTATTTAAAGTTCCTGTTGTACATTATAACTCTGGAGACATGTTAAAGATGACACAACATACTTCCAAAGTAAGCAACACTTGGGTGTTACTTTTTGGCCTTAGGCAGCTTAAAGATCTCATACTTATTCAGTCTGATTAATGGAGAATTGAGAACTATGCTTAAGAATAGTTTGAGCTTTTATTACCTTGATGGAATTAATGATCAAATATTGGTGAATGCCCAAAGTAGAGTCATGAAATGTGCTGACTTCTATATGGTATTTCACTTCTCAAAGATAGTTGATAAACAAAGACCTTTTATGTTGCTTAAAGCTGCTAATAACTGGAAATATTTTTTTCCATTTTCTACCCATAAGGTTGAATTTTATGAGCCTTGTTTGTCTGTAATGACGTACGTATAGGCAACATCTTCATTTATTAAGTGCAGTAATTAAACCAGAATACATCTTACTGAACTCATGGTGGATAAGTGACTTGATTCCTTATTTGGGTCAGTGTTCTTTTCACAGCCTTTCAGACAATGACTTCATCAAAGCAGTTAATCTTCCAGTGACCCATTTTGGATTAATATGGGCACAAGGGTGTTTCTTTAGAGTTGATCTAAAGGTTCAGATATTTTAAAGCTAAGTTTAATGATTGTAAATGCCAGAAACTCTTGTAAAAGTTGACTATATTTTGTGGTATTCCCTGCTTAGTAGTGTGGCAAGCTACTTGGCGTATATTTGCGATTTCCAAAATTTATACTCAATCCAATCAGTAATACTGACTACATAAGATAGTTGCTATAACCATAATTTTAAGGGAGTTGATGACCAACTAAAACTAGGATAACCATGTAAGTCTTAGTCCAGTTACATACCTTTGAGAGTCAAAAGGAGAACTTTAAGTAATTATTCTGGAACAGCAGGAATAGAGTGGAACTGTCTTTGATGAAGTAGAATGAATATAACCCTAGTTATAACTAACAAGTTTGTTTGTCCAGGACTTGCAATGAAAGAAGGAGGCAGAGATTAATACAATAATTGGATAATAAATGCCCACTTATAGTTGTAAAAATTATAAAGATTGTATTATAAGATAATTTGCCTAGGTTATGAATTAGGTAAGGTCTCCACAAGAAGCTAAAGTTTCTGTTGAAATCTGGAAACACAAAGGAAGAATATTGCAGAAAGAAAAAGCAGTTGCCAAAAGTTTTAGGATATGAGGGGAATCTGGAGTTTCAAGGAACTGTGGAAGGCCAGGGTTGCTCAAGTGTGGATATCAGTGATGTGGGACTAGACTGGGGGTCTAAGTAGAGTCCAGGCCATGCAGTGCCTTAACTGTCCTGTTAGCATTGAAGTCTTTACCCGAACTGCAGTGGGGAGCCCTTCCCAAATTTTAAGAGGTCACAGGGCCCAGGAGGTGGTGATGAGACTATTGTGTACAGAAGAGATTGAGCAGGAGATGGATAGAGTGAAGCAATAATGGGGACAAAAGTTAATAGGAGTGATTAAATGACTCCTTATTTGTCTAACTGGGGAGACCACAGTATCTTCAGAGTTGGAACAAGTGGATCAATTTAATGAGTATTCAGGAGCAAAACTCAATAGGATCATCAAATATACTATTATGAAGAATGTAAGATATAAAACATTCTTTTGTGCCCTTCTATCTTGATAAAATTTTGTCATATGTTGTCAAACTTTTAGAAATAAAATGGAAGTATTGAACAGAAACCACAGCACAGACTTGACTAGTGTCAGTAACTTCTGAGAGAATCCCTAGGTGACTGAGAATATTTCTTAGAAGTTAGAATCACAGAAAAGTGTCAACCATAGGTATCACTAGGATCCCATTTCATGTGTGGCAAGGGCAAAGGTAGGGAGGGCACTACTTTGGAAATTGACGCAAGAGTTGGACAAGAGCAGGGTCCCAGTCAGTACTACTGTGCTGTTGACTTCTCACCCAGTTAGCTTCTCACCCTTTCTGAAGTTAGTTGGACAGCACTTAGGATTCCAGAGCAATAATTTTCTAAATAATACCCTGGGGTACTGAAGGGGTTAAAGTGACAACTGCCATGTGCTTTATCTGTGATCAGGGTGCGTCTTAAGACATTGAGCCCAACTGATTTATCATGTGATCACCTTTTTATAAGACTGTTACTCATACTGTAGTGTGATGTAATGGAGCTTATGAGTTTAAAATAAAAACCCACATAGTCACGTGGGTATATATAAGTACTAATGAACTGAGAATATCTATATTAGGAAGTCATGATGTTGTGGGCAGAAGACTTGGTTTTGTGCAAAGCTTAGGGTTAAACTGACAGTGCTGTTTAAATTTAAATGTAAATGTTTGCCACAGGATGAATATTATTTGTCCTTTCATAGGATACAGAGTCATTCTTTTTGCTTGTATTAATTATATGGTTTATTAACAGTTGAACAGCCTTCTCACTTAGATCTCCTTTAATCTTCATATAGTATTGAGAATATAAAAATATATATCAAGTAGCAAAGTTCTATTTGTATTTTCAAAATTCAACCTGAATTTTTAAAATGGTATCTTAAACTTTTTTATTTTTGTATTTTAGGGAAGGGAGTATAGGTTGTTCAGTGTCTCACTACTAGATCAGACTCGAGGTGATCCACCTGTTTACAGCCTCCCAAGATCTGGGATTACAGGGGTGTGCCACCATGCCCAGTCTCAGTTACCATCTCAGAGTGCCCCTGGAGCGGGGCCAGCATAGCAGTCCCAGAGATCTAGCCCCGGCCCCTGCTTGCAGGTGCTTTAATCCACTGAGCTGTTAAGTAAGAGTCAGATGTAGTGGTGTGTGCTACACATTTTTTGGATGGTTGAGGCTGGAGCCTCAGAAATCAAGGCCAGCTTCAGCAATAGAGCAAGACATTGTCAGACAGACAGACAGTCAGACAGGAAGTAGGGTTTTAGTACATACAGAATTTAAGTTTTTTAATTGTATTTTATTGAAGAACAAACAGCATTGAGACAGTTTCAAATCAAATTAGTAGGACAGATTCAATAATTAATACATTGCATATTGTTTTCTAAGTGGCTTTTTGTCATACAAGGTGCATACATGATATTCCATTTACAAACACTATTAGAGCAGATGCCTCTAATCAATGAATTAAGAGAATGTAGCTGTATACTTATCTTATTTTTTTAAAGCTAAATTATAGTACAGTCAATAATTAATACTTTTTACATGGTTATCTTCCTAGTGCTTATCCATAGTACAAGAAGATGACAGGATATCCTGTCCAAACACTATTAGTGCAAATCTTTCTTCTCATAGAATTATGCAGAAGTACTGCATATTTATTCCTAACTGTACTGATTATATAAACTCAGAATGGTTCTTCCTTTGTATCCCCTTCCTTTGTTTAGTCCTGTCAAAGATAGGTATTTTATTGTCATCCAATTATTATAGGTGCTTGAATTCAGCAAAACAATCCAACATAGTTCAGCAATCCACAATAATAGTGGGTTATCCAAAGAACTTGTTGACTAGAGCCATTTATAGCTCAGCTGATTAGTATGGCCTTATTTTATATACCTCATTCTACTTTTCTGCTGGATAGTTAAGACTGAGATAAAGCAAGACCTATATAACAAAAAAAGTAACTTTTATATCTGATGAGGTCATGCAAGTCCCCTCAGGGTTTAATCTGTAACCCTGTACCTCATTCTGTAGATCCTTTGTCAGTGTCAGCCATGTGGATGAGTCACGGCCATTGCTTGACCAGTTTCTCTCTGTGAAAGCCTGAGAGAAAGTTTTCTCTCCATGTGACTCTCCTTAGGCACACTGTAGATCATCAGTGGCATTCTTCTGTGGCTCCATAATCTCGTTGATCAGAAAATTTGGGGCATAACTGAGTTCCATGATGTTACAGTCCAGGTTCTCCTATGTTCTGAGTTTTCACTGCCCTTGAAAGGCTAGGACCAAAATGTTGACTGACCTTGCATCCCTTCCATTTCTCCAACTTTTGATCTGCAAACTTAGATTTTTAAACATCCAGAAGAGAAGCTGATTAGTACCCTGCAACATATGAAGTTCAGTTTACCCTAGCTGACTAAATTATTTTTTCGTTGTTGTAACTTTCTATTTGTATTTCTTCTTTTGATTTCTTATATGAGGGAGACTGTATGATATTTGCACATGTGTGTCTGGTTCATTTCACTTATGAGTATATGTTCAAGTGGCATCCACTTCAACATAAATGCTTCAAGTTTAAAATTCTTTATAGCTGAGTAATACTCCATTGTATAGAAATACCACATCTTTTCCAACCATTTTTCATGTGACGGGCATCTTGGTTGTTTCTAAGATTATGCTATCACAGATTGTACTGCTATAAACATAGGTACAGATATATCACTATGATATGACATTTTCAGTTCCTCTGGGAAAATTCTCAGTAGGGGAATAGCCAGCTTGAATGGGATTTTCAGTCCTAATTTTGTGAGGAGTCTCCACGCTGATCTTCACAATGGTTGTATCACTCTACATTCCCACCAGCAGTGGAGAAGTATTCCCTTTTCTCCACGTCCTCTCCAACAATTTGTTATTGGTTGATTTCTTTATGATAGCCATTCTTTCTGGGGTGAGATGGTATGTCAGAGTTGTTTTAATTGGCATTTCACAAATGGCTAGCAATATGGAGCATTTTTTCATATAATTATTTGCTTCTTTAATTTCATCCTCTCAGAAGTGTGTGTTCATCTCAGATGTCCATTTCTGGATTGGGTCTTTAAATTTGAAGGTGCTAATATATCTTAGTTTGTTATAAATTCTGGAGAGCAGACCTTTATCTGAGTGCTTATTTGTTAAGATTTTTTTGAAATTAGTGGGTTGGCTTTTCACTTTGTTGACAATTTCTTTTGACGTGCAGAAACTTCATAAGAAGAGTTAATCCCAGTTGTTGTTTCAAGTTGTTTCCTGTGTAAATACCTGTTTGTTCATAAACTCTTTGCCTACCCCTATGTCTTCAAGAGTTCCTCCTAATTTCTCTTCCAGGAGATTGAGTGTTTCTGTTTTAATGTTTAGATCTTTAATCCATTTTGACTTTAACTTAGTGCATGGTGATAGAGCTGGGTCAAGTTTTAGTTTTTGGCATGTATAAAGCCAGTTTTTCCAGCACTATTTGTTAAAGAGGCTATCTTTTCTTCCAGTAAGTGTGTTTGGCCCCTTTGCCGAAGATCAGGTGACTGAGTGGGTTCATAGAGGCCTCTGCATCTCTGATCTATTCCATTGATCCTCAGGTCTATTTTGTTGCCAATGCCATGTTGATGTTATCACAGTAGCTTTGTAGTATAATTTCAAGTAAGGAATTGTGATGCCTCCCGCCTTGTCTTTGTTGGCCAAGATTGCCTTTGCTATTCTAGGTCTTTTATGGCTCCAAATATATTTTAGGAACAATTTTTCTAGGTTTGGGAGGTATGTTGGTAGCAATTTGTTAGGGATTGCGTTAAATGTGTACAACAATTTTGGGAGTATGGCCATATTCTTGATGTTGGTTCTTCCTATCCAGGAGCAGGGAATATCTTTACATTTTCTGAAATCCTCTATGATCTCTTTTCTTAGGGTGTTATAATTTTCCCTGAAAAGATCTTTGACTTCCTTGGTTAAGTGAATTCCAAGGTATTTCGTTTTCCGCTGTGCTATAGTAAAAGGTATTGTTTCCCTTTCAGTGTGCTTGTTATCTGTGTAGAGGAATGCTACTGACTTTTGAGTATCGATATTTTATCCTGCTATGCTACTGAATTTCCATTTCTTGGTCGAATTTTTGGGGTCTTCCAAATAAAGTATCATATCATCTGCAAATAGTGATTATTTAACTTCTTCTTTACCTATTCTTATTCCTTTTATTTCTCCCTTTTGTCTAATGGCTGTAGCTAATGATTTCAAAACTATATTGAATAGGAGAGGTGATAAAGACATCCTTGTCTTGTACCATACCTAAGAGGAAAAGATTTCAATTTCTCCCCATTTAGAATTATATTAGCTGTTGGGTTGTCATATATGGCTTTGATCAATTTGCGCTAGAGGCCATCTATTCCAATTTTTTGTAGGTCTTTGAACATGAATGAGTGTTAGACTTTGTCAAAAGCTTTCTCTGCATCAATTGAGATGATCATGTGGTTTTTAGATTTCAGTCTATTATTGTAGTGTATTACATTTATGGATTTTCAAATATTGAACCATCCTTGTATCCCTGGTATGAATCCTGCCTGGTCATGGTGTACGATCTTCTTGATGATTTGCTGTATTCTATTTGGTAGGATTTTATTGAGTATTTTTGTGTCTATGTTCATGAGGGAGATTGGCCTGTAGTTCTTTTTAGTTGTGTCTTTCCCTGGTTTTGGAATTAGTATAATACTTGCCTCCAGGAATGATTTTAGGAGGACTGCTTCCTTTTCAGTTTCACTGAAGAGTTTGAGGAGTGTAGGGATTATATCTTCTATAAATTTCTTAGAGAAGTCAGCTGCGAATCTATCAGGACCTGGACTTTTCTTTGTCAGCAGGCTTTTTATTACACGTCATATGTTGATGGCTGTTATTGGCTTATTGATAATTGTTCTATCTTCTTGATTTAGTTTTGGTAATTTGTACCTTTTGAGGAATCTGTCCATTACTTCTATGTGTTGTGTTCTGTGAGTGCAAAGATTGTTGAATTCGCTATTGATAATCTTCTGGATTTCCACTGGGTTTGTCGGCATTTCACCCTTTTCATTCCTTATTGCTTGTATTTGAATTTTTTCTTTCCTCTTTTTGATTAGGTTAGCTAGTGCGTTACCGATTTTATTTAGTCTTTCAAAGAACCAGCTTTTTGATTCACTGATTCTTTGAACTATTTTCTTCATCTCAGTTGTATTAATTTCTGCTCGAATCTTTATGATTTCTTCCCTTCTTTGGTCTCTGGGTTTGGTTTGCTCTTCCTTTTCTAGATGTCGGAGGTGCACCATTATAGTATTTATTTGTTCCTGTTCTGTTTTCCTATTGTGTGAGTTCATAGCTATGATTTTCCCTCTGAGAACTGCTTTCATCACATCCCATAAATTCTGTTAAGTTGTAGTTGAATTTTCATTGAATTGTGGATAGTTTTGAATTTCTTGTTTAATTTCATCTGTGACCTATTGATTCTGAGTAGGGTGTTGTTTAATTTCCATGTATTTAGCAGGATTTTATGGTTTCTTTTCTGGTTTGTTTCTAGTTTCTTTGCACTGTGGTTGGATAATATGCATGGAATAATTTGTGTTTCCTTGCATATACTTAAGCATGACCTATGGCCTAGTATGTGGTCTATTTTAGAAAATGACCAATGTGCAGCTGAAAAAAATGTGTATTCAGCTGTGGTTGGATGGAACACTCTTTATATGTCCACCAGGTCCATTTGTTCCAAGCTCTGGTTCAGTTCTGCTACTTCTTTGCTAATTTTTTGTCTGGTTGACCTATCTTTTTGAGATCAGATGGTGTTAAGGTCTCCTGTTAAGATTGTGGTCTTGGATATTAGATTTTTTCATGTCTATTAAGATTTTTCTTACATAGTTGGGTGCTCCTGTGTTTGTTGCATAGATATTTATGAGTGTTATCTCTTGTTCTTGAATTTGTCCCCTAACCAATATATAGTGGCCTTCTTTGTTTCGTTTGATCCTTCTTGGTTTGAAGTTGAGACTGTCTGAGAATAGAATTGCTACTCCTTTTTTCTGAGGTGCTGAGGCATGTTGTATTATTTTCCATCCTTTGCCTTTGAGCCTATGAATGTCCTTTTGAGTTAAGTGTGTTTTTTGTATACAGGGTATTGTTGGATTTTGTTTCCTAATCCACTGTGCCAGTCTAGTTCTCTTAATTGGTGAATTGAGTCAATTTCCATTGATGGTTATAATTGAAATGTGTTGACTTATGATTGCCATGATATTTACCTGCTGTTGTGTACTCCTTTTTATCCTGTGTTTAATTGTCTGTCCTGTTTAGTGGGTTCCTTCTGTTTTCATTCGTGGAGTTCTGGTCATTAAGGTGTCTTTCTAGAACATCTTTCAGTAGCCTGTGTAGGGATGGATGGCTTTGTCATCATGAAATACTTTAGTTGTTCTTTGTCACAGAAGTACTTAACTTCTCCATCAACCTTGAAAGACAGTTTTGTAAGTTATAATAGTCTGGGCTGGACTATGTTTTCATACAGGACTTGAAGAACTCTGCTCAATGCTCTCCTTGCCTTCATGGTTTGTGTAGAGAAGTCAGCTGTAATTCTGATGGGTTTTCCTTTGAGTGTGTTCTGCTTCTTTTCTCTAGCAGTTTTCAGTACATTATTCTTTTGTTGGATTTCTGGGATCTTGACTATTATATGTCTCGGTGTGTTTTTACTTGGGTTGAAGTTCTTTGGCATTCTGTATGCTTCGGTTGCCTGAATGTTGGATTGTTTCCTCATATTTGGAAGTTTTTTGCTATTACTTTTGTCCATATTCTTTTTATATTGTTTGTATTGACTTCTTCTTTCTCATTGATGCCTGTTAATCTCACATTGTTCATCTTGGCATCATCTTGCAGGTGATAGATCATTTTTCCTGCATCCTTGTTGTTTTTAAGAGATCCTTTCTCACCTTTTCACTTGCTGCCCCAGCTTTACAAGATCTGAATCTCTGTCTTCACTTTCAGATGGTTTTGTCAACTCATGATTGAGATTTTAAGGTCTTCTGTATCTCTCTGACTCTGCTTCATGTGACCCATTTCTTTCCTGTATTGCTCGTTCAAGGAATCCGTTATATTTCTAATCTCCTCTATCTTTTTAATCCATGTCTTCTTTAGAGGTAGCTATTAATTCTTTTACTGCAGAATGTTTTCCAAATTGGGTTTCCTCCATATATTTCTGTAGTTGATTCTCTACTTCAGATGCTATGATTTCAAAGATTTCTTTATTTATTTAAGAAATTATTTCTTGTTTGAGTTCCTCTTTACCTTTGTGCTATTGTTTCTTTGCTTGTGATTCTGTTAATTCATATGTTTCAGCTACAGTAATGTTCTCTGCACTTGTTTTGGGTGGGCATTTGGTTTCTCTCATATGTTTCTGGATTAGATCCATTACTTCAGATGGTATGAATTCAAAAATTCCTTTTTTATTTCCAGTGTTAATTCTTGTCTGAGTTCCTCTATACCTTTCTGCTGTTGGTTCTTTGCTTTGGACTCCATTAATTCATTCATTTCAGCAGAGCTTGTGTCCTCTGTCCTTATCATTGGTTGGCTGGACGCCTGGGATTGCATTTTTCTCCTTTTCATTGTCATTTTGTATAGCACTGTCCTTTGACCTTTGGTGTGGAGCTTTGATTCAGTTACAACCTTCGTGATGAGATTCGAGTGCTGATCTATTAAGTTTGAAAGTGTCCGGTTATGCCTGGCGTGGATCTAGCTGTTGTGTTCAGCTCCTTTTTGCTGCAGCCCTTCTGGTACAGCAATGAGTCTATGGTTCCCCTGTGTTGTGCCCCTGACCCAGTGAGCACCGTGGGGCACTGAAGCTCTCCCACACACTCATTGGGCCATGCTGGGCTGGATCCAGAACTGGAAGAGTCACAAAACTTATCACTTGTTGCGCGCCTTGGGGGCAGTAGCTCCAAGGAATTTCAGGACAGGCTGGGCTGGGGTGGATCAAGCTGATCAAGCTCAGAGGCCTTGGGGATGGGGACTCTGGATGGTGCGCCGCAGGTGTGGAGAAGCCAAAGGTTTGCCCACACACTCACTGAACCGGGCTCACATGGATCAGGGGCCGCAAGAGTCACAAAAGTTCTCACTCGCTTGGCAGGCTTGGCACCTGGGGCTCCATAGAGTTTTAGAAAACACCAGAATTTAAAAATTTTTGCACCAATTAAGAATTTATTTTTCATTGTTGATTTGCTTATTTTTTTGAATGGAGGTTAAGAAGGATATTGTTAGTAATTTTAATGTTCTTTCATTTTGGTTTTCTCTTACTCATTTTAAGTGTTCATTCTAGGCTAGCTTATCTCACTTTGGCCATGTATCCTGAGCTGGTTGGCCAGGTATGGAGTATTGCTGTTCCAAGGTTTAGTATACATTCTGTTGTCATGTTTTAGGATTTGATACTGAAAATGCCTGAGGCCCTTGTTCAGGGATAAATTATGTGGCTTTGATTATTCCTGGCCAATTCATTCTCTGTCTCTGTCCCTGTCTCTCTGTCTCTCTGTCTCTCTCTCTGTCTCTCTGTGTCTCTCTCTCTCTCTCTCTCTCTCTCTCTCTCTGTCTCTGTCTCTGTCTCTCTCTCTCTCTCTCTCTCTCTCTCTCTCTCTCTCTCTCTCTCTCTCTCTCTCTCTCTTTGGTGCCAGAAATCAAACTCAGGACCTTTCGCTGGCCAGACAGGCACTTATGCTACTGAGCTGTCTTCCCAGCTTCCAGTTCATTTTTTTTAAGTAAATATTGAGTCACACTTTATATTTAATGTGGTTGACTTTTTCCATTAAGTTTTAAAATATTTCATGCTGAATTGAATATATGGCTTCAAACTGTGTTTGCCTCAAGCTGGATTCTATATTGTCTGTCTGGTATGAACTTGGCAACTCCCAATTTTTTTTTTTTTTTTTTTTTTTTTTTTGCTGAACCAGGGATTGAACTCAGGCCCTTGCACTTGCCAGGGAAATGCTTACTCCACTGAACTATCTCCCCAGCTCCCAATCCCAATTTTTATTATAACACTATGCTAACTTTTGGAGTTAAACAATAGTGCTAGGAATTCAAAATAACTTTCAAAAATGCCAGTATTGATCTTAGATCAAAAGCCCAAGTTTGATTAACTCTGTAAAGACATAGAATTTCTGCATTATTTTTTGTGAGGCAGACCACACATATTGCTGTAAATCTATTTTGGTCTGTTTTAGTTTATAGACATCTTTATTGTTGACAAGGAGACTCCCATTAAAGGGCCAATGAGAAGAATAATTGAGATCTTTCATTTATTTGTTCATTCAACAAATACAACATTTATAAATATTTATAAGATATAAGGCATTATGCTAGAAATTAGGAATATGGCAGACAACAAATCCAGGTTTTTTACTATTATGGACCTTATATTCTACTTACTGTTTGTAAAGTACAGTATAGATGATTAATAAATGTCAGCTTCAATTGTCATTATCTAATATTTGTGAAAAATTGTGTTATAAAACATAATTTTAAAACTTCTTTATTTTACATTTGAATTAAAATAGGGTTCTTGGTATATTGTGCACATTAATTTTAAGTCCTAAAGCAATGATTCTCACTTATTACATATGAAGATGACCCGGGGAGGGTTTTTTTCTTTTTTTGGGTGGGGGGGCAGAACTGGGGATTGAACTCAGACCCTTGTGCTTAGCAGGGAAGCCCTTTATTCTACTGAGACTGGAGAATTTTGAAAATACTGAAGTAGTCTGTTGGGATTCTG
Source organism: Ctenomys sociabilis (assembly GCA_004027165.1). Lineage (NCBI taxonomy): Eukaryota > Metazoa > Chordata > Mammalia > Rodentia > Ctenomyidae > Ctenomys > Ctenomys sociabilis. The sequence goes on from PVKA01000182.1 coordinate 90,663, forward strand.
CCCTCATAGATTCAGATAATTAGTCTATTGATTTCTTTTTTAAAGCTCTTACATTGATTCTCCTGGCCAGTCAGAGTTGAGACTACTTGCATTAAAGATAGAAATATTAGTGGTTGTCCGTAGTAATAGAAGCCGACATAATATCCTGACCAACCACTATTAGGAAGATAACAAGGTAGAAGGTATTAATTATTGAAACTGTGCTATAATTCAGCTTTAAAATAATAAGTATATAGCTACATTCTCTTAATTCATTGATTAGAGACATGTGCTCTAATAGTGTTTGTAAGTAGAATGCCATGTATGCATCTTGTATGACAACAAACTACTACAAAAACAATATGCAATGTATTAATTATTGAATCTGTCCTGTTAATTTGATTAGAAACTGTCTCATTGCTATTTGTTCTTCAATAAAAAATAAAGATAGGAATATTTTATGAGTCTTTATACATTGTGATTAATGATAGATTTGCTATATATTGCCAATGAATAGTGCTTAGCATACAAGATGAGCTATGCCATTAGGCATGGGTTAAACAAGTCTGATAACAGGTTTTAGAACCAAGTATAGCTGATGAGCTCTAAAGTAAATGACTGTTGGCTATAAGAGTTACAATCCATATGTATTGCCTTAGGTAAGTCACTTTTACTATGGATCCTCTGGAATTCTTTCCATGAAAGGAAGAGTTTGAGTGCCATGAGGATTTTTACCAGTATGGGAATTTTGCTTTTCTATAGTTTATTGACTTAACACCATAACCTGTGAATTATGTTACCAGGATAATTTCCTGTTTTGCTGCCTTACTCTCACTGTTCCCTACCACCAATCAGACCAGTAGTAGACACTGGCCAAAGTCTATGTAGTCATCAGTGGTCAACTCAGAGCTATCTAACTCTTTGAGAGTCAAGATGTAAATGTCATTATCATCTGTGAAGGACAGAATGATGAGGAAGGACAGTCACCATAGACTGTCTAGGGGCTGGGAAGATTGTTTACAGAGAGACCCAAGATAGCAGGTGTGTAAGACAGTTGCGCATTCTGTGAGGATGCAGCTAGACCCATGAAGCAGACAGGATGTCCAGGGCAGCTTTGGCTCTGACCTGGTCCCAGTTTCAATTTCCTGAGGTTCAGCTATATTTAATTTTTGTCCTTGGGCAGCTGGTTTCTTCTGCTTCTTTCCCATTTCTCCTTCTGCATACTACCTTTGGTAGGTTTCTGTCTTTTGGAATCCCAAATAGTTAGAGTAGGACATAGGTCAATAGAAACTTTACACTAACCAATGGGACAACACTAAAATTAGAAATTGGGTAAGGAGAATAAGCAAAACTGTGCCATATTGTGAAAAGGATGACGATAGTAAATTATAGTCTTAACTCTGTTCCAAAATAGCTCAGTGACCTTATCCAAGGAGCTTGACACTACCAAGTTTGTCTATAATGGGAATGGTGCAGTCTCAGAGGAATGGTGTAATGAAAAAAGAAAGGATTGTAGTTGTAGGAATGGCTTGGAAAGGTGAGAGGGCATGCTGGTGAGAGGAATCACCTTTAGTAGAAACTGCAAGTTTTGAGATGTGTGCTCTCAGAGTCAGGAAGAGAATAAATCGTAAAACTTACCTCAGTGTTTAAACTTTCTGAGAGTGGATCTTGAATAGCCTTCCTGGAGGCTTAGTTTAGCTACTTGCTGTCCTGGAGGTGTGGTGTGAACTGGGACCTCACTTGAGCGCTCTGAGTGTTTGATGAAGTCTCTCCACTTGGGCATGTTGGAATGTGGTTGTCTTTCAGTCCTTCATGAATTGTGAAAGTTGTTAATTGTGCAGCTTCAGCATCCGTACTCCTCTTTGGACATCCTTTCCTTTTCTAATAGTTGTTCTTTGCCCCATGAAGCCTCAACCTCTGCAAAAATGTGTTATTATTTAGCTAATGACTCAAGGGGAACTCTGTGGGGATTTCTAGAGCTCATTGTTTGAATAGCTGTTTTATGTCTGTATTTTGGCTTGCATTTTCCAACTACTTTACTCTCCTTAAATTTTCAACTTTTCTTCTCACCCCTTTGAACCTGTTCTCTTCTCTTCTCAGGTTTCCTGTCTGTCTCACAATCTGGAAGGCATTTCAGGGCAGAAAATTAGAGTATCATATACTCAATCTAATTTGTTTCTCTTCAGCAGTCACAGTCATGAAATGCCTGTTTAATTAAAAAAGTTGTTTCATATATTTTTATCTCTTCCAGTTAATTACAGTGGAAAGGTAACTTTGTACAGTTATTTTGCATGGTTGGAAGTAGTTTTTTTCTAACTCTTTAATGTAATAGCTAAGATTAGATATTTGAGAATCAGACACATGGAGTTCAAATTTGGCTTCCAGCATTTGCTATCGTTTCATGTTAGGCAGTTATATTATTTAATTAGCACATCAAGCTTAGCTATTTTATCTATAAGGTGGATGCGTTAATGTCTAACTCATAGGGTTTTCTGGGCATTGTAATAGAGCAAGAAAACTGCATTATATAGCTGGAGACACATGCTCACGCTCATACAGGAATGTGGTGATGCTGATGTTGCTGGTGTGATGATGGAGACTGATGGCATTGTTGTTGGTTTTATTTGGTTGTCTATTTTCACTGAGGATATCAGATGGGAAAAATGCTTTGCTTAGGTTAGAAAGTTCTGATGATTCTTGAGGTAGTGACTTGTCAGAAATATGGAAGGATCAAGGAGAACATAAACATGTTTTGTTTTCATTACCTACATTTATGTTGCAGAATTCACTGATGATTTCCAGGTGGAGTAGCGAGAAGAGCTGGTGCTTGTTCTGAGACTACTCCGATAACTTTCAGTGATACAAAGCTCCTAGGTGTCTCTGTTCAAAATACCTCTATGAGTCAGATAGGCTACTGTATTATCTTTAATATTTTACTTGTTAAACTGTCTAATATATACATAGGTATGTTCATTTTATTTTTTATTACTTTTGGTATTTTGGTATACCTGGTATATTTCATAATTTAAAAAGCTTATTTTCCTCAACTAGTCCTAATATGTATATTTTTAAAGTATTGAATTAATCATATAAATTGCAATATGTTATCTAGCATACATCCTTCTTTAAAATACTTACAGAATTATTATTGCTGAAGAGAAACAAATTAGATGTTGTTCAATGTTCCTTACACATATATTTAAACTGATACTATTATTATTGGACTAAACATGTATGGAGCGATATATTGCATACCGTAGGTCCTTCTCGGGTAAAGTTTTAAATATATATTACCATATTGTGTGTGTGTGTGTGTAAAAATGGATCAAATACCCTGAATAGCATTTTAAAATCTCAATAGTGTATATATGAGTTCTGTTATAGATTAATTTATAACAGAAAATTATAATTTTCCATGTTTTTTCTATGTTGATATACAACTTAAAGACATATAATAATCAAAAGTTGGAGGCTTTAGCAGTGTGGTTAGTATTAAGTCATTATCAGGCCTTCCTAGGAGTACTTTCAGGTATGAGAGTATAATCTACTGTGTTGTATCTCTGTGTGGAACAGCCTCAAAATACAAAACTGTGCTCAGAGGACAAGAACAACTCTCTTGTATATTTGCAATAGTTTTTACTTGGCTATTGGTTCACTAGAGTTTGAAATTTGGAAATTGGTGTATAGGGACTTTTTCATAGACCACCTGAATGGTCTAAGCTTTGAGTCTAATCTCTTCCCCTTTGAGCCATTCAGATTGTAAATCCTGAAAATGACGAATCACATTACTAGGACCGAGTCCATAAAACCTATCAGGAGCCACTTTCTTTCTGCTTGTTCCTCCCACCATTGTTTCCTCCTTTTTTTTCCCTTTTGTTCATTTATAATGCTGTTTTTTCAAATATTTGTCTTCTGTTTACTCCTAGACATCTTATTTATTCCCTTGCTTTCATTCCAGGCAGTGATTTCCTCATTTACCTATTACTCTCTCCATGTTCCTTTAGTTTTTCTATCAGACTCTTATACCTATATCAGAGTTAGCTTCAGCCCAGAGGAGCCACATATATTTTCTTAATGTAAACCTTCTACAGTTTTCCAATATCAGTGTTCATAGCCCTGCTGTTATTTCTTACCCTTCTTCTCTTAAAATCTATTAGGGAGAAAACATGTTTAATTCCAGTTCTTCCATACGTATGTAGTGCTTTACATCATAGGCCCTAAATAAGTATTTGTCAAGTGAATACATGAATGTAGTACATTTTGGGCTTTTGATCCACATATTCACACTAAATGTTTGAAATTGACAACACAGGATTTAGATAATATTTTTATAGATATTTGTATGAATACTATCATAAATGGTTCAGAGAATTTGGAATCAGGGTAATATTTTTTTTTTTTTTTTTTGTCTTTTTGAGACAGGGTCTCACTATGCAGTTCAGGCTGGCCTCGAGCTCACTTTGTAGCTCAGGCTGGTCTCGAACTCACAACAATCCTCCTGCCTCAGCCTCCCGAGTGCTGGGATTACAGGCATGCGCCACCACGCCCGGCTCAGGGTAATATTTTAAGATTAGAGAAATAAGGAATTTACTTGCAATGGAAGCCACATTTGATCCCTGGTATTAGTATAGTAGTTTTCTTTTTTAAATATATAATTAAACATGTGGTTGCCAAGTGTGTAGGCACAGGGAGCAATATCAAAGGAGACCATAGTGTTTACATGAAAAGCAACAGTGTTCCTCAACCTTAATAGCTTAAAATTTTGATAAAATTCATTTTCAAGAAGAAAGAAATTATGAGCTTGTGTACACTAATTAATGGTTTTAGAAAAAGCAACTACATTTTTGGTGAGAGTAGGGTGGGAATAAAGACTCATATGAAAATTTTTGAAGTCCTGATTTCTGTTTAAAAATATGCTGCTCAAAGGGCTCAGTGTCTCCACTCTTGTTAGTGCATTTCCTGTACCCTTCTGTCTCAAAGCCTGTGCTAAGGCCCCTGCATTTTCCTGATTCCAAAGACAGTATCACAAAGTGGTGCTAATTTAAGCTACAGTGAATGTCCAAATGCAGCACTGGAAAAACGAAGTTCAGAAGTTCAGAATTTGGAAGTGCTTAAGCTAGGAGAATCTTCTTGCTGTGGTTGCATGTCTCATTCTAGAAGCTGGAAGCTTCTTTTGGGCTGGCATTGTTCTGTCATAACAGATGGGCTGCAGTGTAGCTGGGCCAGAGAGTGAAGCCCGAGTGTGAGCTTGTCCCAAAATTCAAAACACTTCCCATCCCTTCTTCTGTTGATAACCACGTCCTTCTGCCTGGAATTTATTGGGTCGGAAAAGTGAACTCAAACAACTAGAAGACTGTAGACTTGTGGTGTCCACTGTGGTATAGTAGCCATATGTGAGAACTGAACCCTTGATGTGGGTGGGCCTAACCCTCATTGATTTGTATTGCAAAGTGTAAAATGCATGCCATATTTCATAGATTTGGCTGCAAAAATATATAATTCCCGGTCAATAAACTATAATATGGGTTAGAGTTCAAATATTTTGGATACATTGGGTTAAATAAAATAATAAAGTTGATTTTCATTTTTCTTTTTAATTGGTTTTGAGAAAATTTAGGTATACCTATGTAGTGCCTTTTATATTTCTGTTGGGCAGTGCTGCTTTAAGAGATGATGTTAATCAGAAAAGTGTGCAGAACTTTTTCCAAATTGCACTTTGATTTTGTGTATTTACTTAAAAAATCAAATTAGATATGGGATCAAAACCTTCAAATTGCTTAGTTTATTTTTTTACTGTCTTGCAGTTTACATGTAGAAATAAAAATAAGAGTAGGATTTTCTTCAGTTGTAAAAGAAATTTTTAGAAACTAAAAGCTTTGCAGAGCTAAAAATTTATTCTCCTTGTTTTACAGTACTTTTCTTCCAGGATGAAAATGTTCAGTGCCTTTTGGGCTCTGATGGTCTGGTAAAACTTCTTTGTGAACCTAGAGGATGTGATAGAATTGGCACAGGAGAAAATTAATTTGGTTGGGATCCATGAATGGAATGGAGGCCGTGTACAGCCCTTGCAGAGCCTGTTGTAATCAATCATCATAGAAGTTTTGCAATGATCCTGGGCTGCCCAGTACCTTATACTTTGTGCAACATAATGTTAAGATTCTCTCTTATAGGATCCACTTCTCCTGCTGGAAGAAAAAAGCAGAAGCAGAAATAGAATGTATAATCGCAGGCCATATCTACATATAAAAGTTGTTTGGAATCTTACGTTTTGGTGTTTAGGATTGTGGGGTGTGTGTGTGTGTGTGTGTGTGTGTGTGTGTGTGTGTTGTCTGTAGAAAAGTTTAGTGGGGTTTCCCATAACCTTTTTTTTCTTTGAAACACAATTGTAGAATATTTTCTGATCCCATATTTGCCAGTAGTTTGGGTTCAAACTCATAGTAATGCGGTACTTTGTTGTTGAAGATTACTAGAGAGGTGGGGCCTTTTAATACTATTGGTAACATGACACTGATATAAAATAATAAAGTAGCAAGCAGTTCATTTCTTTTCCTTTAAATCACCTGACTTTTGGCTGCTTCTTTTCTTAACCATCACTAGAGCTGAGAATTCAGAATTATAGTTCGATGCCCTGTGTAGAAAATGCATTCCGGAACACACACTAAATGGGTTATAAATAGCATCTGCCCTAACAATGCTGGAATTTTCTCAGCTTCTGGAGACATTGAAGCTTTTGTTTTGTGGGTCATTACCTCCTCCCCCCAAGCTTGAGTCATAAAGCCTAAAAAACTAATGAGGTTGCTGAAACTTAAAATCTAATTGGTAGTATGTATGGGAAACAATGAGATGACAGAAACCATAAGCTTCGATTCAGGGCAGCTTCACTATATGGCTCTGCAAGCTGCTCATTTTGCATTTTGTTGTTCTGAGCCCTTGAATTTATATGTGTCCCATAGGATCAAATTAGACCTAGATTAAAAAGAATTAACTGTATAGACATAAGGTTAACATTGGGATCCTGATTTCTTCATTTAGAATAGGAAAAAATACCTATCCATAAAACCAAAAGTACAAGCTAGTATCTCTTTCTCACCTCTTTGTCTTTTAGGAAATTATCATGCTCTTCTATTTTCAGTTTATGTATGAGAGCTTACTATAGGGTTGGTGAATCAGTCTGTGTCTGGTCTGTTCCCTGTTCATGGGTTGCTTTAAGGATGAATTTTACATATAATATTTTCCCAAGCATTTAAAGTATAGAGTAACCTGGGCTGAGGAGATAGCACAGCAGTCTAAGCACCTGCCTGGCTAGCTCAAGGACCTGTGTTTGATCCCTGGTACTGCATGTTGTGCTGGCCCTGCCCAGGGCACACCTTGCCGGCCACAGAAACTGGGTATGGTGATACATGCCTGTACCAAGCACTGGAGAGGCTGAGTCAGGGGGATTACTAAGAGTCTGAGCTGTATGGCAAGACCCTGAACCATATAAATAAATAAGTAAATTATTTAAAAAATAAAGTATAGAATAACCAAGAAACAGTAAAAAAATAAAGGTCTTGTATGACTCTGCAAGCTTGAAGAATACACCACTATCTGGATCTTTATCTAAACAGCTTGCAGAATCCTGGTGTACAAAGTGCTTTTGGTCCAGATTACATGCTGTTAGATATAGTAAATACATAGTTCCTTTCTTGGATTTTCTTAATTGACCCATAAGTATTTCTTATTCCTTATCCGGCACTATGATAGGTATTGGGGAAATAAATTTTAAAAAGTGATACATCGATACCTTCACAAAATGTGACAGAGAAAAGAAAAAGAGCAGATCCTGTTGAGCCAAAGAGAAGCTGAAGCATTGCATCCTGAGGAGGCAGACCCTCAGAGTGTGGGAAAAAAGAATGACGGGGGCTTCTGTGTGTCTCAGTCTCCGTTCTTCCTTCTTTGCACTGTGCTGTGGAATGGTGACTAAGTAATTTTCCAGCATTTGAACTCAGCCACCCACCCACAGACACAGAACACTGCTTCTTCTAGTCATTTCCTCATTTTCTATTTTATTTCCTCAAGTTTCTCTTTGCTTCTACTGAAATTCATTATTTGTGCCCAACTTATTGAGTAAGTTAGATCAGTGTCTGGAGTTATGCCTATTTCCATTCTTTTCCTCATCAGCCTTTCTGTGTCTTTATACTTAAGACTTGCTGCTTGTTATGCACCATATTGTTATATACTGAGCTTTACTTAGTTTTTGTTTTGGTCACCACAGCCCACTATAACAAAATGCCCCAGACTGGATGGCTTAAACAATAGACATTGTTTCTCAGAGTTCTAATGCCTGGGAACCACTAGATCTAATTATCCTAGTTTGTAATTGGTCACCTTTGGGCTGTGCTCTCACATTGCCCTTCCTGCTTGAGAGCAGATCTCTCCGTCTTCTTCCAGGAGGGCACTGATACCATCCTGAGGCCTTCACTCGCATGGCCTTGTCTAAAATTCATTGCCTCTAATGGTGGCCCCTCCACCACATAACTTCACACTGGGGTTAGATGATCAACTTGTGAGTAGGAATAACCTATGAATGGGAGACTGCATAGATATTTAGCCCATAATAGTCTTACGTTTTTTTCTCTTATATAAATATGAATTTGCATTATTTTATTTCTTTTAGCATCAGAATCTTGCCTTAGACTTTTTAAAAGCCAGCATGTTGTAATGGGCTTTAAGGTGAGTTATAGACAAACATTTGCTTGTTTCTTTTTTTTTTTTTATGGATCTTTTTGTTGTTAGAATGCTTTGTAATACTACCAGATCAGTAATCCTGCTTTCCAAACATACTGAGTAATGACTGTGATTACCTCCTTGGTCCCAAACTTGCCCTCTAGCCAGTGTTTTGGTTAGCGAGATGACCAGAGTGTGGACAGAAGACCACAGCTGACACATTCTAAATATATGCAGGCCTGCAACAATCCTATTACAAAACACCACATTCATATAAATGGTGAAGCAAAGGTCAAATTTGGGCAATGTTATTTATGGCTCAGTTAGAGATTTGATATTTAAAGGCTGTCCACATTTATCAGAAGACTGGTAATGTCACTGTCTAGGAACCATCCAAAGGGTCACTTGATATGAACTGAAAATATAGTAAAAAGATCATTTGTTTCTATCCCAGGAAACAAAGGCCCTGTGCTAGGCTAGGAAGCATTTCTACTATTCTTGCTGCTACTATCCTTGTTTACATCTCTCCAAAGGAGTTTTCTTCCATGTCAGTTTCATCATTAGTAACCTGTTTAGTTCTTTTAAAAATATTTTTAAAGATAATAAAAATAGTAAAAAAAAACCAAAAAACAAAAAACAAAAACACATCATTAGAAATGACACAGATTTTCACTAAACAAAATAATAGTAATTCAACAATGGTTGTTATTTTCCATAATGTTGTCCTCAAGTTAATTGTTTAGAACTCATGAGAACCTGTTAACTTTTGTGGTGCATGCATGGTGCCAGGTTCCTAAAATTTATTGCAGTTGCTTGCAAGAAAGTCTGTGCTTCGTTATCAGTGTACTGCTTTTCAGTTCCAGATTCAACTTTTATTGCTTGTTTGTGGAAAATGGTCCTAGGCTCTTTAAATTAGTCTGATATTATCCTTTGTCCAGAAAGAGCAGCAGAGAAACACCACTCCAGGAAGTGTTCTTCTCCTGGGATTGGTGTGCATGGTTTCCTGGCTTCTGTAGCACTCATGCCTTCTCCACAGCTTGGCACCTGTAATTTGGGAGATGTTTGCATTGTGTATTGGTTGCGGCATGCACAGCTTCTCCATCACCTGGCTTCTAGTGTAGACCATGTTCTCAGGACCAGCTTCCTCCAGTGTTTTCTGTCTTCTGGTATCAGGCCTCAGCAATGCATGCTGGCCAGAGCTGGACCAATAATTCAGGAGCTTCCCTGATACCTTTCCTTGGGCCGTTTTATAGCAGGATGCCTCCAGAGAGCCATCTTCCTGCCCCGTGGCAGACTGGAGATGGTTTCTAGGAAAGTCTGTGCTTCTCTCCCTGCTTGCAGTGAGCTCTCAAGGTTTCAGCCTAGGGAAGATGGCTTCCCTTGTTCACTGTTTCTGAGAACTAGGAGTAGTGGCAACTATGCATATCTGCCTCTTATATCAGGGTTTTTTTTTTTTTTTTTGCGAAAGCAAGGATTGAACTCAGGCCCTTGCACTTGCCAAGCAAGCACTTATTCTACTGAGCCATCTCCCCAGCCCCTCCTTAAGGGTCTTTAAAGCTCTCTTTATGTCTTACTCGCTAATATCCTGTTATTTCTAGTAATTTCTTATGTTAAACTTCCCCTTTGCAAATGACTATGTACTTCTTTTGTATAGAGTGGAACCTAATGTAGATTCCAATGATAGAATTAGGTTTTGCGCTTACATTACTTTCCATTCCTATAACAAGTATCTGATATAAGTCATAGTTTTGGAGGTTCTAGTCCCAGACTGGCCCCATGCTTTGCACTAATGGCAGCGCATCGTGTCAGGAACAGTGTACTCATCTCACTGCTGGGCACAAGAGAAAAAGAAGAGCTTGGGATTCCATGGTCCCCTTGTAAAGTCATGAATCCAGTGACCCCAAGACCTTACACTAGGTTCCCACCACCTCTTACTAGCCGTACTTTTCAAAGAAGCCCTTAACATACATGCATTTGGAGAGCATGTATAATCCACAGTATTGCAGAGTAAGTGAAGGAGGGTCAGTGGGTGGGTTCAAATGACCATGGCATAAAAATACACTATTATATTATTTCAAAAAGTTAGTGAATCTTAGCACAATACTGGAAGTTTGTAGCTGTCTGGAGAGGCAGAGGGAGATAGTGCTTCTAAGGATCCTAGAGGAAAAGCCCTCAAAGACTGTGGCAGAGCGACTGCTCTGCTTTGTGTGGGAGCAGGAAGAGCTGTGAAGGAGCCTGCAGAGGCGACATGGTCCGTGAGCACCCTTTCAGTTTCTGGGGACTGTCCCGAGCACTGGGACATCTACACAGATGATCATCAGTTGATTAAAGGGCCATCAAGTGTTGTTTCCTTGTACCCTTGCACTTTGTGATAGGGCTGCGAGCAGTTGCTCTTCTGTTCCTGCTGCAGTGTGGAAAGGGCATGTGTAAGATTCTGAAAGAAGAAGAATCCAGGATGAGCCACTGTGAGGATTATCCAGTCTGATTTCTTCATTTTTGAGATGGGGAAAGTGACCACAGGTGAGATTAAGTGCCTTGCTCTTAAGAATGTGCATCTGTCTAGAGAACAGGAAAATATAACAGAATAGGTCTTCTACTTCTGGCTGGTTGTTTCACCCTGATTCCAATCTCCTAACTGTTTAATCTGTAATGATTTTATTTTTTAACATTTGTGCTTATGACTTACAAAGTTGGGAAAATATAGTATGTACTTCATTAAGGACTATTTGAGTTTAAATACATTACAATAGTTGATTGGGATGCTTTGTATCATTTTTAGTATGTTATTGAATGTAGTGTATGCATAGAAAAATGCACATTGTAGGTGGACAGTATGATTTAATAGTTTTCTAAACTGAACCTAGATTAATGAATGCTTGAATCCATTCATTAAACATTTGTCTACACTCTGATGTCCTTTCCTTGCTATCTCTCCAAGATTTAGCCATCACCTTGACTTCGAATACTGTAGGTTCGTTTTGATAGCTGTGATGTAGTACCAGAGGACTCTTACAAATTTCACTTGCTTACAGAAATTACATTGACAGTTGTTCTGCTTTTTATCCTTTGCCTTCTGAAATCAAGGTTCATGGAGTAGGATTTATTTGTGGCTTGGATGTTGAGTTGAAGAAAATGGAAGTGGAGGAACCACAGTGTAGCTATTAGAATGTGTAATGGGAAGTGGCAGAGGTCACTGGTAGCTCACATTTGTTTGGGCCCAAGACCTCAGCAGCCAGGACTGCTGTCATTAGGGTGGAAATCTAAACGGCCCAAAGGGAATAACTCATGGGAAGGGACTTGGCCCTGAGGCCAATGTAGTCTTTAGACCTTTCCATGGAATCAGTGAGTATGATTTTTGGGATATAACTTCCAGTATTTTCCCTTATCTATTTTATTCAAGAGCTTTAGTGTTTTTGTTGGTTTTAAACCTTCACCTCAGTTTAGGCCAAACTAGCAAATAGGAGGTTGACAAGATGTACGGAAGACCAAGGCTGTAAGTCAGTGACCTTAGCCCCTGATGACCTCCCACTTCTCACTGATGTATGCCTGGGTACCTGGGAAGAAGCTAGCCCATAGTAAAGGGGAAATGAACAACTACACTCTTGATTTTAGTAAGTATTTACTCCTTCTTTCAGGTGATATAATGAAAGCTTTGTGAAGCTTTAAGATTGCCAGTCTTCGGTCCTGCCTCTAGAAGATTAATATATGAATGCAATCAAGAATATCTTGGCCTTTGTGTACAGTTGGCTGTGAGCTATGACGGCCAGTCTGGGTGCTGAGTAGTTGGTGCATCAATCAGTGTGGATCCATGTGCAGCTGTAAGCATGCTTTTCCTCTGGAATGTGTGTTTGGTTGGTCTTTGAGGGAAATCATTAACTCACCTTAGCTTAAGGAGCTTTGACCAGATTTCAGGATTATATGTATATAGTTTCAAAGGTTGAATTTTATGATGAAGAATAGTTTAAGAAGATTAGCTAGCATCTTTCATTATCTATAACAGGCCTAACTTTTAAAAATCTAGATTCCCTAACTTTTGACCTCTGTCTGCTAACTTTTCCAATATAACTATTCTGTTTATTTAATTTGATATTTTGATCTACTTATTTCTTATACCATTTTGTACTGTTCTTTGCATGTGTTCATGCATTCATCCATTATTTATTGAGCATTAGTTGTGCTGGACACCTGAGAATTTGGCATTAGCAAAATGAATAATCTCTCCTGTCTTTCAGTTGATATGCAAAGAATTCAAAGATATAAATATATGTGTAGACACACAGAAACTGGGGGTGATAGGTTGGCATCAACTGTCAGTCAGTACTTGAATTACTGATGTGTACATGCTCCATACTATGGCTGTTAAAAATCTTATTGCTGTGGTCTTGTACCTGAACCCTGTGGTTACATTGCAGGTGACAAATATGGATGGCCTCCCTTAGAGTCATTGATACTGAAGGATGTCTTGATGACAGTAGAAGGAGAGAAGCCTCTCTGATGTCTTGATGACAGTAGAAGGAGAGAAGCCTCAGACACTAGAGAAACTTTGGCATTCACTGCTCCAAATCACTGCTGGCCATAGAAGACAGAATTAGATCCAGCATGTTTCTTTGCTTTAGCAGGAGGGACTGTGTTTCTACAGGACAAAGTCCTGATCTTGTGAGTCTAGGATGGAATGCTGAGGAGGTGTTAATCCTCTGGACTTAGAGCAGCATTTTCTGCACACATACTTTTGTGAAGTAGTGCTCACTTGCTTTCATTCACAAGTGGTTCATGACCCACAAAGTCTCTTAGTGATGAGCCTTCAGTGTTGTTTGATCTCTTATTTTCCTGCCTCTGCCTCCCTGCTCTGTTATGCTGGCCTCCTTTGCTGCACCTAGATATTCTCTGCCTGCTGTGCTCTGCTTCCACCATGCTGAGTGTGTATCATGGCCTCCATAAGCCTTTGCTCAGGAATCATCCCCCTGGCCTACACTGCCTTTTTTGCATTCCTCTCCTGCTCTAGTTTGGCCCTTTGGTGCTTCTTATTTGTTTTATATTTACCCCTAGCATTTGATCCCTTTGACAGTTTATATAGCTTATTTATCGGATTGACTGTTTATGTTCACCTCCCTTCCTGGCAGTTCATAAAAGGAAAGATTTTTTGTGTGTCTCTGTGTTCACTGTACCGAGCACCACAAACACTATCTAGCATAGCAGCTGCTCTGTATTTGTTCAGTGAATGGATATGAAATCCTCTCTCTTTTACAGTGTGTAATTGGGCCCTAGGTTTGGCTGATTCAAGTGAGATTCCTCCTGTGCTCCATATGTATTCCACCCCTGGAATGGTATGGCCTTATGAATGTGAAGGCTCGTGTCACCATAAATTGACTTTTAGTGTGTCTTTATTGTTCTTTCCAGTTTTCCCATGTTCTCATGAGGCATTTGCTTGTTCTTCTATTATTTTCTCTGTCACTACAGTCTGGTTTTCAAATGACTCCCCAGTTTGTCTTCTGTGCAGGAGAATAATGATGCCCGGCTCTGCGGGGCTGCCATGAGAGCCAGATGAGGTGAGACTGTGAAGGGGCCGCACTGAGCCCAGCCTAAGTACGGGCTGCAGCACTGCTGATGGAGACCAAGTATCTTAGGATTCAGCATAATATCTGGCGTGTGGTAGGCACAGAGCAAATGGCAGCTGTTAACAGTTATTATGTCTTCCCCACTATTACCATCACTGATGATATGGGTCTAGATAATCATAAGAGAGTAGATCATTAGCAGAAAATTCTGGAGAAGATTAAGGGCTGGCTTTCTTTTCTTTCTTGCCCTCTTCCTTCCCTTTCCATGCTGGGATACACAGGTTCCTTCCCCTTGGCATGGAACAGAAGACTTTTCACAGTTAAAACCCACTCCTTGCTGTTTTCTATGATGTTGGCTGTCCTAGTTATTGTAATATTTACTCTTTTTTGCAACTTTCTGTTTGAGTAATAGCATTAGGAAACTTGTCTGGGTCCTCGAGGTGTAGTTCCCATATATGGACTTTATAAAAAAATCTCCATTTCTGGGAAAAGTTTCACTTTTGTGGGGGGCATTTCAAGGAGATGGCACTGTGGATTTCTGAATGCCTGAGTTGTTTGCTTGCTTTCTTTTACCCTTCAGTACCAGCCTTGTAAAATTTCCTTGATTTCAACCTCAACATTAATCCACCAACAAATATTAAAATATATGAATGACTCTCAGGAAAGCAGAATGACACAGTGAAAAATACACCCTGGAGAGCTGAGAGTAATTGGCAGTGGTGCTGCAAAGCCAGCAGCAATGGTAGGCTGGGCTGGGGGGCGGGCAAGACCCAGAAGTGGAACCGAGCGACAACAGTAGAAGGCAGGTGGTACTTAAGGCATTCGTGTACCCAGGAGCGCAGCCAGTCCCCCAAAGGAGAGTTTCCAAGCTGTGCTTCCATTAGCAGTGACAGAGATCTGGCTGTGCCTTGCTCTTGCTAGCCCTGTAGACTTCTGCTTTGTAACAAATCATGTTAGAAATACTGAGTGGGTACCATACCTGTTACTTTATTTTTCTTTCATGGTTTCTGTGGGTCAGGCATTCTGTTTGCTTTTTTGTTTGTTTTTAGAGACAGGGTCTTGATATGTAGTATGGGCTCAGCTCAAACAGATCCTCCTGCCTCAGCCTTCCTAGTGCTGGAATTGCAAGTGTGCACCACCATGTCCTGCTCGCGATCAGGCATTCTGCATGGCTAAGTTGGGCAATTCTGGCAATTTCTCATAAGCTTGTAGACTGATGGTGATTTCCAGACTTTCAAAAGGAAGAATCTGTTGGTGTCCTCTACTGATCATTTTATCACAAGGGAGAAAACTGGGCTAAGGTAAGGTAAAAGAAAGGTTTTACCCAAGGTCCTGGAAGTTCTGGATCTTGGGTGAATGACATGAATATTTATTGAACATCCATGTACAAAGGGCTCTGTATTTTGGGGGGTTGTTTTATTTCCTTTAATAGAATCTTCTCTTTGTGCAGTTACTATGATACCTGACCTCTACACTTCCCTTTTTAGTTTCATCTTACATCCATATGTCACCTGGGTAGTGATCCCCCATTTGATCCTGCTTATTTTTTCCCTGTCCACTTGCTTTTCCACAGCTTCTGGCCCTAGACTGAAGGTGCATGACAGCCAGTCACACATCTTGGACATTTTTGTGTACTCAGTATGGCTTTTAGGTAAAATCTGGAGACCCAATGAGGTTTTGGCATAATTACATGTGGTACTTTAAAAACATCGGACTCTTGAAAATACAGATACATTCCAAATATGGAACAAGCTTACTCTGAAAAATTATTCATGTTTTTTTTTTCTCTGAAAATCTCACAGGATACCTGGTCTTTCTGTTTACTAAATCTGTTTGCAACTCTAGTAACTGGTATTTAGCAGAACATGTAGCCAAGCACAGAAGCATAATACATGTTTGAAAGAATAGCACAGTGAATAAATAGCTGAGTTTCTTTCTTTCTCTTGAGTCATTTTGTAAGGTGGATATTGTATGTCATAGGTAGACTTTTCAAATAATCTAATGGGCTTGTGCGCAGGCCCTGGCCATTTGGGTCAGATCTGAGACTCAGATCTTAAAAGTTGCCCTCTGTGGCAATCCTCTTTCTACTCTTTACATCATGGCACCTAACTTAGAAGAAATTGCCTCCTTGTGGTGATCAGATTCTTAATTTTATGACAGAAAGCTGACCCTTCACTAAGGTGAGCTGAAATAGGTTTATGAACAGATTCTTAGGAGCTCAGGATCACTGGGAGGCAGGAGACCCGGACAGAGGTGCAGTGGTATGGATTTGTGCCCCACAGTGTCACCACACACAGCAGACCACACAGTGCAGGCCTCCTGCTCTCTGGCTGTAGTGGCTTCTTGCCCTTCTGCTCTTCTGGGCCAGGCACACCTGATGGGCAGAGCCAAAGGCCTGCATGTTTGTCCTAGCTACACAGTCTAAGAATGTGAGCATTTGGTTGCTAATGCCAAAGCTATCTCTTGGTTCCCCTCTAAACTTGTAAAAGGAGGGCTGGGGAGAGCTCAGTGTTCTAAGAGCTTGCCTGGAAAGTGCAAGAACCAGGGTTTGATCCCTGGTACCACGAGCTATGCTTGTCCTTCCCTGGACACACCATGCTGGCCACTGAAGCAGGGTGTGGTAGTACATGTCTGTACTACCACAGTCTGTCCAGTGCTGGAGAGACTGAGACAGGAGGATCACTAGGAGTCCTGTCAACATAGCAAGACCCTATACCAAATCAATCACAAATCCACCAGTCAGTCAATCAGTCAATCAATCAATCAATGAATAATTTAAAAAAATTAAACTTGTGAAAGGAGAGTTCTTTGAACACAGAAGGGTCTTTTAAAGATGCTGGATAGCCTAAAGGATGATGTTGTGTGTCTACTCTTCCACCAGTGAACTTTGGCATAGTGTCTTCTAATTTTTTAAAACAGACTTTTGCTTTTTGCTTTGTTTGAAAACTGTAATTGTGCTTGCTTTGATTTTTAGTGTTTCAGCACTACTGAACCTGCATTCCCAGGCGTTCAGCACATGAGCAGGTGAAAACTTGGCTCTCTGTGGGGGGGTTTCGACAGGGGATGCTAATGATATTCAGGTGTATTTTCAAAAATTTCTTATCACAAACGTTTATAATGAAAACAAAGTTTTCAAAGCTTGTTAATAACTGGGAGAAAATTATAGGTTAGAAATCTCTTACAATTCTGAAATGGAAAAATGTCAATATTGAAGGCTGTGCATTTTTTCTTTTCTGATTCCTCATTTGGCAGAATTACTTGATCTGAAATGACATAGGCTATTTATAGTTGTTATTATCCTATTTAATTGAATATTCATGTTTCCAGCAGAAATATCCATGCACTTGATTATGAGCTGTTGCCCTCATTGGGGACATTACACTATATATGAGATATGGAAAATTCTGATCAAGGTTCACCACTCCTCAAGGCTTTTTTCTGAAGTATGTGTTGTATGCACATACATATTTGCATAGTATATTCATAGAAATTCTGAACAGATATATTAAAAGCTGTCAGAAGCTTTTAAAAGAAGGAATTTGATGGGGAAATTGAAAAATTAATTTATGTTCATATTTGTCAGTACTTCTAACACATGTTAAACTAAAACAATTACCTTTTTTATTTTTTTGGAACCAGGGATTGAACTCAGACCCTTGCCAGGGAAGCGCTTATTCTACTGAGCCATCTCCCCGGCCCCAACAATTGCCTTTTTCAGTGCAAGAAAATAGTAGAATTGAGTGGCAGTTTTATTATACTTAGCATAAAAGAACTAATGCTGATTTAACAGTTTGCTTACTAGCCTGTACCTTTATATATTAGTTCAACATTTATGGCTGTTGACAAGGACCCAGAAAAAGTTGTGCACAGCAGACAGCTTCCGGCCTTTGGACATTCGGGCACACTTTAGTTGTGTGAAATTCCCATCAGCAAGGACACCAAATTAACAAAAAAGGCACACAAGTATATGATGAGTACATTAATCTCTTAGTAATGTGGCACATTTTACGCAGACTGGACACTTACTCATCCTCCGTACATTTGCAGAAGTTTTCAGACAAGAGAGTCACAGGGGTTAGTAGGTGGATAGAAAGATTAAACAGAGTGGTTTGGCAGCATTGATTTGTAGAATTTTGTCTTATTAACAGTTTGCCTTTCTGAATCAGCTTGTAGAATGGCTTCCAAGGGTAAGTCTGATTTTGCTTTGGGGGTTTTACAAATAAAAGTGGCAGTGGCAATCTAACTAGTCAGCTTTTGCATTGAGTTATATAAATCAACAGTGGCTGCATTTCTTCTATGAGGACATGTATCAGATTTCAGCGTATTGTATTTCTGCCTTTGGTTGTCATAGCTTTGCTTCAGCATCTCTTAATCTTTAAAGTCTAATGTCAAAGTCATGAAAGAAATTGCAGAGAAAATTGTGAAGGTCATGAATAGATTCTGTGCTGTCATAGGAAGAACAATATGACTGATTCAGTGCCCTTCCTGACCATTTTGTTTAAAGAGGAAGTTTGTAATAAATTAATGTAGCACTGCCTATGTGCTTATTTATGACCTTAAAATGGATTAGATTTTTTCTGGTGGCTGTTGTTGATGCTTTACAACAAATAATAATGTTTTTGATCTGTAGCTTTTTTTTTGTACTGAAACAATGTGCATTAGTGAGTATGAAGTTTTTATTTATTTTGTTTTAGAGACTTAGAAGAACTTTCCACATGAGAACAAGCTCCTCAGTTGTGATTCCATAGATTGTTGGTTCTTGAAGTCATGAAACAAAGAATTCCCCCTCTTCTGACAAATATGCTTTATAGTAATTTTTGCTGAAATCATAAAAACACTACTTTTCCCACTAGATATTTAGTACTTTTTATTACCTATAATTCTAGGAATAAAATCATGTGACTGTTTTAGGTTTAACCATAACCACTTTTGAAAGCCAGGGTTCATTTTGTAACTCCTTGTTGGCTGCAGGTGTCTAGTAGTCAAGAGCTTTATCTTAGGTCTCTTTAGATCATTCTACTGAGCAGTGGACCTCAGAGTCTCTTTCTAACTAAAAGTTACACTCTTGTCCACCTTGGGCTAATTGTCCTCTGTGCCTCCTTCCTCTCTAGCTTAAAGAGGCTACTGTGAGGGGCTGGGCATGGCTGTGCCTGATAGTTTATCCAAGTGGTAGTGACATCTCTGTATGGCCTTAGTAGGGAACTAGCCTGGCTACTGTTCAGTACCTACAGAAGAGATTATTGATCTTTTCTAAATGCAGACTTACTTTAGGGAAGACTCATATATAAAACAGTAAAATATATGAAAGAAGTTCAGGTACTATTTAAAACAATGAAGACATTTACATTGGGACCATTAAGAATAAGTGCAGTCGTCTCCTTAGTGCTGCAGCTTTCATGCAGAACTACTCATATTCACTGGAGTCAGCAGTCCTGTGCGAGGGTGTGTCTTTCTTGAACAACAGTGGTTCATCAGTGTTTGGAGTAGAGGTGCAAAGATTTCTGTTATTCAGGTGGTCAGGTAATTCGGAGTTTTTCATGCATATATAAGCCAGGGTGTATTTTGAGGGAGAGCGAGATAAAAGTTGAATGTAAAGAAAGACCTACCTTGCAAAGGTTAAACTCAGACCATCTTTCTGGGCCTGGCTTTTTCTTGGAAGTGTGGCTCTTTATGGTGAGATGTGCTGTGCTGGAAAAGTTCTGGAGTTTACTTCTGCCCCCTTTCAAATACAGTCTTTGCAGAAACGCTTCTGTGGTCACTGTGAAATTAGAGAAAAGTGAGCTGGAATCCATGTCACGTGCACATGCACATGCATACACACACACACACACACACACACATACACATGCTTTGGAAGGGACAGGAATCCTCATGGAAGGCTTAACTTGCCTCTGAAAATTGCAACATAATGACGTTTGTCTTTTTCAGTGAGAAAAAGGGAAGAGTCTAATGTGAGGGACAGCAGCCTTTGAATGGAGCCAGGAGATGTGTCAGTTGTCTTCCCAGCACCTTTTCAACTATTTTTGAACCTCCATAATAATTTACTAAGTTGCTTTTTTTTTTTAATCAGAGGGGAAAAAGTCAATTCTCAGTAATTGCAGATTACTGAGAATTGCAGTAGAGCAGATGATTAAATGCATGGGTTATCCAGGCACCTTTGATTTTTGTTCTGTTGCTTTCATTTCTTAATGTATATTAACAGGTCCTTAAAAACAGAATGAAAGTGGGAAGGGGGGCAGGAGAGCGAAAAAAAGAGAGAGGGAAGAAGGGTGAGGGAGAGAAGGAAGTGGATTGGTCAATTGAAAAAGCTTTTTACTTCAAAATATAAACTTAAAGGGGCAGAATGACAGTTGTGTTTCATATTTTGGAAGAGAAGATTGCAGGGTGGGCCTAAGCACCCACACATGTACCTGTACTATATCTAAGTAGACGTCTGTCTGTCTAGGAGTATGTGTGCATATCTGAATCCATGTATGTGTGCTGCAGAACTCAGTAGCTTTTCAATCTGTATTCACTGGAAGAATCTTTAAATAGTTGGTGCATAAGAAAGGAGAGAAAATATCAGACAGTATTTAGGACTCCTTAATATGTGTATTTACTACTTAAAAATATTCAAACACAGCTTTGTTTTGTGTAATTTTGGTGTTAACAACATTCGAAGAGGTGACAGATAGAAGGGTAGGAGGTATTTTTCAAGCTATAAATTTTAGGAGATTAATAATACAAGTTCATTTTCTTTTTGGAATGTGCTATTTATATAATTTATATTTTTAACAATTCTTAGCACTGGAATGAAAATACTAAATACTCTTAAGGGAAAGAAATACTGCCACTGTGCCAAATTTGGAAGCTCAGAAATCCTCTTGGTGGATGAACCAAGGTATTGAGTACTCTAAATCACATGTCACAGTGCATAGTGCTGTGCGGAGATTGTGTGAAGTTACTGTTAAGTCTGTTTGGTAATACTGTGCTTTTGTCTCAGAGAAGTATGTAGAACTTAGAGAAGTAGCGGGCCAGTTACAGAGCAGTATTACAATAAAGCGAGTAAACTAGTACACATAGCATGGATATTAGTGTTATGTGTGCAGAGAGGTGAGAAGCAAAGGAAAAATACCCAGATGTTTGCATGTTAAGATATGATAAAGGATGTATTTTTATGATGCATTTTTTGTTTGCTTTGGTTTTCTGTGGTAACAAATGCATTGATTGAAACTTAGTAGTTTAGTGACATACAATAAACTTTATATAACTTTGTTAAATCTCAAATTAATGAATTCACAATAAAACACACCACCATTACAATGTGAGTAGTGTCTTGTCTCATTTTGTAGCTTTGAGTGGAATTCATATTTTTGTGAAATTTCATTTTTAAAAATAATATTTCATATAGATTCCCAGTAGAGTCAATTCTGCTTTGGTACAGCATATGTTTCTAAAAAATATATACAAAATCATGGATGCCACAGGGTGTATATGAAAAGTGGGATTAGGAATACAATATTGAAAAACATTTATTTATTTATTTATTTATTTATTTAATTTATTTATTTTGTATTTAGGACAGGGTCTACAGGGTCTATAGGTCTCAATGAGTAGATTGAACTTGCAGTGATTCTCCTGTTTACAGCCTTCCAAGTGCAGGGATTACAGGCTTGCGCCACCATACCATCTCAATCCCCAGCTCAGTGTGCCTCAGGGGCTGGGCTGGCATGGCAGGCCCAAAGATCAAGCTTCTGACCCCTGTATCTGCCTAAGCAGACACATTAGTCTTCTGAGTTATTTGGCTGCCCCCTCCCTTCTTTTTCAAAGCAAATGTAAGAACCTGGTATAAAGGATAAGCAGCTTTAGCTTGTTAAGTTGTTGAACAAGACGTGAATGCAGTAAACTTGGTATCTCACCTTGAGTAAGACCTGGAAGTTAATTCAGAAAAGTTTTAGTTTATGAATTGTGAAGGGGTAGAAGGAGATTCACTTGAAATTGACTGAAAAATTGGCGTGCCAAGTGTAGCTGAGTGTGGTGCACACAACACATGTACTAAACTGAGGTGGTTGATGCATGTCTGAGATGTGTACTTTTGTATGTTCCTATGTTGGCGCCATAGTCTTTATTTACCTAGCATTTCTAGTGGCCACCCACTGTATAAGCAAACAAGCACCCATTGGGATTATGCTCAAGTTGTTCCCTAACAATTGCATTGGGAGAAATTTGCACTTTCAAAACCATATTGCAGCAGATTTGGCTGGACATGAGATGGACTGGAATGCAGGACACTTGTTCTAGGTATGTTCAGAGCCCAGCTTGGAGCCGCCCTCTCTATTACCACACCAGATGCTCTTCAGAACATCTCTGTGATGGAAACTTGATCATTTCTCTGTTTGTGACCTACAGCAGATATAGAACAGTCTTTTCTTGTGAATACACTCAGTCTTCAGTGTATTCTTACTTGGTTGGTAACTGAAAGCTTTCCAAGTTGTATGATTTCATAACTTGCAGTTCCATTGGCAGATGGGCCATCCTATAAAGTAAATGACCTTGAATTTAACAAAATGCCATACTCCAGTTCTTTGACGGAGAATCTGACCTTTAACACTGTGCTACTAAATACTTATCAGATGCTGCTGTTGAAAACTAGAAATATAGATTATAACTTGAAGGTTCATTCATCTGTTTGTCTTGAGTACTGTAAAACAGTAACAGAGGGTGACTATGTCATTAGACAAATAATTTTCCAAGGAGGAAAGGTATTAGGAAGGTGTAAGAATTTTACATTTATTAAAAGAGAGTATTTGGTTAAAAGGCAGTTAAGAGGCATTTGTAAAATCAGTACCTGAAATAATTCAGACCTGCTGAAATATGTAAAGATATTTTTTGTTTTTGTTTTTTGTATTTTTATTTATTTTTGTTTTGGATTTTAATAAAGGGTATATAGGGTGTTCAGGGTCTCACTGATAGATTGATCTGCCTGTTACAGCCTCCCAAAAGATGAGATTACAGGTGCACACCACCATGCCCAGTCTCAATTGCCATCTCAGTGTGCCCCAGGGGCGGAGCTGGCATGGTAGGCCCGGGGATTGAATCCTGGCCCCTGTGCCTGCTTGCAGTTGCTTTAATTCACTGAGCTATTTGGCTGGCCCAAAGAGATTTTTTTTGTGGTCAGCTCAGCCCACCCTGGGGGTGGGGCTGGCATGGCATGTGGTGCCAGGGATTAAACCAGGGTCCCTTAGCACTTGTCTAAGCTTTCCTAAGCAGGTGCTTTAGACCATTGAGCTATCTTGCTGGCCCTATGTTATGATATTTTGATGTGCCTCAGAATTTCTGACCTGAGGTGGCTGGTGCATGTCTGAGATGTGTGCTTTTGTATGTTCCTATGTTAGTGTCATTGCCCCTGGCAATTACTTTTTTTTAGTATTATTTCTGAGATTGTCTTGAAGATCATAATAAGGGAGAAACTTGTAAATCTTGATGGCATGAGGCACATATCTTGTGGATATTACAATATCCTCTTTATGAGCTCCATTGGAAGAAGTGTCTCTGGTTTCAATACCACAAATGACTGTACTTCTACACAACTGAGTTTTTATTTTGTGGATATAGTTAGTCATGTAACTGATCATGTCTTCTTCCTCTTTATAGCCACAGACATGTTTGCTTTGACCCACAACTTTTTAAAAAACCAACTGAAAAACCATTTGCCAACATTGAAATGAGATTTCACTAAAGTTATGTTTGAATTACTAGCATCTACTGATGGATCAGATCTGGCCCCTTTGGGTTCAGATGTCTCCATGGCAACTGTGGGATTCAATGAAGTATTGCCGTTTTTCTTAAAATGGAACACTCTCTTCAAATTGTTTTACTCCTTAACTTTGCCTACCTGTACCTTGAAGATATTAGAATTCAAGCCCTCTGTTTCAGAAAGCAACTTATGATCCACCTTTAGAAAAAGTGTAGACTCCTCTTTTTATCTATGCACTAATCATTCCTGATTATTAGTGAATTTTTCTTGAATTTTCCTTCTTTAGTCCCATTTTATTTTTGGTTTAATTATCTATTTACATTAATTTTTTTTGTCATTCCATCTTTGAATATTATGTGCTTTTTTCACAAATTATTTTCAAGTTGTTTTTGGAGAAGCAGGTATAAATAAAAATAAGTGCATGCTTTCCCCCCTCAGGTCATTTTATCATTTTGCCTGGCAAATTTTAAATTATTTCAGCATTTTCTCTGGCCTTTTTCTGAGTGCACTTACTTTCTGCTACCATTCGGGGTTCTGTAATTCTTTCTTGGCTTAATTTTTAATGCTTTAAACTTTTAATTTGAGGAATCCACTGACAGAGGCTGAGCAACTATAAGGCTTATACAGTGTTGCTCTGTGCCTGAGATGGTTTGACTTTTCTTGATCTTACACTAAGAACTGAAGAGTTCCATTAGAGTGCTTGTTCTCTTAGATCTACAAGACAGTATTAGGACAGCATCAAATTTTCTTAGAAGTTTTCTCCTGGCTGCAAAACCAACAAGGAAGCAGCATTTAATATCATGGGTTTGTGCACTGATTTTCTTGGGAAAACTGTTGGGAAGACAGTAGTTGCTGCTGACTTGGAGACCTGGATGAATCTGTTAGATGCACGTAGTGTAGGAGGATTAGTGTTGAGCAACACTGATCTGAATTGATCAATGTGTAAACCATAGCTTCACATAAAGTTCAGGAATTGTATATTCCCCTAAGAAGTCTGAAGACCAAATAAAAGCTAGCCAGAATTCATCCTTGAATGAGTGTAGGTCTATTTCACTGCATCTTCTTTTTGTGTCCATGACACTGAAACAGAGCACCAAATGGCCTCTACCCCTCCATTTTCTTGCTGTGCAACACACTGTTATCTCCTGCTTCATCCACCACCTATGCTGATCAGGCTGGTTGAGTGTCTTAGTGGAAGGCACTGAACTAGAATTTTTTTAATGTTCCTCTGCAGGGTTGCGATTTTTTTAACAGGAGTGTGCATGCGTGTGTGTGTGTAAAAGACCATGTCTTTCTCACTAGTTTTTTCCAAGTGCTAAGTCCAGGCCTTAGCTTGTGGTGTGTTTGGTGAATAACTGGGCAGTTGCTGGATGGACACATAAATCATTTTGAAAGACTATAAAGAGGTGTCTTAGCTAACAAAGTGTTTATCACAGCTCCAGAGATTAAAGACAATGAAGGTTGCTAGTCTTGAAGGATGCATGCAAGGAATTTCTGTTCAGTCATGATGAACAGATATTCTGTATTTAGCAGGGCATCACCAAATCAGGGTGGGGACTCTCAGGGTCCAGAAAAGGATCTTGTACTTCCTCAAATGATTTCCTTTGAGGGCACTAGTCTAACTGATTGGGCTGCAGTCTATCAAACTGACCAAAATATCAGTCATGATCCAGAAGAACACTAGGAAATGGACTGAGAAAATACTGTATCTTTGTTGTTCCTTGGCTTATCCCTACTTCTACCATGGCATTTGTGAGCACAGAGCAAGATCTGCCAAATATTTGTGAAAGAGTGAATAAAAAATCAAAGTGAACATATATTTTGTCATTCCTCATAAAGTTGTGCTGAAGGCATGCTTTCTAAGAAGGACACATGAGAAGTAGGGGAAATTGAGAGACAGAAATGGTATCAAGTAAAATTGGGACTAGAGCTGTTAAGTGTCAGAGACTGATAGTTTGACTTCACTTGTGCTTAGAACTCCTAGAGTATATTACTCACTAAGCAGAATAACTAGCTATCAAAGTGTCCTGGGGATGTAGCTTAGGTGTAGATAGCTTACCTAGCATGCATGTAATCTTGAGTTCAATCCTCAGCACAACACCAAAGAAAAGTAAAAACAGAAACAAACAAACAGACAAAAAATTCAGAAGTGAAACTGAAAATAATGCTCATACCTGTTGGTAATGTTAGTTCCTGATTGATGGTCATTTCTGGTAAATGTAATTTGTTTCACATGTGAGAGATGCCAAGTGAAGAGAAATGTCTAAGTTGTTCATAACTCACAGTTACTGGTTTTCTTCTATACAGCTCAAAAATGCTTTGGTTCATTGTTTGAAGCCAATGTTCTAAACACCATTTGAGAACTACTCCTTGGTAGGAATCCTTTGGATTCTGATAAGATGTGAGGGTTTTTTGTTGTTGTTGTTATTGTTTTGTTTTCACTGTCCTATTCCCATTCCCATATGCTTCTCAGTCCATCAACTCTATCCCACACATTCATGGCTAATGTTGTCTTAAGTACATTATCCTCTGTCACTTCCATGGTGCACTCCCTTGTGTCCCTACATCAATTTCTCTCCTGCGCTAGTACAGTTGGATTTTCTACTTCTGACTTTCATTGCAGATGAAATTAAACTCATTTGCTAGTCTGATTTTATAGGAGAGCAGGTTTGCAGGGCAACAGATTTAAAATTGAAAAGAAGCTTGGTGAATTTACAATAATTTGATGGGTTGCGAAAGGGGTTGTTACAAGCTCTATGTTTTCCTTTCATGTGTGTGATTTACATTCAGGGCAACACTGTGATTTTTGTAAGTGGTATCTGCATAGATAGATGGCATATAGTCAGAGGTACTAGCCTGTTGTCTGGGGAAGATGACAATGCTTGTGTTTCTCATGACTTTAGTTTTCCAGAACTGACTGTGCTAATATCACTGTGGCAAATACTGGCTGGCCATGGAACATTTGAAAGATCAAGGGTTTTGTGAGCTGTCTACTACATAGCTAAGGAATCAAAACAAAGTGTCTTCCATACACTTCCTTCAGCACTTACAAAGGGACTCCAGCATATGTTTTTATGTCAGATAACATGAAGAATTTAAATTATTACTGAAAGTATAGAGGCTGAGATTTGAGTAGATTATTCGTATCATTCTCCTCTTTCTCCGTAGTAATGCTATGCCCAAATGGTGACAGATGAAATGGGTGCAGAAGTCTTAAAAAATGTATGTGCTGTGTGTCTTGATGTGGATGTGATAGCTATGACAATAACATGTAACTTTTGTCTCTTCATGGAGCTACCTGTTCTCACTTAACTGTAGACATTGATGATGTTAAAACAAACCAATCACAGATACCCCAAAAGCTATCCCACCCTCCCCTAAACTTGCTACCACCTCTAGAATATGCTTCTTAGGTTTTTTTTGTTAATAAGAATAAATAACAGGATCCATGCTTTCAGGGAGAGTTTGAGATATGGCTTTTTGTACTGGGAGTTTAACTGGGTAAAAGTCCTTCTATAGGGCCTCATGTGTCTTAAGAGTATATTAAGGTGGCCCAAACATAAATCAAGTACTCCATGCTGTTACTGTTCTGGAGGAGTTCCTTTTATGAGACCATATCAATATCAAACATCAGGCCATGATGACCATGGTGGCAGTGGTAGTAACATGGTTAGTGATATTGGCTGCTTACATTTGAGGTCATGTGCCAGATGCTCACCATGCATTATTCCTTACCTTACCTCATGGACTATAATTTTTTTTCTTTGTATGTGTGTGTATTTGGTACAGGGTCTCACTATGTATCTCAGACTCATAATGATTCTCCTGTCTTCAGCCCGTCCAGCTCTGGGATGACAGATGTGTGCCACCATACCTGGTCTCAGTGGCTGACTCAGTGCGCACTGAGGACAGGATCATTCCCCTGTGTTACTGGGGAACAAACCCTGGTTCCTCTGCTTGCCTACCCAGGAACTTAGTCTACTGAGCTATCTCACCAGTCCACAACCTATATTATTGACACTGTTTTCATATCCATTTTGCACATGAAGAAACTGCAACTTAAGAGAAATTGAGTACTGTCTGTGTACCTCAAGGTGCATAGTTTGGTAAAACCTGAAGTTTTAATTTCTTTCTGACTCCAGAGCCTGGGCTCAGATACTTCATTATTACCAAACTTTTCTGGAAGTGGGGAAATCGTGCTTAGAATATTTCCATGGCATTTTATCTAAATACCTGCTTCCTTCTTTCCTTTTCAGGTCTTCATCTTTCTGTAACATGGAACCTCCATATCATAGGAGGTCCCTGTTCTTTCCTTCTTTGTCTGGTGCCTAGATTTTAGTCTTAAGCACTTCCCTGCCCTGAACTCTTTTTATTGGATTCTCGTAATTTTTAGATCATCCAGGGATCCCTCACTTGTGGTTCTAGGATTCTTCTGAATTTCATGTGTCTGTGCCTGTGAATTCCCTGGTAAGAATCTATAGTTTTCACAAATCTAAGTAAAGTATTGGACAAAGAAACCTAGGATATTATTGTTGATAGAACTTAACACTCTACTACAAATGATGAGTATCCAGAGGGATGGAGTGTAACTTACATTTGTTTTCTTCTGTGGGTATGTCAATATATTTTTTCAGTGCCTAGATGAACAAATATATTCACTAGTAGTAGTATTATGGGGGAGCATAGCCTCTGTGTTAAGAAGATAGGAGCTAAATTCAGTCTATGTCTACGACTGAATTTTTGTTCGGTAGACTTTTCAGCAAGTGACATAATCTCTCAAAGTCTCATTTTCCTTATACATCAAGGGATATCATAATAATATTACAGAGTTGTTTTTGAAAGTTAAAATAAGGAGTGGGAGATAGCTCAGTAGAATAAGTGCTTGCCTGGCAAGCGCAAGGTCCTGAGTTCAATCCCTGGTACTGCAAAAAAGAATAGAAAGTACTACATGTGAAATGGCTAGTGTGGAAATACATAGCACACCTGCTGTAATAAGTTGCTTCTCATAATTGCTTAAGAACCTTTAAAGGCTAAAGGAATAGGTGCTCATTATTTCCCTTGTGGTTATCAGAAAGTTACTCTACTTCAGACCAAAAAGAGTTTCTGTACCATTCTAGAATCTTTAAGGCTTGACACCACTGTGTTCTTGTCAGTTTGTGCAGGTGTAGGGGAGTGTCACCTCCCTGAAATTTTGCTCATAGGAGTTTTCATTCCCCATGGCTGTGACCCCAGCTATATAGAGGCTCAGGCTTCACAGACAGATACCCAAAACACCAGCTAATGGAAACTGTGATGTAGACGCTCTTCCCCCAAGGACTTAGACATATGCTTTTTGTGTTTAAATCAACAGAAAAAAGTGCAGCTGCAGCCACCCTTCTTCATTCTTGTTGAAGTAGTCCTTTGCCTAGCATGTTCTTAGAGCCTCCGAGGGCTGTGCCCATTCCTGCCAGCCTCTCGGGATGTCTTAGGTGAGCGCAATAGCTCATGTAAAAGAGGCCTGCTGGATTTCGTACAGCAATGGTGAGTACTTTCACACAGATGAGGATGTGAAAGTTACATATAGCTGTCTGGGCTCCTGGCACAAGGGTCCCAGTGGCAGGAAGTAGCCCTTAGAAAGCACCCTCAGGTGAACTCTTCTGAACTGGGGCCTCTTGTACACCATAAGTGGAAAAGAGAAGTCATAGTCTCTTCATGTAGAGCCCTTTGTAAGCTGGATTTCATGACATGAGGAAAATTCTTCACTTGTGCTTTCCCCATATTTTTTGCTTTTTTCTTTTTGTCTACAGTTTCTTTTTGTCACTGTGATGATGACCTTTGCTAAGTTACTTGCAAATATTCTCTTTAAGAAATAAATATTGGGGTGGGGAGATAGCTCAGTGATCTAAGTGCCTGTCTAGCAAGTGCAAGGACTCGGGTTTGATCCCTGCTACCACATGCTGTGCTAGTCCTGGAACCGTGGGTACTCTATGCTGTTCCTAAAACCTGGCATGGTGGCACACATCTATAATCCCAGCATGGGGAAGGCTGAGACAGGAGGATCACTACAAGTCTAAGCTGTGTAGTGAGACCTTATACCAAATACATAAATAAATCATAAAAATATTAAAGAAATTCATATAAAAATGGAGAACACCTTTATTTATAACCACTAAAACCTGGAAACAGCTTGAGCATCCTTTCACTAGTAAGTGTTAAACAATCTGTGGTTCATCCATTTGATGCAATACTAGTTAGCAACATAAAGCAGTGAACTGTTAATAACTGCTACAGCATGGCACAATCTCAAATACCTGGGTTATGGCCTGTGTATTTGAGATTGTGTGTCCACTTATATTCAGCATATCGTCGGACTAGACAACTGAGAAATACTTTCTAAGAATTGGGAATAACAAAGGTTTGGCCGGAAAGTAGAGATACAAGAGGGTATTTGGGGTGATGGCATTGTGTCTTGGCTCTGAGTGGTGGGTACATAGGTCATGTATCTCATAACATGTAGAACTATGAGGAAAAAGGTGAATTTTAATGTTAGAAATAAAATGAAATAATTATGAAAGTGGTGGTAGCATTTATCAAATGTGATCGCATCACAGAGAAATGATTCTCTGAAAGCAGGTATACATGCAATTTCAATTCTATAAATTTAAATTATAAATGACTAGATACTATAACACATGGCTTCACGGGAAATTTTGCAGGAAATCCTGATCCAGGCACTTAGTGTTGTAACATTCTCCTTTTGGAAATGTGCTTCAGCAACTATGTATAGTTTAAAGGTTGTGATTATATTACAGATGTTTGAGGGGGAGGAATATATAATTGGGATCAGGGAAGATTATTGTTAAGAAAGCAAGGACCAGTCTTTTAAAAAATGGATAGATTTTTTAAGAGTATCTTTAGTAAACTTTCAATAAAAGTATATCATTCCTACAGAAAAGTGTGTACATCTCAGGATGAATTTTCATGAAGTGATTAACACCTACTACAGAATTGAGCATTACTAGTACCCTGGTGTGGCTTGTAAGTACAGTTACTATTCTGACTTTTAACACTGTGGATTAATAATGGTAGAGTTTGTTTAACTTTGTACAAATGAAGTGATGGAGCTTTCACACATATCTTGATCCTTTCATTCAACATATATTAGGAGAGTCATCCCTTGCTTTCTGAGACAGTAGTTCATTCTCATAAAATATTCCGCTGTATGATCACATACTGTTGTGTTGGTGAGAGGCATTTGGTTTACCTCTATGTCCATGCTATTCTGAGCAGCGCTACCCTGCACATTATTGCTATATGCCTTTTGGTAAACATTTCTGTTCAGCATATATGAAGAATTGGACTTACTTGGTCATTCAGAATGTTCATTTAAGCTTTGGGAGATAATGCAAACAATTTCCCAGAAGTCTTTGCATGGATGTACATACTCAGCAGTCACGCAGCAGCAGAATGTGAGGGCTACAGTTGCTCTGTCTCTTGCCATCATTTGGGAATGCACCTCCCTTTTATTTTATTGGAGAATGTGTCAGGTTTTGGATAGAAAAGACTACCAGACAAGAGTACAATGCAGGTCAGAGTGCAACTAGAGTTACAATGCAAGTTACTTATATTAGTTAGAATCATAGTAGTTAAATCTAGAAAAGCAAGTTGGTCTTTGACTTCCAGTCTAAATAAAATATTCAAAATTCATTCACTGTTTATGAGAAATGATTAATTTTCTTAATGTAGCTACATGAGAATAGCAAAACCCTGCTTTACAAAGTGTTACCTAGGTGTACGTGTAGGTTATATTGGGAGATTAGGCAGGATAGTTTAGTAGTTTATACCAGAACAGAACCATATTGGAATAATTGCAAGGACCGAGGATGTGGGGCATGGTGATTGAGAGATGAGATGTACTAAGTGATTCATCCAGGGAGCAATGAGGGGAAGGAAAAGAGCTCTCTCTGGAGGACCTTAGCCAGCTAGGATAATTCAAATGGTCATAACTTCATGTCTGGAGACAAACTTACTGTCTTCATTTCTTTACTTCCCTTCTACTTCTTATTTGTAACATTTTTATGAATACATGTATCTCACACATGAAAAAGTACCCAAAACCCATCTGTTCATTGAAAAAATAAAAACAAATAACTATGTATCTATCATTCATCTTAAGTACAGAGCACTCTGGAAGCCTCTTCACTATAGTATCTCTGACTTCACTCCCCATGGGGAAAACTGCCATTGTGAATTTTCTTCCAGTCAGTTTCCATGTAACTTGCTATTACTGAATATGTCTCTAAGCTGTGCCTTGAATGTTAAGTAAGAAGAATCCTAGCAGTATTCTGTGCATTCACTCAACATTTGGTTTAGCTTTCTACACAAAGAGCCAGATAGTTTTGGAGTTATACACATAGAGCCAACACTCTTGTTGACTGTTGTGACATGTCACTAATCCTCAGCTTATTGACCTGTTTCCTTTTATCCTGTAACCCCTTGATACATTGACCCAAATACTATGGCAGGCATGATAGACTCAAGTACAACGTGGACTGTGTTACATAGACTTCAAAGGTGTCATGAACACATAGAAATTTTTGATTGATAATTCAGCCCTTACAGGGACTTGAACTACTTTGTTTTTGGTGTGGGAAAGGCACTTGCTTTATGATAAACCTGAGCCCTGATGAGAGATAGGTTCGGACATTCTCTGTTGTGAGGCTGCCCCATGCACTGTGGGATAATTACCAGCATCTTTGGCCTCTACCCGAAGATGGGTAGATTCCATCTGCCTCCCCTGAGTAAAAATCTTAGGTGTCTCTTGGCATGTGAGTGGGCCTTGGGCAAGCCTGAAGCACAACTCTGGACTGTCCTTACTGGGGCTATAACTTCCCTGATGCCCACCCCTGCTCTGGGTTAGTGCCTGTGAAGAACTGCACTGTCCTTATCTGTGACGGTGGACTTTGCCTGACTCTCTTGATCAGCCGTCTCTTGCCCAAGTGCTTTAGCACTCTCCCTGTGCTGGGCTTTCTGCTCTGGTGGACTGCAGATCACCCCCGACCTGTGTGCAGATCACCCCCTACCTGTGTGCAGCTCTCTTTCCTGGACCTCATTCTCACCTTTCACAGGACTCATGAGACATGGTTATGAATTACTGCCACTTCTGCCATGGTAGGGAAAATCATATAATTTTTAAAAAATTATCACCTTAAAATCTATAATAAATAAATACATGTCAAATCAAAACTTATGGGGCCAGGGACATAGCTCAGTGGAATAAGAACTTTCTGGGCAAGTGCAAGGTCTGAGTTCAATCCCTAGTTCTGCCAAAAACAAAACAAAGCAAAAAAATAACAAAAAATCAAAACTCATAACACCACACTAAACTGTATACATATTTGAAACATATATTTTATATATGCATTATTGATCCTTTGGTTATAATTGGCCTTAAAGATTATAGAAAATAGAATGATAAAATTATCAGACTTTTTGATCTTAATCTATTTGAATTAAAACATATTTAGGTAGTACATGGCTTTCCTATAACTTTGTATATGAATATTTTTTTCTTCAACTACAACACAAAATCTGAACACAAATTCCAAAGCATTACAGAGTTGGCTCCATCTAGTGTATGAAGTATATATGTATGACTCAGGGGAAAATCTGCGCTGGGAATCTCTTCTGCTACTTCATGAAATTAGAAGAAATCAATCAAAAACAAAGCCACACTGTAGGCTTAATTTGTTGATGAGAAGGTGACACAGGCATCAGTGACCTTCACAGCACTGAAGGAGAGGCTTTCAGAGACTGAAACATCAACCCCAGGCATGCCTGACATTTCATTCTAGAGGGCTTGCCTTCTTTTCTGGATTGATGCCATGTTTATAGAAACTGTCCACAAATGTGGCATGTCACTTCCACTGTGACATTCTCAGTCCTTCTTAGCCAGGTCCTACTTCTGTGTGGAATCATATCTGAGAGTCATGATCCTTTTCCACAGCTAGTGAGAGATTAGAGCTCAGACCTCCTACAATGATTTCAGAGCCCTACATGGTTTTATTTTATCAGACTGAAATTCTTTGTAGCTGTTAGCGTCTCGCTACAGTACAGTAAGTCACTATTTCTGGGCTCTGTTTAGTTCTATTTCCATTGAAGGATACTAGCACGTTGTTTGTCTTAATCAGTGTTTTCACAAATTTTTGCCATTTTAGTGCAAACTTAATTATTTTGGCTCCTATATAGTACATAAAACTTAAACTATTACATACATTTTAAAGAAAATGTTATAATCTGTGAAAACCACAAATGAAATCCTCTATAAAATTAATATAATGGAATTGAAAGAAAATGGTTAGATTGTTGCAAGGTATGTTGTCTGGAGCAACTAGAGTCAGTGGTCTGAGGTCCCTTCCCCTCACATCCCAGAGATTTCATTCTAGAGGGCTTGCCTTCTTTTCTGGATTGAAGCCATGTTTACAAGCACTGTCCACAAATGTGGCATGTCACTTCCACTGTGACTTTCTTAGTCCTTCTTGGCTAGGTTTCCACTTCTGTGTGGAATCATATCTGAGAGTCATGGTGTTCTTTCTCTGTCTCTCTCCCTCTCTCTGTCTCTCTCTCTCCCCCTCTCTCCCTACCTCCCCTCCCCACCTCAACAAAGTGCAAGTGTTGAGAGCTTAAAAACTTACCAGCATCACAGACATTTCTTGAGATGAAGTAAATGTGACAGGCTCTTCTCTCTGTGTGACTCCATGGCTAGTTCATGTGGAGTCTGGACCCTGGGATTTGAAATCATCTTGAGCCCCACTCTTTGGTAAGCTACTCAAATTCACCGTCTTTGCCAAAGGAAACCTGTCATTTTCTCCTAAAATTCCAAAGAACTTTTTTTCCCCTAGAAAGTCCTTTTTGAATAATGGCTCTCTGAGAGCTTTTTCCTTCTCCAGTTAACAGGTAGAACTTGTCCTGGGTTCTATTTACTGGGCTGTATATTTTTCTTCCCTGTAATTTTACTTTTAGTCTTTTTTTCTAACCAAATTAAGTTGCTCAAGAACACACATTGGTTTTTTTTTTTTTTTTTTTTTTTTTTTTTTTTTTTTTTTTTTTTTTTTTTTTTTTTTTTTTTTTTTTTTTTTTTTTTTTTTTTTTTTTTTTTTTTTTTTTTTTTTTTTTTTTTTTTTTTTTTTTTTTTTTTTTTTTTTTTTTTTTTTTTTTTTTTTTAGGTGGATGTCATTTATTTAACTCCTGATAAGTGTAAATATTTGAGAAAATTGGTTTTATTGCTTGTTTTTGTTTTTCAATGTCAGATCAAGGTCAGAGCTGGCTGTAAAAAACACGAGGGTCAATTAATCACTTAACTCATTAATGGATAATTATTGAATGCCTTCTCTGTGAAACTGTACATGCCTCAAGAATGAAGTGAACCAAACTGAGCTAGTTCATGCTGTCATGGAATTCGAATCTAGTGTGAGTAGAGAAGGTTTGGCAGGAAGGAGACAATGGAGTTCTAATTTTAGAATTACTTTGCTCTTGCAGTTGTTGGGTAGCTTACAAAAACTTATTAAATCAGACAGAAATCCTGAGACGGCTGTGAGTTTTGGAGTTGCAGATCTGTGGCTTTTAATATCTTCGCTTGGAGAACGTTGCCTCACTCTTTGCTCTTAGTTTTTTCTTATTTCAATAGATTAAATAGTTGTCAAGTATAATGAGAAAATCGGAGGTACCATTATCAATGTGTCAGTAAAATGAGATCTCCATATCTCTTCTGTCCTTGCTGTCTTTTTAAAATGAGGGAAAGACATGATTTTGTTGATTTTTTTCAGATTTTAAATTTCCTGTTGATACACTAAGTAATAAGAATGCAGTTATGCTTGGCTTTGTATAAGAAACCAAACATCCTTTTAAAATAAGGATAGATTATCATTGAGGGTTGTGTGCAAATCCATGAGATTTTCAAGTTGTCTATTTTGATTAATAAATGATTGTGCATTAAGAAGTACTCCAAAACATTCCTTTTAAGAATCTAAGGGCCAGCAGAAGATGGCGGCAGATGTATGTAAATTCCTGAACTCTGTGAGGCTAAGGTGGGACAGTCTCACATTTGAGCCTAGCCTGGGCAACTTAGTGCTTTCCTGTTAAATAAAGGATGTGACTCCATGTGAAGACTCTAGATCCAGTCACCAGTACTGCTTAAAGAAAGTAAAAAGCATCTGAGGTCCATTATATATCGTGGATGTATATTAAATGTAGTGAATATCTTTGTGATACAGTAAATACTCAATACATATTTATATCAAGTGAATATTAACAAAAACATTTTGATGCTTTTATTTATGTTTTATTCATGTCTTTTCAAAATAAGCCATTATGAACATATAAGTTTGAATTGGAATGCTTATGTTCTCTCTGTTACCATTCTAGCATGTAATATCCAGAAGTTACTTTATAATCAGTAAATATCAAAAGGAAAAATTAGGCATTACTAAGTATTATATTTTTGAGGACCCAGGACTTAATGTTTAAAGCAAAGATTCAATTTTTCTTTTATATTGCTTCATGTCACCATTACTTGAAATTACATAGGCTATTAATTTAAAATATTAGTTATTTTAACTTTTAATATCAATATAAATATACACTTTTTGATTATAGGCAAGACTCCCTAGTGTGTGAATTAGATACAGAAGGCTAATGTGTTTTGAGTTTATTATGATTGATTGGATTTAATCAACACACAGGAAGGATTTTTCTGCAAATATTATTCTCATTTTAAATCCTGTTTGCTCAGCATAACTGAAACAGGATGTCATTAGAGTGATTTGAAAATGCTTCAGACTTTTCAGAAAACTGTATTAATGCAAGTTTAACACAAGGTGATCTACTGACCTTAGAGAGGTTTAATTTGTTCTACCTTTGCTTATCTAAATATATAAGTTCTTGACCCATATATAAATATATATATATATATATATATATATATATATAATTATTATTTAGAATTAAAAACATAGTTGACACAGTGAGCCACAGCAGATGGTTCTTTATGCGAGCTTTTTGTTGGCAGCTAAGGCAGTCATTGAGAAGTACAGTTGAAAGGCCTCGTTCATCATCAGAAGTTATGGATAACTACCACCTTCTCAAGTTTTATTTATTCACTATTAATATATTTAAACAAATTTATGTAGGCCTTATGGTAACTTACATGTATTTTGAATCTATACAATGTCTTCGGTTATCAAGTTTCAAAAACTTCCTAACATTACTTGTCTGCAGATAAGAACTTTGCCCTAGAACTTGAAGTTCTTTGGAACAATAAAGACTGACTTTGTATTACCTAAAAATGATCTGAAATAGAGTCTTTGTTTCTTGCATAACATAGATTAGGTGATATTTTTTATCCACTGTGCCAGGCACTTTTTAGCTGTTACCTTGTTTATTCATCATATTGATTTATAAAATCAGTGCTATTAATACTCCAGGTTATCCATCTAGATCTGAGGCACAAATGCTTTAACCAGTATATGTATCCAGGTGGAAAAAGAGAACAATTTAAATCTAGAGAGACAAAATGGCTACTCATGCATTTATAAAATAGAGATTTTCAGAGATTTGCTATTCATGGATAGAAGCCTGTGCCCTAGATCCTTACCAACTCTTGTACCAACTGATGCTTTTACACCATCTTCCCCGGCTGGTGTTATCATGGTCTGCAAGAAACAGTCCCTTTCTACTTTTAACTCATGTTTTAGAATGCACAGTCAGTCAGGCCTAGCTTAAAAGGGGGCTGTATACTGAGAAATGTGTCCTTGGACAGTTTTATCACTGTGTGGTTACAACGCAGCCCACTTCTGTAAGCCTAGTTAAGGCATGCCAGTGGTAGCCTTCCTCACCATCGACAGAAGAGGTAAAGGAGATGCTGAGGCTCCTGTTTGTGTTTTGCAGTGAACATGCTGTTTTGTAGTGAACGTCTTTTTATGAAGAGGACAACTAAAATCACGGTTTGAAACCATGGCATGCTAAATACATAAGCCAGTGACAGAGTTGCTTATTATCACTGTCAGCTATTACGGACTGTACATAAATGTACACGCTATTCTTTTATGTGACTGACAGTGCAGTAGGTGGGTTCATACTACTATTACCACATACATGATAGCACCATGGGTATGCAGCCACCAGACTATAGGAATTTTTCATCTCTATATGATCTTATGGGACCACAATCAGTATTCAAGCCTTCTCATAATTTGGTGAAACACTGTCCTTAATTTATTCAAGTTTATACTCCACTCAAGCTAACAAAGTATCATGTCAGCTTTTCTTTTTCTCCATCTCTTTCTGGGACTTTGAATAATTCAGGTTCCTTTTCTTTTTTGCTGTTATGTCCTAGTACATTAGTTAGAGATGGCAACAGAGGAAAGAAAGATTCACCATCCTTGGAAGCTGAGACCCTAGCTGATGTGGCCTATAGAGGTCACTACTGATTGCTAAACACTGCATTGCTTTAAAATGTTGCAGTATCTTGGCTTCTGTTTGGAACAAGGAACTGGAGTTGTGGGCAGTAATCATGATGATGCACTTTTCTGTTTCAATCCTGAATATGCTTAAAAGATAGGCAGATGTTTCATATTCTTCATCCTTTTGTTTTATATTATTATTATTCTGTAGTTATTGTCGAGGCCTGTGATTTTAAAGTTCTGAAATGAAAGATTTTAGTCATTGTAAAGTCATTTTACAAATGACTTTGGCCTCCCACACTTATAGCACTTATCTTTAGCTGTTTTGTTACCTTGATAAGGAAATTAAATCACTTTCCCCCCTTTAATTTCTTATTGAAAGAGATTATCAAGGTAGTATCTCTTCAGTGTTTCCCTCTGCAGCTTTGCCTCGTCTCGCACACTTGGCTTACACTGCAGATTGCAGTCTGCTTATTACACTTCTTGCCACTGCTTAATAACAATATAAGACCTCTGAATCACCTTTAATATGGGAACCCATATTTGTTTTGAGGTGAACCCTAAGAGAAAATATCAAAGACCTCAAGTGAAAGGATTAGCCCATTGAATTATTGTGTTAAATGAAAAAAGCCAAGCTAATGTTTTGTGTATTTCTGCCCTCATGAATTGTATAAAAATTCATTTCAGGTAGAATTTAAGTTACCTCTTTATGTTTTTCATTTTTATTCTCAGAACAGATTTTTCTGAAAAGTTTTACACAACTTCATTTTTTTCTCTGGATATTTGCATGAGCATATAAACAGTTCTTGAAGTTGGTGTATGTCTATATCACATTTCCCTGGGGTCATCTTAGTCTCCTCTGTATTTGCTTGTCAGCACTGGAGGGCCAGTGCGGGTGCCAGGTACAATGAGCTATCTTTTAGAGGATGCTATGATACCATTGTGACAGAGAGATCTGTTCTTGGGAGGAGAAAAAAATAGAAACAGATGAGAGAGATAAACATGATTGAGTAGTACTGAACAGTTATTTCTGCAGATAGATAGTCATTAAAAATTTCTTTTAGTCATGCTTGGATGGTTTCAATTGGAATTGCTCCATCAGTTCCTTGTAACTTTGTACCCAAATATTTGGTTCATGAAGATGAGTTGTGCTCAGCCACATAGATGCTTCTATATGGAAAGTATGCAATTGTGCCACTCATTTATGTCTATTAACTTTCTTAATTAGTTGCTATTCTTAAGTGGTACTCAGAGACCTATCCTCTTTTTTGTGGTAACCATCCATTCATCCTACCTAACATCCCTTCCCCAAAAATATGTTTTTGGACACTTACTATTTGCCACACACTGAGAGTAAAATAAGGAAAAAGGACCTTGCCCTCCAAGGACAAAGTACAATGAAGTAAGCAAATAAAATGGTTGCATGTGCTATTAAAGAAAGACACACAAAAGAAAACAAAAAGTAGAAATGTATGTTTGACTTGGGAAGGGCGGTGAGGAAAGTCCTGTCTGAGGAAGATATGTGAGACCTACTGGAGGCATCTGCAGAGGAGGTGGGGAGGAGTGCTCCAGGCTTCTGTCTTCTGCTGCTCTCACAGTGGGGTATGCAGGTGAATTTGAGTCTCCTGGGTGTGAGGCCCAGGACACAGAGCTTGTTGCTGTGCCTTCCCCACAGTCCTGAGAACAGTGGCTGCCTCTTGCGGGCCAAACAGCCTTTTGGTAGCATCTCAGTTCTTCCACAATGTGAACTTAATGGCGTGCATGGAACAGAGGTTCGTTGCCTGATGTGGGAAGTGTTTTTTAAGATTCAGCTCCATTTTCCTGGTACTCCTCCCTCACCACATAATGAGACATCCAGGAATCATTCATGCCTGTCCATAATGATTTCAGGTGGATACTTTAAAGAGTTAAACTCTATGGGTAGCTTTTTTATTCAACGAATAGATAGAGCTCACATTATTACTTCCTTGCCACTGAAAAACAGAAAAATTACAGAGAATGCATTATATATACTTGGATTTGTATCACACTATGTTATATTTTAATTGGTTTCTGTACTAGACTCTTAGGAAACCTTCATAAGACACAAAACTCCAGCTTATATCCCAAAGAGTGCCTTTTATTTGTCTGGGCAAAGATCATTGAAAATGATTCTTTCTCGGAATTTCCTCTTTTTGTTTTAAGGGGGAATGGGTGAAGAGAAGCTAGCTCCCCTGGGTGGGTCCTTTGCATAAGAATGCAGATTAGCAAGCCACCAGCCAAGGTCCTAACACAGAATTCTTAGATGGAGTGAACCCTCTTAAAGGGTCAGTATAGTGCCTGGCATAGTAAGTTCTCTGGTGTCACCTATTATCTAGGTACTGAGTAGTGGTAGGATTTTCCTAAAAAGAATGTTTCACATAGGAAGAACTATAAGAAAATTATGGTTTGGTGGCAGGGGCAATAAAATATTTAATACCCAGTAAAATAGTAAGTCTGAGCTGTGATAGAACAGCGGCTTTACTTATTTTCAACTACAGCTTTTGGCAGTATAATCAGAAAAATCATTTTATTTCTTCTCTAACCCCTTCAAAATAATGATTGAATTTTTCCTTCCAAAAAGATCTCAAAGATCAGTTTAACTTAGAAAAAGTAATATTATTTGCTCCTTGTCATTCACCAATTCATAGTTTGGATTTAGATTTAGGGTGTGTGTGTATGCATGCACATTATTCATACACATCTACATATATGTATACAAACTCAGGATACTTATGTATCTACATCTGTATATATGTAAGATGAATGTACACACAGGATTGGTTACACATAGATTGATTCATTGTAAAGGTATTTGTTGAACATTAAACCCTGGACAGCTTATTCTACTACAAGTACAATGGTAAAGCAAACAGATGTGGTTACTAGCACTCAGAAGAAATATTTGGGTAGTGATTTGTGAGATAACTTTTTTTTTTGTTTTTGTATTTTAGGGAAGGGTCTGCAGGGTATACAGGGTCTCACTGCTGTTCAGACTGGTAATGATGGGCTGTTTACAGCTTTCCAAGAGCTGGAATTATGGATGCGTGCCACCATGCCCAGTCTTGTGGGATAATGTGTGGCATATATATATATATATATATATATATATATATATATATATATAATTTCGTGAGCTTTGCAAATGGTAGTGCCTGTACACATTTAAGTCGAACTTTAGGCAGTCTCATGCTGACTATGTCATTGCTATATCCAAAAGTTCGTGAGAACACTAGTGTTATCTTAGTCTCTCTAAAGTACCATTAACAAGTTAAATACAAAGCTCTGAAAACTAATTTATTTAAAAATTTATGTAAATAGGCAATGAAAATTTTTCTTAAGGTAGTGGATTGTCCAGAATAAAAGAATCAGACGGTCACTGGCTGGCCACACCCAGAGAGCATTTGGAACCTTGCTGTGCCAAGTGGCTGACACCACTGGTTCCATGGTGAACCTTTGACAGCTCATGAAAGCACAGATTGTCCCTGTGTGCAAGCATGTAATTAATCATGATTTCAGTTCTAAAACTTACTGGGGTGTTTGTAATTTAATGCAGCTTCAAGTACTGCTCAAGGTGGGAGAGAGTTTGGCTTAATCTTTTAAAATATAATCTTTCAAAGATCTTGATACAATACATCCCAGTCCTCTCCTCTTTCCTTGATTCGTAACTTTCTCAATGGTTTGTTGTTGTTTTGTTTCCTGCTGCTCCATTTCTCTTGCTTCTCTACATGGGTCAGTATTTATGGGGCAGAGACTTGTTATGTATATGTATTATCTCATTAAGTTTGAATAGTAACCTCTAGGGCAATCACTCACATTGCCCCCTTCCTTAGCTGAAATACTGGGGCACAGAAAGTTCAGTAAATTTGCACAAGGTCTAAGAATCAGTAAATAATGGGATTTAAATGTGGATACATTGGGGCAGCAAGATAGCTCAGTGGACTAAAGTGCCAATTTAGGCAAGTGCAGGGACCACAGTTCAATCCCCTGCATCACATACTGTGCAGCCCCACCCCCCAGGGCCAGTTGAACCAGCCACAGAGTCCAGGCCTAGTGGCATAGGCCTGTAATCCCTGCCCTGGGGAGGCTGGAAACAGGAGGATCATTATGAGTCTGAACTGTGTAGAGAGACCCTGTAAAAACCAAATATGTTAAAAAAATTTTTTAAAATGAATGTGGATACATTGACATTAGAACCCATGTTCTTGATTTTCCTCTGTATCCTGGTCGAGGCAGAAGAGGGGTGGAGGGACAGGGTAGGAGAAATGGTGGCACATTCTAGTCTTCTGTTTGCTCTAGCACAGTACCTGATGTATAGAAAGTGTTGTGACCACTGATGAACACAAACATTGCACCAAGGGCCTATATGTTCTGCTCTCCTCCTCCTTCTAATTACTGACCCTTAGCTGTGCCAGTTATCTTACCACGTTTATCAACTTCTTACTGTTTTGCTTCTTCTCCCAAACCCTCATGAAACAGTGTTGTCTCCTACTAGGACCATTATATAGTTAATCCTGCCTATCTTCTAATTGTTTCTTAACTTAGCACCTAGAGAACTTCCTGAAATGTTTCCTGTTTACAACCTCTCAATGGTTTCTTAATCTTTTTGGCACAAAAATTGATGACTTTTCCCTGGCCTACAATACCAGGCCTGGTCTGGTCCTGGATGCTGCTTTGGTTTCATGGGTAGCATCCTTCTCTCACTCTGTCCTCCAGAGACAATGGATCTTCTTGCTAACTTCCCACCTCTGAGTTCTTTTATGTGCTGCAGGTAATGCCTAGAAAACTGTCTCCATGGCCCTCCACATTGGAGTCTCAGCCCTAGGGTCCCTGCCTGGGGAAAGCCTTCCCGGCATTTACATTTGAAGTTTGTCTTCTGCTGCAGCAGTTATTGTCTCATTTATAATTAGGGACATAGGTGATTATTAAATATTTATCACTAGACTTTCTCTGATGTGAAGGTGTTTGGAACATAGTAGATATTCCATATATATTTACTAAATGAAAGAATGTGTGAGTGGACAAACAATGAAAAGGATTTGTTTGGCTGAGACCTCTGGCTGGGTCTGTTGTATTATTGGAGGGAAGTTTTTAAGAAGATAATTTCATTAATTTATAGTATGCAAGTTTGATGATAGTTTCTAGTGACTGCACTGTTTTCTATCCAGTTAGTTTGGCAATAGAATCATAGATGCAGAGAGGTGAAGTTAGTTGCCCAAAATACACAGCTAGTGTGTTTGCTTCCTTGTTCTGACCTTTTAATTGTGTATAGGGAGAAACATACGTGTTTTCCTATCTTTGGTGTGCTGAGTCTGAACAAGCTGTATGAATATTTGATAGTGATAGTTGTGACATTCTGTGGTATAAAATTTCTTTGCGTGAGAGAAACTGGATTGCTCATTTTTCTCCTTGTATGCCAGTGCATTAAGAATTGAATTGGATAACAGTCTAAGAGTACGCAGATGTATGTCCTACTGATGCACATGTCCTGAAAGACAGTGCTCAGCGTTAAAGGCAGCATCAGGATGAGCCAAGGACAGCCCTCCTTTACTTTCTTGAGATATGAGGGTGAAGAATGCTTGGTCTCCAGCCTGTCTGCAGCAGGGCGTGCTTAATTGTCAAGCTTCAAAAATGCCTGTGCACAGATGTAAAATAGTGAGAGGTGTGTGATGGGTTGCTGCTCACGATTTCCTAGATGAGAAAGGACAGGAGCAATCCCACACTCTCCTCCACAGTCTTGAGTTCACTAAGTGTTAAAAACTCGGCAGTATGTGAAAGTACCTCTCTTTTCAGGTTCTCTAATAACACGCAGCCCCTGCAAGCCTGAACCGGTGGCTGAGCTGGGAAGGCTGAATTAGCATCCCCAGGTGTGGAGCTGGCTGCTGGGTGGATTTCTGGCTGCCCAGGTCCTTGTATTAGCCCCCTTTGCAGTGTGAGCCAGCGTGTTTGTCCTCAGGTACTGTAGGTACTGGATTAAACAGGTCTGCTATTGCAGACAGACACCAGGCACCATTCTAGCGTGGAGCTGTGTTTGGATTGGAGTTTCCAGGGCCTTATCAGGAGCCACCCCTAGTGACACAGCCAATGCCAGAACTAACTTTGACTTTCACTCTTCGCCAAGGACTTGCAGAACACCTTAAAGGAAAAAAGATGGAGGCTCTTAGATTTCAGATGTTCATGCCATGCTCCTTTGAAAGCTTGTATCTGTAAGTGAAGTTTTATTCTGGAAATAATCCTAGGACACTTAACAAGGACATCTTTTTCTTTCTAAAGGGGGGCAGAG
Source organism: Ctenomys sociabilis (assembly GCA_004027165.1). Lineage (NCBI taxonomy): Eukaryota > Metazoa > Chordata > Mammalia > Rodentia > Ctenomyidae > Ctenomys > Ctenomys sociabilis. Next base: position 135,378 of record PVKA01000182.1, read on the forward strand.
GGGAAGGTTTGGGAATTATAAATACTGGAGCTGTTACTTTGTGACTGTGGCTTTAATCAGCTGCAGCCATAAGGTTTGGTGGCTGAATATGACAAGAGTAACATTGAATTGTGGTGTGTGTGTGTGTGTGTGTGCATGTGTGTATGAAATGTTACTCTGTTATCTTTGCCCTCTTATGTAAAATTGAATATTGATCTTAAATTAGTAATGACAGAAAACTTGGCTGCTTGAAAATCTGAGTTAGCAAAGCTTAATTTATGAATACAAGGTAAACTGCAGCTCAGCTTTGTTATAAATAAAAAATAATTTTCCTCTAGAAAACAGCATGCTTGATAGTAATGTCAAATCTGCCCTATTATATACACTTTGAATGCTTGGTTTTCTCTTTTCCCTCCTGATTGTGCAGTAGTAACAGTTGCATTGCTAAGCAACTCATTTGCATGTAGTTGCATATGTATGCATATATAATATATATGGTTTCTTTGAAGAAAAATGACAAAGAATCGTGTATGTGTCCTATATGAATTTAGAACAAGTTTGAAATTAGTACTTTCAAAGTAATGGTAAAGTGAAGACATACTAAGTGAATAACAGTTCCCTGATCCCATTAACATTTAATTTCATAAGGCTATAAGATTCTAAAACAATACTAAAAACTGTGTCCCTAAGTGAATAGGCATTCAAGCAAATCAACTTATGCAAAAGCAACCTCTGGAGTTTAATAATTATTTACTGAACATTCCTGGGTCATGAGAGAGGTTTTGATTAAGTCAAGGAAGCATTATGTTCAGCAACTTACAAAGGTATGTATAAAGAAAGCAAGAATAATGGAAAAACACTAGTAGTAAGAGAACCGGAGAACTATTTTTAGAATTGGATTCTTAATAATAAAAGTCCCATAAATTTAAATATGGATTAAAGTCCATCATTCTTAGTTAAGACAGCTTTAAAAGGTAATTAAAAATGATTTCTAATTTCTTTTGCTTCAATTTTTGCTAAGGTTTGTTTTTATAGAGACTTCAGATTTTTCCTTCAGTGTGTCATTAAAACAGCTTATCTCTTAAATACTGGAGTATATTATGTACATAGTACATATAATTTTTAAAAATGTCATTATGCTAGAAGTTTTATAAAGCTCTTCCTTATAAATAGGATAATAGCTGGGGTGATGATGTATGCTACTTGTGATTCATGCCCTACAGGATGCACCCTGTAACTCACTAATTTTTTTTCACACTGATTTTAAGCAAGTTAATGGATGGTGTCATCATCAGATCGAACTCACCACTCCCATGCAGTGTTGGGATAGTATTACTGTCAAACCCAAATTGATTCATTTTGAGTTTCTTTTTCAAGTTAATATATTTGCCACATGCTTAAGTTTTCAGAATGTAATCCTTAGCAAACATCTTGGACAAACTTGGGCACTGAGCTGTTGCCCATTAACTTTTTTGTGGAACACACACCCTGAGAATTACTTGTTTTGCTTTTCCTTCTAGAAACAGAAAAGGACTCTATAGCAGAAAGCAACATTCTAGAACTGTGCCTTCTTTGAAAATCAGCTTTTGCTATTTTGAAATACTGGAATGCTCAGAGGATATTTCAGGAATTAAGACACAGTGTAGAAGAACACATTGACTTTCACTTATTGTGAAGAATTTGCATGGGTCTGTTCTAAGTATCTTACCTGTATTAATTCTTACAACTTCTTTATGACTAAGAGACATTTTCCATCTCCATTTTGCAAACGGGAGAGCCAAAGTGTAGGCAGGTTAAAAAAAAAAAAGAGTTCATTCCAGGTCATATAATTATGAAATAATAGAGCTAGGATTTCAACGAAGGTGTTGAGGATTCAGGGCTTAATTTTTTTATCTTTTTATTTTATTTTA